>CM057349.1:274966802-275426196 GCA_030015575.1 Agapanthus africanus | reverse complement strand
CATTCGTAGCCCTCCGTCATTTCCTACAGGTATTATTTGGTATTCGTGCTGCGTTTGTTGACCTAGTCAAGACGTAGTGTTCGGTAGCTAAGTGGTACTTGTTTGTTGCATAAGTGGGATTGGTTAGGACAGTCGTGCGGCCTTGTTGACCTAGTCAAGGGCACGTACGGATGGGTTTAATGCGATCCAGAACAATGACGGGTTGAACTTGACTGGCGGTTTATGGTTTGTTGACCTAGTCAAGGTCATAAACCGCTTGGGGTAAAAATCACATCGGGAGTTTCAAAAGAACTGAAACTTGCCAGGCATGCGCATACCTTCTGGAGTGTGGTGACTTGAGTGGATTCCGTCAAGTTATCATGCGATGATAGTTGGATCCCGATTCCCACTGATGAGTTGGTTTACTCCTCGGGTGATCCCGACTAATTCTTCTTTCAGGTTTGGAGGAGAATTTGAGGTACAGTGGGAGGTTTCCAGATTAGACAAAGTGGTAACCATTCTGATCTAGGTTAGAGTGCACGCTGAGTGTTTCTTTTCTCTCTCTCTGGCAGCGACCATTGACCCGACCCTGGACTTTGACTCAGTGACCAAGTTGACCGAACCTTCTTAACAATGGCTTTTGGATTGTCAGAGTTGCAGACCTCATTGCCACTCCTACTTTTACCCTTTTCTCCAGGACACCCCGTATTACTACGAACGTCCACTTCCATTGGACAAAACCATCGTATGGTTATATACGAACTCGAAGGACTTCGAGGATGGTTTCTGGTTCTGGAGAAAACGGATAGGACTATTCAGTTGTCTTTTCTTTTCACCTTCTCTCGGGTTGCGAGTACTCCTTGGTTTAGGAGTAGTACACCTATTACGTAAATTGGATAGTCTTCTTCCAAACCATAGGCTGGTGCCGACCGGTAGGGAATGAAGAAAACCAGTTAACCTAGACGGTGTACAGAAGGTATTAAGTTCAGACAAAGAAAGGGATTAGTAGGAGGGCAAAGTAAATTGCGACTGATATTCACGACCAAACCAAGTATTTCTTCGCCAATCCTAAATCACCTTTGTATTTCTCCAGGACACTCCGTATCACTACGAAGATCCACAGTTTATTGGATATTCCATCGTATGGTTATATACGAACTCGAAAGGAACTTGTTCCAGTTCGGGGATGGATTCTGGTTCAGGAGAAATAGGAATAAAGTACATTCAGGTGTCTTTTATCTTCACCTTCTCTCGCATTGCGAGTGCTCCTAGGATTAAGACAGTACACCCTTTATGCTTATTGGATAGTCTTCTTCCAAACCATAGGCTGGTGCCGAACGGTAGGGAAGAAAGAAAACCAATTGGCCTAAAGGGGTGTGCGGACGGTAATGACTAAAGACATATAAAGGGATTTGGACAGATGGCAAAGAGATATACGGTTACAGTTGTGAATCTGGATAATGGAAGAGGCATTACTAGGAATACCAGGATACCCCGACGAAACATTTCAATGTTTCAGTTTCACTGTGTACTGTTAATAGAAAACTGATTTCCCGATTATACACTTACTCCAGGGTATGTATTTACCAGGTATGATTCTCACATCTGTATGGTTTTACAGATGATGAGTGGGAGTAAGTTATTGGGAATTGGGTGATCATCCTCATTATATCGGGATTCGTTGTAATCGGTGATATTTGAGGAAGTCACCTGGGTTGTTTGCCGGTCGGCAAATATTTGGTTTTGAATATCCGCTGTTGTGCACCAATTTCAAATCGATATATCTGTACGTCTATTTTCATAGAGTGAGATATACCTTTTGATATTATGTCGATGACATTTACCTATATCAGTGGATGGTTAGGTAAGGAGCATTGAACAGCGGTGTAATTCTTCTTAACCATAAGTACAGTTTTCAACCTACGACGCACAGTGAAAGAGTTGTTAGACTCAGCGGACTTATACAGAGTATTGTATGTTGTCCAGTGTCCATTAGGACAGAGGGGTTGGTGCTCGTACTATATTCGGTTTACTTATGGCTTCTCTAGATTTTAGACAGCTGTTTCGTGGAAACACAGGGTCTAAGTTTTGAGGAGTTATAGGTATTTGAATAGAGTAGAGTACCAGGTGTAGCAAGTATCGGGATTCTTCAAAGAGATTGAAGATGTAGATACTTGTGTATGATATTCAGTTGATAGTAATGATGAAGACAGATTGCTTCTCTTTCAGGTTACTCATAATTGGAAGCATTCCTAAGTTGAGTAACGCTGATCGACCTCCTTCCATTTAGTTGACATGCACTGGAGATAGTTGCATGATTTGAATCTGGTTCAATTGAATCAGTGCCTCTGGTTCTATATTGGATATAGAACAGTTCATATCTTAACGATGTTAAGGTACGGGGAGTTGTCCAGCTTATGATTAAAACCAGACACTGGACAACTCAAGGCACATTTCTGTAATGGCTGTTTGTGGGTTGACCCAGGCGATGACTAGGGTTGACTTTCTACCATCTGGATGAACAATAGCAATATTGTTCTAGACTCGCCACAGTTTTTATTAAAAATGGATTTCTTCAAAAACAGCAGTGGGAGTATGGTAGAACTGGAAGTGATTCCAGAACCGCAGACGATTACTGAAGATTTGATAAGGAACCTAAAGATTCAATCAGATTTGACATTCCATTGGCCACTCCGCAAATAAGGTGGGTAATTTCAGGCACCCGAGAGGTACTCCGGTAGCCTCAAGGACGGTGACAGGGAAGTTCTTGTTTACCCACACTAGCCATTGTTGTTGTTCCAGGCTGCGAGACCCGGCAGGAGGATGAGTATAGCGTCGTTCTAAACTAGCTTTAGAAGTGCACGTCTATATGACTCTGGCAGATGGTTGTCGTAGTCAGTGGGAGCAGCGGAAGCATTGGTGGACTTCATGCTTATGTCTATTTATAGACTAAAGCAGATATAGCGGAGTTAGATCATCTGTTTCTGATGTGACAGTCATGGGTTTGACGTCATCAGAATAGGGGATGGATCTGTTGAGAAGGTAGTAGGAAGTGATATTCCTATACTACGATCGGTTATACTTTGGTCGTCACACAGTGTTTTCTCCACATGGGACTTGGATATTTTATCAGACATACTGGTTACTAGATCTATGGTTTTAGATCTAAATTTGGGTGGTTTCCCAATCAGGGTACTTTGACAGCATTCTAAGAGTATTTAGAATGGACGACTCCTGGCATGGTAGTGTACCTGCAGGTAATGGAGTCACCCTCTCTAAAGGTGTCTTACAGACTAAAGGGGAGAGGGATACGCATGATTGACAGATCACTTGCTTAGGCAATTGAGTCAATCATGAGATGTCAAGTACCACACCAGATGTTGTTCTTGCAGTAGGTGCAATAAGTTGATATTAATCCAATCCTGGAAAAACAGTCGGAAGCAGTTTTAGAACATAAGTGAATGTTCTAGGGATATGATAACGGCTGCCTCCTTTAGGAGACGGTTATCACTCCAGGCTTCCAAGGTGACATGGACGACAAGGAGGTTGTCAGAGTTATAGTTCTCCCTCTGACGAGGGGCAGTATTTTGGACAGGTGGTCCAAGGCAATACTGAGGGCGGCATGGCGCAGGATACTGATTAAGTTCAGTTGATGATACAGTCTAAGAAGTTTGGATTTGGAGTTCATTTATGAGCTAGGTCCCATCAGACATCCAGACATTCTAAGACAGGTATTGCTCATTTCGGGAGATGGCTTTCTCCGCGAACTTGAGATATAGAGAGACATAGAAAGAAACATCACAGCGGATCCACTCACTGAGGCTATTCCTCGAACGCAATAGTTTCGCAAACGAGTTTTGTGAGACTGACTAGTAGAGGAGTTGGGTGTTCGGTATCACACGGGCTGTGAGTATGCGACATCGCAATAATTAGCCTTGAGTGCAAGTGGGAGATTGTTGGAGATAGTGCCCTCAGAGTCAATTATTGGATCACAGGCACGTGATTGCAATGATTGAGGGAGGACCTATCCCAGGAGGACAGTCTTACTCGAGATGATAGTATGCTATCTGGTTTACCTTTATCATCGTGTACTGCTTTAGGTGACCTGACATGTCACTATTACACGTTGATAGAGCCCCTAGGATTCTTGCTTGACGACCAGCAGTATGATGGCGATCATATACGTGGGAGCTGGGGTCTATAAGCACATCCTTAAAAGGTCCCTAGTCGTGGGAGTTTCGAGACTGGGCATCGATACTCCATTAGTAGACTAGTGTATACAGTCGAGACCCCGACGAGGGGCGGTGGCCGGTCTCACAAGCCACTGGTGTCAGTTGGTTCACCTAAGATGTATACAGGTGCTCATTGGGTTATGAGTACACCGGACAGGACTCGCCGGGAACCTGCTAGTTGGTCTTATACCAGACGTCAGATAGCAGTTCCCAGGTGACATGTGTACAGGTTAGTTCATCGACCTGAGGATCGTCATTTGTCTCGTGTGAGTTCCCACTGTGCTTTGATTACTACCCTACCACGGCTCAAAGGAGTCGTGCAAACAGGTTTTAGTTGGGTACGGTCCCGAGCCACATGGAGGCAGTGAGCGGATCTTCAGGGGTTCGTCTCTCCCGGTATTGGGGGTGAGGTCGCGCTGTGTCTAGGAGAGCCATTACGCAAAGCCCTCGGCCGAGGCAGGAGATTTACTGGTAGGTATTCCAGTAGTATCTCAGGGCGTTCTGGGCTACGCTCCGACACGACTTGTACCGCCTTTGGGGGTCTGACTTTTACCAACCCCCTAGGCCCGCCATGCGATACTCATAGACGAACGGACCGGACTGTACGGATATTGTCACTGACAGGCTCAGTTGGGTGTCGGGGTGAGCTTCCTCATCGACGTCCCTTTTGGTCAATAGCTGGTGGCCCGTCACGTATTGGCTTATACCTATGACGTGCCAGTGGTTAAATCCACAGCCATAGTATTGACGAGTCTTTAGAGTCCACCACACTTTCAGTTACTCAGCTTTCGGGCGAAACGCTGTAGAGGCCGTATGGAGATATGGCAGGGTCCGATCAGATACGTGCGGTATTGCACGGATCAGGATCGGACATTTTTGTACTAGTGGCCGTATTGTTATATGGCAGGGTTTGATCTGATACGTGCGGTATTGCACGGATCAGGATCGAACGGATTTTACTAGCCGGCTTTGGCTTAAGCCGGTCCTAGTCTAGTACAGTGTAGATTTTGTCTCTTTGCATTTGTATCCGGTCGGAATACAGATGCGGGTGTGTATGCACAGTGTCGGGGTTTTCCTGTAATTTATTACGGGACCAGTTTTCTGGAGTTGCCAGTTTGCATTCCGTTCCGGCCGGTTTTCCTTTGTTCTTTCCCGGCCGGACTTTTCTGGTGGAGGGGGTTATTTGCAGTTTTGCAAATAACACTTTGTGGAGGGTTTTCTTGCAAATGTATTTATTATGATAGAATCTTTAGATACCATTCTCATCACTTGCTTTTGGTTGATTAGAAGTGATGAGAAAGGATTTGATCTTTGATTAGAGTTGATGTGAGGTTGTGATGATGGTTTAGGATGTGGTCACCTTTCTTGCTCTCCTACACTCACCTCCCTCTTGTTTCATATACATACATTCCTCCACCTTATTCTTAACTTGAAGATGATAAGTTATTCATGGTTGAGAAAAAGAAGAGAGAAGAAGAAGAGAGAGCTTCATTCTTGAGAGTTTCCTTCTTGATCTTGCTTTCATGCAAGGAAAAATGAAAGCACCATATTTTCCTTGTCCTCATTCCTCCATCCAAAGGCAACAAACCCCAAAGTGAGACTATGATTCTACACTACACATTCTACAGCAAATCTTGAGCATGTCGAGTTGCCGGCTTCATGCTCGAGTTGCCTCGGTATTGAGGCGGGAGCCCGTAAAAGACGAAGGCGATGTGGTGCCCTTTCCGGCGAGGAGGCGACGATATGGAGACTACACTTTCCGCGGGAGATCGGGGCGATGATGAGAAGACCGGAGGACTCGGATCTCTTGGTATACTTCTTTTCCCATCTCTTGTTTGCTAGTTAGGTTAATGGTAAACGATCCGGGTTTTCTTTGTCCGCGGTAGCGCCGGTTTCCGAGTAAGGAAAAATTTTGATTCCGCAATTTGGCCTCGAGTAAGACGGCCGGGGCGCTCCCGTGGCGCAACAGTTCTGTCCGGTCAGTATATTCTTTTCGAGTAATAGTTTTAATCCAGTCACGGTAGCTGCCAGTGAGAGAAAAGAAACACTCAGCATATGCTCTTGCAAGTTTAGATTGGTTATTAATATATCTAAACAGGATGGCTCCCACTGTTTCCTCAAATCCTTCATTAAAACCTAAAAGAAGAACTAGTCAGGATTTAATCACACGTCACAATACTTGCTTATCCTTTCAGCCAGGCTGGTGTTGGTACTTCGAGGGAGGTTTTCCAACGCTTTCACGAAGTTCCTTAACTAAAGAACCTCTTTTCCCTGGAGGCGTAGCCCCTCTAACACCTTTCTAGGCACCTATTTGGTTTATAGCATTGGTTGTTAAGTGAGAGAAATTCCCGAGAGTAATCCTACTCATCAGTGGGATCGGGATCCAACTATCATTGCATGATGCCCTAGATGGAAGCCACTCTAGTCACCACACTCTAGAAGGTATGCTAAATCTGCATGTTTCCTTTATTTTTGAAACTCCCAATGTGATTTTTACCCCAAGCTCTTATAGACCTTGACGTAGGCCAACAAGTCATAAGACGCAAGTCAAGTTCTACCCGTCGTTGTCCTGATCAATTTAAGTACATCGTACAAGCCCTTGACGTAGGCCAACAAGGTGTACGTCTGTATTAAACTAATGTATCTATCTATGCAACAAATAGGCACACACACTGCTACCATTCACTATGCCTTGACGTAGGCCAACAAGCATAGCATGAATACGATGTGCTGTCTATCTGAAACGACGGAGGGTTACGGCTGGTTTTTGGCAAAAAACAGTTAACGTAGTGAACTTGATTTGATCGAAGGAACTAAGATAGCTTTTATTAAAAAGAGTGGTTTAAGCTCCGCATTTAAAATTTGCTTTTTCAAGAAAACCGAGTGGTTTTTAGAAATTGTTCCAACGATTCTGTTTAGGTTTTATTTTCCTTTGCATTAACAATAATGCGTCCCATCTTTAACTTATCATTACAGATAACAACGAAAATACAACGTCCTCTTATGCCATCCGCATTCGCCACGGGGTCCCGTCATCACCCGTTAGGTTACTTAACGAACGACAGAGCGGGGGCTGGGCTAGCACGGGTGTAAAACATAAGCGACGTCTAAATACCTATCATATATAGATATTGTACATTCGTCAGACGCAATAATAGGCATTCCAGATCACAGATAAACAATATTGGATTTGCAAGCAATCCGCATTTCTTTTGACCCTGCAATGAAAGACGGATTACACAGTTGTGATGAATAGCCATTTTCCCACCCCAGACCCCTACGGGTACGGCAAACTACCCGCCAAGTACCAGAAGTGAAGCGGTCTGCCTCAACACTTCAAAATATCCGGTAGTTTGTGCACCCCACCTTGGGTAAATCCTAGGAGCAAAAACAGTAAAAAGAAATAATACAACGGTGGCTACAACCGCAACCTGGATGTGCCCCGCAAAATAATATTACAACTTATAACATTTACATCAAATGAATTAATACAATAACCCATCACAAAACCCGGCTAATCACCACAACAGTCCAATACAGTTTATATACACAAACAGTTATATTTCACATCACAGATATGTGCAACCCCCTGCCAACCGACATACTAGCAGTTAGGGGAGGTTTACGAACACATAAAACATTTCACAGATATAATCAAACATGCAAATACCGTATAATTTCGATCGATTAAACATATTTAATTTTGCTCCAATACTTCTCTGTAAACCTTAAACCTGAGCAAAAATTAAAAATTACCAGAAAATACCAAATATCACAGAGAACCCACACAGGAAAATTGGGCTGAATCGGCCACAACTCGGCCGCGGAATCGCGGCGGATCGGTGGGATCGGCCGCGGTTCCGCGGCGCTTTGGCCGATTCAGGAGCCCAATTTTCTTGGGTGTTCTGATACTTTCATTTAGGTCATTCTGAAGGTCCCTGAAAAATTTTTGGACCTCATTTAAAATTCGACAGAAACTTCATGATATCGGGGTTTTTCCGGTTTGTTTTTTCGTTCGAAATTCAAAAAATTTTGCAAGTGTGTTAATTATTGTTTAGTTAGGCTCTGATACTACTGTAAGTCGATGTACAACACCCCAATACTTGTGGGGAGGCGGAAATATGAAAAACGATCTTGTTCTTTGGTTAAACATCGACTAACCGCATGAATCGTTTGCTAAACAATACTTAACAAAACCTATAGAGTTCTAAACCACTATGTTATAAGATTATACCAAACGGTTCTAGTCCTTCGTCTTTACATTAACTATGGCCTCTTTGGATCTCCACATCCTCCTCGGCTTCCTTCCGTGATAGACGATCCACCCGAGAACCCTAATCTAAGCTATAACCTCTAAACTTGAGGTTACTTAGTTTCTCTAGTTGCCAATTAGAGTAGCTAAGGTAATGTAGAGATAGGTTATGGAGTGATTAGTCTTTCCTAATCCTTGTTCTCAACTCATAAGGGGTAGGATTAGGGTTTTGTGAAGGAGAGAGAGCTTGAAGAGAGAGAGTGAGAAGATGATAATGATAATAATAATAATAATGAAATAGCTTCTCACTTGATATATGAAACATAATGAATTAAAAAGAAACGAATAATATGAGATTATTCTTCATGTTTCATAAATGCAAATGGGTGATTCATTATGTGAGTCATTAAGCATTTAATAATGCATTAATGACATGATGAATCACTCACAATGAGTCACTAAATCATTAAATGACAATGCCACCTCTCCCTCCAAGTCACATCCTTCTAGAAGCTTCTCGGAAAATTACGAGAACGCCCCTCTCATCCGTGAAAACACGGAAAAACTTTAGACTGTATAAATCCAATAACCTGATACTAGAATCTGGCTTAAACCAAAGCCGGCTAATAAAACTGTCCGAATGTCATACGTGCGTTCAAACACGTATGCGTCCGAACCTTTGTCGTAAAACCATACGACCTCTATATCTTTTCGCCTGGGTTTGGGAAATCTCTGTGTGGGACTCTAAACACTCAACTACTACGCTGGCAGTGGGTTTAACCACAGACTGCAAGCGGCACTAGCTGTACGTAACGGTCCCCAGGTAGTTGTCGATAAGAAAGCCGATGAGGTAACCCATCTGAAATCCTACTGAGCCTGTCCGTGACAATATCCGCACAGTCCGGTCTGTTCTTCTAAGAGTATCGCATGTATGGTCTAGGGAGGTGGTGGACGTCAGACCCCTATAACCGTACAAGTCGTGTCGGTATGGCTCAAAACAATCCGAGAATCTACTGATCAGTCCATCAGTAATTCTCAATCAGCCCTGGCCAGGGACTTATGGTAATGACCAACCGACCACAGTGCGATATCAACTCCCAATACCGGGAGAGACGAATCCCTAACAGTCGCTCACTGCCTCCACGTGGCTCGGGAATATGCCCAACTAAAACCTGTTTGCACGACTCCTTTGAGCCGTGGTAGGGTAATAATCAAAGCACAGTGGGAACTCACACGAGACAAATGATGACTTTAAGTTAACAGACTATCTGCACACATGTCACCTGAGAACTGCTATCTGACGTTAGGTATAATACCATCCAGTCAGTTCTCGGCGAGTCCTGTCCGGTGTACTCACATCCAGTGAGTATCTGTATACAATCTTAGGTGCACATCACCAATGGCTGCGGGACCAATCCATCGCCCCTCGTCAGGGTCTAGATATGTATACACTAGTCTACTCCGGAGTATCGATACCCAGTCTCGATACTCCTGCGACTAGGGACATCTAAGGATGTGCCTATTGACTATCCAGCTCCCACTAGTATGACAGCCATCACAACGCCGGTAGTCAGGCAAACACCCTATGGGCTTTATCAACATGTGTATAAATGAATACAACACAAAATATATCATATGTTAAGATAAAGACAAACCAAATAGCGTACTATCATATCAACCAAGACTGTCATGTACATACATATCCCAAGCATCCTATACAATGTAGGCCTCTAGGGCATATATATCCAACAGAAGAGATGCGCGAAAGATGGTCGGCTACTACGTTTTCACATCTTTTCTTATCTCGAATGACAAGATCAAATTCTTGTAATAATAGGATCCAACCTATTAACTTGCCTTTAGCATCCTTCTTCGATAAAAGATATATTAAGGCGGAGTGATCAGTGTACACCACAATCGGTGAGCCAATCAAGTAAGGCCTGAATTTTTCTAATTCAAATACAACTGCCAAAAGTTCTTTGTCGGTGGTTGTATAATTAATTTCCGCATTATTCAAGGTCTTACTTGCATAATAAATCACATGTCGCATCTAATCAATGTGCTGTCCTAAGACTGCACCAACAGCAAAATCTGATGCATCACACATAAGCTCAAACGGGTAGTTCCAATCAGGAGATTATAGAACGGGGGTAGTAGTGGGAGAATTTTTAAGCGATTCAAAAGCAGCCTCACAATCCGAATCAAAGCGAAATGTGGTATCCTTGGCCAAGAGAAGATTTAAGGATCTAGCAATTTTGCTAAAATTCTTAATGAATCTCCTATAAAATCCTGCATGACTAAGGAAAGATCGTATGTCTTTGACGCATTTGGGATGAGGAAGGTTATGAATGACATCTATTTTAGCTCTGTCGACCTCAATGCCTTTCCGTGAAATGACATGTCCAAGAACAATACCCTCTTGGACCATGAAATGGCATTTTTCGCAATTCAAAGTTAAGTTCTTATCCTTACAACGAGTAAGAACTGCGTCAAAATGAGATAGGTAATTAGCAAAAGAGTCCCCGAATATCAAGAAAATGTCCATTAAAATCTCCAGAAAATCCTCGACCATGTCCGAGAATATCCCCATCATACACCGCTGAAATGTAGCGGGAGCATTGCATAACCCAAAGGGCCTGCGTCTATAAGCAAAGTTACTAAAAGGACAAGTAAATGTTGTTTTATCTTGATCCTTTTCGACAATAGGGACCTGATTATAGACAGAGTATCAGTCCATGAAACAATAATATTCATGTCCAGCTAATCATTTCAACATCTGGTCAATGAAAGGTAGAGGGAAGTGGTCTTTCCTCATTGCGGCATTAAGTTTTCAGTAATCAATACATACATGCCACCCAGTTTGAGTATGTGTTTAGATTAACTCATTAGCCTCATTAGATATGACCGTGATGCCAGATTTCTTAGGAACTACATGAATAGGACTTACCCAATGGCTATCAGAGATTGGGTAAATGATACCACTGTCAAGGCACTTGACGATTTCTTTCTTTACCGCCTCCTTCATGACGGGATTTAACCGTCTTTGTGGTTCTCGAGTTGGCTTGGCTTCATCCATCAAATGTATATGATGTTCAACAATCAAGGGACTAACCTTTTGATGTCAGCCATTGTCCAACCAAAGGCTTGCTTATTAGATCTCAAGACCATCAAAAGAGCATTCCCTTGCTCTAAGCCTAGAGAAGCGGATATGATCACAGGCAAAGACTCATTCTCACCAAATAAGCATATTTAAGGTGAGGAGGTAAAAATTTGAGATCTAATGTCGGCGGAGAGACAATAGAAGGTGGAGTAAGTGAATGACATTCGGATTCTCGAAGAAGTTCATAGCCTGCAAAGGATACAGACTCGGAAAGTGCTTTTGACTTTTGTGATGAGTCAGAAGGTTCAAACTCGGGAGTGGACTCGTCAAAGGTATCCTCACTATGATGTGCAAGATCAAACAATGATGTGCTAATGTCGTCGAGATCATCAAAGAAAAGTTCATCAACCTTGCAGCTTTCGGGAGCTATCTAGTGGACAGAACAGACATCAAGCAAATGAGCAGAGCGTTCAAACGGCTGACTTCCAATCTTGTAAATGTTAAGCTCAATTGTCATTTTCCCAAAGGATAGGTTCATGGAACCGTTTCGACAATAAATGACAGCATTGGAAGTGGCTAAAAAGGGTCGACCAAGAATCACCGGAATTTGGTTCCTTGGGTTTGCTACAGGTTGTGTATCCAAAACAATAAAGTCCACAGGGAATATAAATTCCCCGACTTTTATCAACACATCCTCAAGCTCACCCCTAGGTTTGGTGATGGATCGATCTGCCATCTGGAGAGTACAATGAGCTGGTTTCAACTCTCCAATCCCTAACTGCTCGTAGACAGAGTATGGAAGCAGGTTAACACTAGCGCCAAGGTCGAGTAAAGCACGGTCGATATTTTTACCCCCAATAGAAATAGAGATTGTAGGACATCCAGGGTCCTTACGTTTCTTTGGTAATTGTAGGGTAAAAGCTGTGCTAACATTATTTGTCATGAATACCTTTTTGGGCAGTTGAGTCTTCCTCTTCCTAATGCACAAGTCCTTTAGAATTTTCGCATAAGCTGGAACTTGTTGGATAGCATCTAGGAGAGGGATATTTATGTTAACCTATTTAAATATTTCCATAATCTTCTCCATTTATGGACTTGGTTTGTTTCCCCTTAACCGATTTGGATAAGGAGCTTTAGCAATAAAAGCTGGGTCCAACATTGGAGAAGGTTGTGTGAGTGGAACAGATCCCAGAATTGGAGTGGGGATCATCTTTGGTGGACTAGAAGAAGTGGGATGAGGGTTCGAGCCTTGAGGAAAACGGAGAATAGGCTTGCAAGAAAATGAACTAGGTTCAGAAGTGGAAGTGGAAGTGGAAGTGGAAGTGGAAGTCGGGGTGTCATTAATAGATTTATCATTATCAATATCAATCTGTTCACCGGCTTGATTATTCAGCACTCTTCCGGACCTCAACGTTGTAATGGCACTCACATTGTAGTGTGATGAATGACTAGGATTAGGTAGGGGTTGAGATGGAAGTTTCCCTTTTTCTCTAGCACTCATTTCGGCAATTAATCGTGCAATTTGTGCTTCTATCGATTTAATTCTCTCACCGTTGGAGGCGGAGTTCTTCTTTATACCATCAATAGAAGACCTTATATCAGCCGACACTTGGATGGAATGTTTCATGAACAAATCCAAGGTTCATTCGAGTGAAGAGGAATTATCGGTAATGGCCAATTGCAAAGAATTATTATACGGTGCAGAAGTGTTGGCTGGATTTTGAAAATTTTGTGTTGAAAAGGTTGCTGACTCAGTTGTAGTGGTTGCTATTGTGGAGGAACCCTTTGAAAGTTATTTTGGTTTGGAACCGTATTTTGAGTTTGGTGTTGGTTCCAAGCAAAATTAGGGTGATTCCTCCAACCCTGATTATAAGTGGAAGAATAAGGATCATTTCTAGGTCGTTGCTGAAAAGCAGCATTAGTGTGTTCTTGAACATGAAACGGAGAATTCAAAGTGTAAGTGCGCGGCAGCGCCCCGACCGTCTGTACGAGGCCTAAATGCGGAAACGATACTTTTCTTTAATTTTTAAAACCGGCGCTACCGCGTACTAAAAACCCGGATCGGGCCATTAACCTACTCTTAGCAAACTAGAGAAGGGGTAGAGAGATATACCGAGCGATCCGTGTCCTCCGGTCTTCTCGTCGTTGTCCCGATCTCCCCGCGGAATCTCCGGTCTTCATCTCCTCGTCGGAAGGGCACCACATCGCCGGGTTCTTTTACGGGCTCCCACCTCTGGACCGAGGCAACTCGAGCACGAAGTTGGCGAGTCGATGTGTCCAAGAATGCTGTAGGCTAAGTTTGGATTACTTTTGTCTTAAAAGGTTATGAAGTTGCCATGGTTTTTGGTGGAGGAATGAGATATCCTTTGGAGATGAACCAAGGGGATTTTATGCAAGCAAATGAGAGTATTTCCCACCCCAAAAAAATTGGGACAGCCCCTTTCCCCATGAATGGCCGGCCCCTTGCTTGAAGAATGAGAGAGGATGGAGTAAAACCATAATACAAGAGAGAGAAAATGATAATCATGAAGAACAATGATCACAACCAAATCCCCACTCCATCTCCTAATCATATCCCATCACCATCAAGCAATGATGAACTAATGAAGTCAAAGGAAGCTAGAATCATGATGAACCAACCATGTGCCACAAAAAGTCTTCTCAATTGTTAATTGCACAATTGCAAATAATCCCCTCCACCAATTTTCAGCCAATGAAAGAAATAAAGGAAAATGGCGGAAACGGAAAGCAAACTGGCAACTTCAGAAAATTGATCCCGTAATAAATTATAGAAAAACCCCATGACTGTATATACATACCCTCATTTGTATTCCGATGGAATATAAATGCAAAGAGACAAAATCTACACTGTACAATACTAGGATCCGGCATAAACCAAAGCCCGCTAGTATTATCCGTCCGATCATGATCCGCGCAATACCGCACGTATATGATCGAACCCTGCCATATATCCATACGGCCTCTACAGCGTTTAACCCGAAACTAGAGAAACTGTCTTGTGGGGGACTCTAAATACTCGTCAATACTTTGGTTATGGATTTAACCACTAGCACGTCAGAGGTATCAGCCATACGTAACGGGCTACCAGGTATTGACCAAAAGGGACGTCGATGAGCAAACTCATCCTGACACCCTACTGAGCCTGTCAGTGACATTATCCGTACAGTCCGGTCCGTTCGTCTATGAGCATCGCATGGCGGGCCTAGGGGGTTGGTAAAAGTCAGACCCCCAAAAGCGGTACAAGTCGTGTCGGAGTGTAGCCCAAAACACCCTGAAATACTACTGGAATACCTACCAGTAAATCTCTTGCCTTTGCCAAGGACTTCGTGTAATGGCTCTCCTAGACACAGCGCGACCTCACCCCTAATACCGGGAGAGACGAACCCCTGCAGATCCGCTCACTGCCTCCATGTGGCTCGGGACTGTACCCCACTAAAACCTATTTGCTTGACTCCTTTGAGCCGTGGTAGGGTAGTAATCAAAGTACAGTGGGAACTCAAACGAGTCAAATGACGATCTTAGGTCGATGAACTAACCTGTACACATATCACCAGGGAACTGCTATCTGACATCAGGTATAAGACCAACTAGCATGTTCCCGGCGAGTCCTGTCCGGTGTACTCATAACCCAATGAGCACCTGTATACATCTTAGGTGAACCAACTGACACCAGTGGCTTGTGAGACCGGCCACCGCCCTTTGTCGGGGTCTCGACTGTATACACTAGTCTACTCTGGAGTATCGATGCCCTGTCTCGAATACTCCCACGACTAGGGACCTTTTAAGGATGTGCTTATAGACCCCAGCTCCCACGTATATGATCGCCATCATACTGCTGGCCATCAAGCAAGAATCCTAAGGGCTCTACCAATGTGCAATAGTGACCTGTAAGGTCACCTAAAGTAGTACACGATGATAAAGATAAACCAAATAGCATACTATCATCTTGAGTAAGACTGTTCTAACGGTATAGGTCCTCTCTCAATCATTGCAATCGCATGCCTGTGATCCAATAATTGACTCTGAGGGCACTATCTCCAACAATCTCCCAACTGCACTCAAGGCTAATTATTGCGATGTCGCATACTAACAGCCCGTGTGATACCGAACACCTAACTCCTCTACTAATCAATCTCACAAAAACTGTTCGCAAAACTGATGCGTTCTAGGAATAGCCTCATTGAGTGGATCCGCTTAAATGTTTCTTTCTATGTCTCTTTTTATCTCAAGTTCGTGGAAAAAGCCATCTCCTGAAATGAGCAATACATGTCTTAGAATGTGTCTGGATATCTGATGGGACCTAATTCATAAATGAACTCCAAATCCAAACTTCTTAGACTGTATCGTCAACTGAAACCAATCAGTATCCTGCGCCACACCTCCCTCAGTATCCGCTTGGACCACCTGTCCAAAATACTGTCCCTCGTCAGAGGGAAAACTATAACTCTGACAGTCACTCTATCATCGAGGTCACCTTGGAAGCCTCGAATGATAACTGTCTTTTGAATGAGGCTGTCGTTATCATATCCCTAGAACATCCACTTATGTTCTAAAACTGCTTCCGAATGTTTCTCCAGGATTGGATCAATATCAACTTATTGCATCTAGTGCAAAAACAACATTTAGTGTGGTACTTGACATCTTATGATTGACTCAATTGCCTAAGCAAGTGATCTTCCAATCATGTACATCCCACTCCCCTTTAGTGAGTAAGACACCTTCAGAGAGGGTGACTCCATCACCTGCAGGTACACCACCATGCCAGGAGTCGTCCATTCTAAAACATCTTTAGAATGCTGTCTAAGTACCCAGATTAGGACACTTCCTAAATCTAGATCTAAAACCATAGATCTAGTAACCAGAATGTCTGATATAATATCCAATTCCTATGTGGAGAAACCACTGTGTGACAACCAAAGTATAACCGATTGTAGTATAGGAACTTCACTTCCTACTCTGTGTATGTCATCCAATTACCAGGACATCACACCCTACTACCTTCTTAACAGATCCATCACCTATTCTGATGAAGTCAAACCTATGACTATCACATCAGAAATAGATAATCTATCTCCTCTATATTTGCTTTAGTCTATAAATAGACATAAGCCACTTGTCCACCAATGCTTCCGCTGCTCCCTCTGACTACGACAACCCTCTGGCACAATCATATACACGTGCACTTCTAAAGCTTGTTTAGAACGACGCTATACTCATCCTCCTGCCAGGTCTCACAGTCTGGAACAACAGCAATGGAAAGTCTGGGTAAACAAGAACCTCCCTGTCACCGTCTTTGAGAATACCGAAGTACCTCTCGAGTGCCAGAGGTTACCCACCATATATGCGGAGTGGCCAATGGAATGTCAAACCAGATTGAATCTTTAAGTTCTTATCAAATTTTCAGTAATCGTTTGCGGTTCTGGAATCACTTCCAGTTCTACCATACTCCCACTTTTGTTTTCTGAAAAATCCATTTTACTTAAAACTGTGGTGAGTCTAGAACAATATCACTATTGATCTTCTAGATGGTAGAAAGTCAACCCTTGTCATAGCCTGGGTCAACCCACAAACAGCCATTACGGAAACGTGCCTTGAGTTATCCAGAGTCTGGTTTTAAGCATATGCCGAACAACTCCCCGTACCTTAACATCGTTAAGATATGAACCGTTATATATCCAATATAAAAACAGAGGCACTGATTTAATTGAACCAGATTCAAATCATGCAGCTGTCTCCAGTGCATGTCAACTAAATGGAAGGAGGCCGCTCAGCATTACTCAACTTATGAGTGCTTCCAATTATGAGTAACCTGAAAGAGAAGCAAGTTCTCTTTATCATTACTATCAACTGAATACCATACACAAATATCTACATCTTCGATCACCGTGAAGAATCCTGATACTTGCAACACCTGGTTCTCTACTTTATTCATATACCTATAACTTCTCAAAACTTGGACCTTGTGTTTCTATGAAACACATGTCTAAGAACTAGAGAAGTCACAAGTATACAGAATATAGTACGAGTACCAACCCCTCTATCCCAATGGACACTGGACAACATACTCTGTATAAGTCCCTTGTGTTGAATAACTCAAACCCTGTGCGTCGTCGGTTGAAAACTGTACTTATGGTTAAGAAGAATTACACCGCCGTTTAATGCTCCTTACCTAACCATCCACTGATATAGGTAAATGTCATCGACATAATTTCAAAAAGTTATATCTCACTCTATAAAAATAGACGTACAAATATATCAATTTGAAATTGGTGCATGACAGTGGATATTCAAAACCAAATATTTGTCGTCTGGCAAACAACCCAGGTGACTTCCTCAAGTATCACCAATTACAACGAATCCCGATATAATGAGGATGATTACCCAATTCCCAATGACTTACTGCCACTCATCATCTGTAAAACCATACAAATGTGAGAATCAAACCTGCTAAATACATATCCTGGAGCAAGGGTCAAACTGGGAAATCAGTTTTCCTTTAACAGTACACAGTGAAACTGAAACATTGAAATGTTTCATAGGTGTAGGGTTCCTAGGCACACTTAAGAGGTTCCACAACCGATCAACCATGGCAAAATCAAATTTTCCATGTGCCTAACAACCCTAATGATAGATCGATAACTAGAGGCAAAGCGAAAGTAAGCAAGTAAACAACTTTATTGCTAAGTGAATGGAAATACCACCTTTGAGAATCAAAGTTTCCATGTTCCTAACAACCCTAATGATGTCCCTCCGCTGCGATCATCGGGATCTTGGACTCTAGCGTCGATTTCATCGGAGAAATGAGCGGGCTAGGTCATTGACTTTGGTGCCGAAGATGATCTACGTCGAGGCGACTCTAACTCGAGCTCCATCTTCACCAAGTCATGAAACTTATGAAGAAAACACCCTATACTACATGGCAAGTGGTAGAGGATGAAGAAATAGGAAGTGGGTTCACTTTGGATTTGGATTTCTCACTTGATTTCATCACTTGACATTTTACAAGAAAGCTTTTCTTTTTCTTCACTTGAAGAAGAAGATGAAGAAGAAGAAAGAAAAAAAATTGTATCAAAAAGAAAATCAAGTGATGGTTATCATTTAGCAACCATGGGTTAGTAAACTCTTGTAGAGAATAAACTAGGGTTTAGGTAATGGTTAGGTTTATGAATAAAAACAAAATGGCTTTGACCTTTTCAAATATGCTTGAAGCTTCTAGCAAATGAACAAGAAAACCACCATTTTGTTTTCATAAAATAAATAAATAAATAAATAAAACCTTAACCATTAACCTAAACTATGGTTTAAAGCATACACACCCAAGTTTGCATGTATCATCAAACATGATACAAACAAGTGCACAAAAATATATCACAAATACAACTTGTGCACTAACAAGTGAGAAAAATAATTTTAAGTGAACCAATACTAGTTAATGTAAAGTAATATATCAAATATATAATTATACATTAAATCATTAAATCAACACTTGATTTAACGATCCGGTCATATCACATATAACCGACTAATATCCAATGTATCGACTTATCGAATCAATCCTTGATTCGATAACTAGGTTATATCGCATACAACCAATCGATACAATCATCGTGAGAATAGAATACGGTATGATATACACGCATTATTCTCGGTCCCGCACATATCTCATATGCGCTCCTATTTCGTTTCGCTTGAGCCAGGAAACCTCTGTGTAGGACTCTAAAGACTCGTCAATACGCCGGCAGCAGGTGATGATCATATCAAACACCCACAAGCCGCAAGCAGTCTGCTAAACGTAACGGCCACCCGGGTATTGAGCGATCAGAAGATCAACGAGCAAGCCCGCTCACACTCCTGTGAATCCAACCAGTAACACTTACCGTACAGTCCGGTCTGATCGTCTGATATGTCGCATATCTCGCCTTGGGGTGGTAAACGTCAGACCCCAGTAGCTCGATAAGTCGTGTCGATATGAGGTCTATAACAGTTCAAGAAACTACTGGTAACACTTACCAGTAAATCTCAGCAACCCTGGCCACGGATTTCCGGTTATAGCCAATCGAACACAGCGCAACATCAACTCCCTATACCGGGAGAGACGAATCCCCTCCTATCGCTCATTGCCTCCATGTGATTCGGGACTGTACCCAAAAACCACCGTTTTGCACGCCCTCTTGGACGTGGTAAGGTGGAAATCAAAGCACAGTGGGAATCACACAAGACTCTATGACGATCTCGGGTCAACAGACTACTCTGTACAAGTGTCACCAGAGAACTGCCATCTGACATGAGGTATAATACCATCTGGGAGTTCTCGGCGAGTCCGTCCAGTGTACCCAGTCTCCACTGAGCACCAGTATATCATCTCTGATGTCAAACACCAATGGATATGGGATCATCCATCGCCCATCTGTATAGGTCGAGAAGGTATACGCTAGTCTACTCTGGTATATCGATGCCCCATCTCGATACACCCATGACTAGGGACCTTGAAGGATGTACTTATGGACCACCATGTCCCCACTAGTATGATCTGCATCATAGTCTAGGTAGTCAAGTACACATCCTAAGGGCTTTACCAACATGTAACAGAGAGACAATCAGTGTACACGTTAAGGTAAAGAGCAACCAGATAGCATACTATCATGTCGAGCAAGAAAGTCCTCCCTATATATGTCCAAGCATCCACTACATTATACATCCAATGTACAGTAATGGCCTCTACGGCATACATATAACTAACAATCTCCCTCTTGCACTAGGGCCATCTGTAGCAGTGCTTGTAGTATCTCATACTCAACCATCCCATAAAAGTCCCTCTCTGGGAAAAAGCCTTTGTGAGTGGATCCGCCGTGTTGTCCTCTGAGTCTTCTCTCCTAACCTCGATCCCCTGGAGATCAACCATCTCCACGATCAGGTGATACTGCCTTAGAATATGTCTGGATCACTGATGGGACGGACGTTCCTTGACATAAGCCACAACTCCATTGTCACACAATGGGAGGAACTAAGTTCATCTCATGAACTAATATACATCCAGACTGCCTCTTTGGTAGCATCTTAAGTAGCGATGTATCTTACCTTTAATCGTCTAGTATGTCACAGTATCTAGCTTGGAACTCTTCTAACATACCGTCCCTCCATTGAGGGTAAAGACAATGCCTGTGACTGACATTCAGTCGTCCTTATCTCCCTGGAACATTTCCAGTGATTCTCCCCAGGATCAATTGATACCATCTCACTACAACTAGTGAGTATCCTAACATCCAATTAGATCTATCTCATAGATCCAAAACCCAGGATTTAGTAGGTATCACTTTGATCCCATGTGGAGAATCATTGTGATAAGCGGAGATTGACCGAGCGCAGCATAGGAAACTCCTTCCCTATCAAGAGCATGTCATCCATGTACTCTATGAGGATCACCACCATACTCCCAACTACCTTTTCGTTTATACAAGGTTCATCTACCATTTTGATGATGTCAAACTCTTGACTAATACATCAAAACAGACGTTCCAACTCCGCGATGCCTGCTTTATCACATAAAACATCTTGCATACGTTTCCGCTGCTCCCACTGTCTACGAGGCCCTCTGAATGTGTACTTATAGACTCTTTCTTCTAAAATATCAATTAGAAAAGCAGTCATGACACCCAACCGCCAGATATTGTAGTCATCGTATGTAGCCATGGCAAGTAGGATCTGGATGGACTTAAGCATAGCTACTTGAAAAGGTTTCATCATTATCCACGCTTGGTTGATGACGAAAACCTTTATCAAGTCTAGCTTTGAAAGTCTCAACTTTTCCATGTACACCAAGTAATCTTCTAAAGATATACTTTCTCCTGATGGGGGATTTAACCCTTCAGATATAGCAACCAAAGTCCATACTTTGTTGGTGTATATGGATTCCATCTCAGATCGCTAAGCAACCAGCCATTCTTATAGAGTTCCACTCCGGATGGCCAGCTCGAAACTAGTTGGGTCATCATCTCATGATGCAATCCTCGCTCCCACTGTCATAGAGAAACCGAAGTACCTCTCAGGTGGGTGAGGAACCCTACTAGATCGGCGGAGAGGCTGAGCTTCGTTGGAAACTATTGAATCCTTTGGTTCTACCAAATCATCAGCTGCAGTTTGTATAGCTGGAACCTTTCCAGTTCTACAGAACTGATCCTGCCTCGATGTTGTCCGGATTTTGCTTTTGACATAGGCCGGACAATCCCAAATCTTAACTTACTTAAGAGATAGGCTCTTCCCATACCATATCTTATATGGAGTGGTAGGCACTGATTTGATTCGAACCCAGTTCAATAGGCATGCAACTTCTCAAGTGCACAACCCCAAAAGGAAATAGGCAACTCAGTAGTACTCATTATAGAGCGCACCATATCTAATATGATATGATTGCTCCGCCCCGATATACCATCGTGCTATGGTGTATACGGAGGAGTAATGCTGAGAGAGAATCTCATTCTCCTTTAGAATAATCCAGGAATTCCGTGCTCAAGTATTCTCCTCCTCGATCACATCAAAGGACATAATACTTATACCCATTTTGGTTCTCTATTTCTAACTTATATTCTGTGAATATCTCAAAAGGTTCGGACTTGTGTTTCAACAGGAACATATGTCTGAATCTTGAGAGATTATCAGAGAATATAATGAAATACAAAGAACCGGTCTTGGCATGTGTAGACAGGGGACCAACATACATCAACATGTATCATCCCAAGAGTTCACTAACTCTTTCTCTGTTTCCAATAAACAGAGCTATGGTCATCTAATCTTTGTGAGATGACTGGTAAGTTTTCACAAGATGTAAATTCAAACTAATTTAAATATGCATCTAAATGTAACTTCAGCCAGTCGGGTCTGTTAGTTATATGTATGCCCTAGAGGCCATTACTGTACATTGGATGTATATTGTGGTGGATGCTGGGACATATATAGGTAGGACTTTCTTGCTCGACATGATAGTACGCTATCTGGTTGCTCTTTGTCTTAACGTGTATACTTTCCGTCTCTCTGTTACATGTTGATAAAGCCCTTAGGATGTGTACTCGACTTCCAGGACTATGATGCAGATCATACTAGCGGGGCCTGGATAGTCCATGAGTACATCCTTGAAATGTTCCTAGTCGAGGGAATATCGAGACGGGGCATCGATATTCCAGAGTAGACTAGCGTATATCTTCTCGACCCATGCGATGGGCGATGGATGATCCCATATCCATTGGTGTTTGACATCGGAGATGGTATGCGGGTGCTCAGTGCAGACTGGGTATACTGAACGGACTCGCCGAGACTCCCAGATGGTATTATACCTCACGTCAGATGGCAGTTCTCTGGTGACACTGGTACAGCTTAGTCTGTTGATCCGAGATCGTCATAGAGTCTTGTGTGTCTCCCGCTGTGCTTTGATTTCCACCCTACCACGGCTCTACTGAGTCGTGCAAACAGGTGGTTTTTGGGTACAGTCCCGATTCACATGGAGGCAATGAGTGATAGGAGGGGATTCGTCTCTCCCGGTATTGGGGGTTGATGTTGTGCTATGCTCGACTGGCCATAACAGGAAATCCCTGGCCAGGGTTGCAGTGATATACTGGTAAGAGTTATCAGTAGTTTCACGAATGTTATGGACCTCAAGTCGGCATGACTTATCGAGCTATGGGGTCTGACGTTTACCACCACTAGGCGAGATATGCGACATATCAGACGAACAGACCGGACTGTATGGTAAGTGTTACTGGTTGGATTCACAGGAGTGTGAGCGGGCTTGCTCGTCGATCTTCTGATCGCTCAATACCCGGGTGGCCGTTACGTTTAGCAGACCGCTTGCGGCTTGTGGGTACTTGATATGATCATCATCCGCTACCCGGCGTATTGACGAGTCTTTAGAGTCCTACACAGAGGTTTCCTGGCTCAAGAGAAACGAAATAGGAGCGCATATGAGATATGTGCGGGACCGAGAATAATGCGTGTATGTGAACCGTATTTCATTCTCGCGATGAATGTGTCGAATGGTTGTATGCGATATAACCTAGTTATCGAATCAAGGATTGATTCGATAAGCCGATACATTGGATACTAGCCGGTTATATGCGACATGACCGGATCATTGAATCAAGTGTTGATTTAATGATTTAATGTATAATTATATATTTGATATATTGCTTTGCATTAACTAGTATTGGTTCACTTTAAATGGATTTACTCACTTGGTTTGTGCACATTGCATATGTGATATATTTTGTGCACATGATTGTATCATGTTTGATGATACATGCAAGCTAGGGTTAGTGTAAAGAATTAGACCATGGTTAAGATTATGATTAGGGTTTTCTTTTTTCTTATTTATTTATTTATTTATTTTGGAAAAAGATGAGAAAAGAATGGTTGCTATTTTTGTTTGCTAGTTGAAGATTCTTGAAGCTTTGAATTAGTCCACCATTCTTGTCTCATCCTTAACCCTAACCATTCAAGTTAACCATGGTCCATTCTCTACAACTAACCAAGGGTTAGTAAATGATAAGTATTGATTTATTTATCATTTACTTAATACTTATCATATTCTTTTTCTTCATCTTCTTCTTCTTCAACATGAGAAAAAAGCTTGCTACATCAATGGTGATTGATGAAAAGTGTGGGAAATCAAAAACTAAAGTCTACCCAATTCCTATTTCTTCATCCTCTACCTCTTGCCAAGTAGTATAGGGTGTTTCCTTCACAAGTTTTCAAGGCTTGGTGAAGTTGGAGCTTGTTCTTGTGATGCCTCGACGTAGATCATCTTCGGCATCGAACCGACGATCAAGCCCGCCCATTCTTCGATGATGCCAATGCTAGAGTCAAGGGTTCGATTTGGACAGCGGAGGGAGATCATCGTGGAGCTTAGGAAGTGGTAGACCGGATCTACAAAGGTTGTAGCCCCTTTCCTTTAGCTATATTTCCGTTTACTTGCTTGCTTCGCCTATTTATCTAGTTAACGATCCGTATTAGGGTTTATAGGCACTTGTAAAATTTGATTTGTGCATGTTTGATCACTTGTGAGACTCCATTAGAGTGCCTAGGAACCCTACAGTGGTATCAAAGCCTAGCTGGAGCCTTAGGCGAAGTCCCGACGGAATCAGAAGTCCGATCGACCCAAAACCCGACTTGAAAAATGCTCTCTGGACTTTTCTGTAAAACGTGGTTTTTTGTAGATTAAAAATATTCAGAACAATCAGCAGGAAGATATAAGGGTTACTGTAAAATTCGAGGGCTTGATTCCATAAAGGCGGCGCGGATCCGTGGCCTTACAGGAGGCTCATGCGGCGGATCCGCGGCCCTTTTGTCGTTTTGTGCATCCTATTTTGCACCGTAATTCTTAGTTGTCTGTGCTGGTTTTCCTGGGGATTTTTAATAATTTTTCCAGAGTTGCATTTTCTGGGTTGTATTGGGAACTCGGTGTATCGATCGGATTGTCTAATTTTGTCGGTGTATTTTCCGGATAAATCTTAGAATATGTTAAAAAGTTCGACCGGATATAAATACCCACTTTTTCCCCTGCCGGGAAATTTCCAAGTGTTGGATTTTTACGTAGTTTAACGACGTTCTAAGTAGTGCAAGTAACGCGATGGACCATCTAGAAGACAACAAACCTTAACTCGATTATGTGACCGTCTTGAACTGCCCTTTGAACCTTCGGGTTTGGGGCAGTACGGCGTGCCACATGTGAGGCGTTGGCTTGACCCTTCTACGGCTGGACCGTTGGTACTGAGGCACGAACTGAATGTTGTTAGACTTATTTCATGTGTTGAGCTGTTTCGGGAAAAATTGGGTGTTCGAATGTTCGATCGGAAAGTTTAACATTTTCTGTTTATCCGGAATGTGATACAATAATTGGAATTCACAAAAGTTATGTGATAACTGAATGAATGTTATAAACATAGCACTTTAGTCTCACTTGATCGGTTGCCACGGAATTTTGATGAGATCAAAAGTCTGTCGCAATCACGTAGCGTACGCGGATACTCGCCGGGTAAACTTAATAGACAACTTCACCCCATAGCCCCGACCAAGTGACTGTAGGAGAACCCCGTCGCCGAAAGCATCCGTTCGGGTGCTCGCGGTAGCGATGTTCCGCCTTGGTGCACTTTGTCGACGGCGTCGGGGGTGCGGCCGCCTACTAAAAGTTTGCGACGAGCATTCGATCAGAATGTCGGGAATCCTGTTGAATTACTCGACTTGATATTGAAAAGTGTTTTCGATTTTGAGACTAAAATGCGGGGTTTATAATTGTTAGGCATGCGATGTCTAAGTAATTCATTTGGTCAGGCATGCGATGTCTGAGGAGGTTGCGGATTCCAACTGTTGTAGTTTTACACTTTCTTTTCTGTGACCGTAAGTGTAATATGTGATATCGCCGGTTTCGTTGCTATACGTCAACGACAATTGGGATGCGCATATTTACTTACGTTGATGACATGTGATGTTATGTGTTGCTGGATATGTTATATTGGATCGTCGTGTTTGAATAGCCGGGGGTTTTTATGTGAGATGAGTGTTTTTTCATTTTCATTCATGTAAAAACTTGTATGTAATATTCTTTTATTGGGGCACTTCCAGGTTGCGGATGTTGTCACCATTTGTATATTATTTACTTTTCTGCACTAGGATAGACCCAAGGAGGGGAGCACAAGTAACCAGGTTCTGGGGTCCAGTGGGAGACCATCTCGAGGAGTCGAGTCCGGGTCTCCTAACCCTAGAATTGGTAGGGTTGCTTGCCGCTCTCATAGGGGTCTAGGGGTGTGGGATTGGCTATTCATCACGACCGTGGAATCCGTGTTTTATACTAGCTCGTATTGAAAACACGGACGTCCTAGTATATCCAATATTTCATATTTTTCTTCTGCTGTGATTTATCTGTGATGTGATCATGTGATGTTCTGTGACAGATATTATATATAGTATATATGATATATTATATAAATGTTGCTTATGTTTTACACCCGCGCTAGCCCTGCCTCGCTCTGGCGTTAGTTACCTAACCTAACGGTGCAGACGGGACATCGAGGCGAATGCGGATGGCATAAGTGTACGTTATATTTATCTGTGATGTTTAGGTGGACTTAAATGATGGGATATTCATTAATGTGATTAATGAAAGAAAATAAACCTAACTGATGTTGTGGAATCGAATTTCAAAATAAAAACAGGTAGCTACAGTTCTTGCTTTGCATCGCGGTGTTCATTATAGAACATCCTGCACCTTATTCGATGAGGAAAGGACCGAGATCCCTTCACCGGGAGTGATTCCTTTAGCAATAACTGGCAGATGCTACAACCCTCGGTTTGTCTTTTGATCGCTTCTATAGTTTCTACTTTGCACTGTGATATATATGATATATCCCGCACCTCATTCGACGAGGAAAGGGCCGACGATCCCTTCACCGGGAGTGACCCCTTTAGCAAAACTAGAAAAGCCTCGAAAACATTCCATTTAAAAACCATTTGATTCCGCAACGAGATCAAGTTCAAAGCGTTAAAGGTTTTCACAAAAACCATTCGCAACCCTCCGTCATTTTAGGAAGTAGAGTACTTAGTATTCGTGCTGTGTTTGTTGACCATAGTCAAGGCACAGTGTACGGTAGCTAAGTGATGTCTTCCTACACCGCATATGATGCGATTAGTTAGGACAGTCGCGTGACTTTGTTGACCTTAGTTAAGGGTCATGTGGGTGGGTCTAATTAATCACGAAATGACGGGTAGAACTTGACTAGTACTTATGATTTGTTGACCATAGTTAAGGTCATAGGTGCTAGGGGTAAAAACCTTTATCGGGAGTTTCAAATGTTGAAATTTGCAATGAGATTGCATACCTTCTATATGATAGTTGGATCCCGATACCCACTGCGAGTAATTGTTACTCCTGGGAGAGTTTTGCACTTTGCAATTAGCCGATCAAGTAGGTGTGTAGAAAGGTGTCAACGGGGTTACGCCTCTGGGAAAACGAGGTTTACTGTAATTAGGTCCGTGCGAAAGCACGGGGAACCTCTCTCAAAGTACCGACACTGGCCTGGCTGAAAGATTGGCGAACTTGTAGAGTGTAATTAATCCCGGCTAGTCTTTCCTTTTATGGTTTGAAAGAAGATTTGATAAAAACAGTGGGAGTCATCCTGATTAGATAAAATATATAACCAATCTGATCTTGCAAGAGCGCACGCAGAGTGTTTTCTTCTCTCTCTCTCCTGGTAGCGACCATATCACGCCTTAATCAAGATAATAAAATGGATGTATTGACCGAACCCGCTTGTTATTCTGAGCTGGGGAACGTTGGTCCCGCTCCAACTTATAATTGTTATAAGACAGAGCAGGAAATTGGGGAATACCAGAATTCCTATGTCGCCCAAACGAAGAAAGTGCATATGATGCATCTCCTTCGGGTATGTTCATTATAAAGAACTGTTTCTCAGTATCCTCTGCATCCTGGGTATATGATACCGGATCAGGATCCCAGATATGTAATCTGTTACATAGGGCTACAAAAAGGTAGAAAAACTGAGAACGGGTGATAAGTTTCATGAGACAGAAACCGGGGCAAGTGTTGCAGCCAAGTCTGTTGGTCACTGTCACCCTGTATTACGAATACATTGATTCTGAACAAATGCTATTAGATACCGAACCTGATATACAAAATCATATCAGTCTCTTTATTAGTAAAGAAATGATATAATTTTGTATTGATGGATAATGTTTTGAACATTTCCTATATCAAAAGTTGATCGGTTCAGGCACGTTATCTAAAAGCATTGACGCTCTAAATCAAACTACAGTTCCTAGTATACTGAACACACACAAGAGGAAGAGTTCAGAAATGAACGAATTCTTCTTGAGGTATTGTAGACTAGGTCATATCAATGCGACCCGACTAGCTGAAGTTATATTTAGATGCATATTTAAATCAGTTTGAATTTACATCTTGTGAAACTTGCCAGTCATGTCACAAAGATATAATGACACCAGCTCTGTTTACTGGAAACAGAGGAAGAGTTGGTAAACTCTTGGGACTGATACATGATGATGTATGTAAGGTCTCCTGTCTACACATGCCAGGACTGGTTCTTTATACTTCATTATATTCTCTGATAATCTCTCAAGATTCAGTCATATATTCCTGTTGAAATATAAGTCCGAACCTTTTGAGGTATTCACAGAATATAAGTAGGAAGTAGAGAACCAAAATACGGGTATAAGTATTATGTCCTATGAAGAGATCTGGGAGGAGAATACCTGTGCATAGCATTCCAGGACTATTCTAAAAGAAAATGAGATTCTCTCTCAGCATTACTCCTCCGTATAAACCATAGCACGATGGTATATCAGGGCGGAGCAATCACACCCTATATGATAAGGTGTGCTCTATGATGAGTACTACTGAGTTACCTATTTCCTTTTTGGGGGTTATGCACTTGAGAAGCTGCATACCTATTGAATTAGGTTTGAATCAAATCAATGCCTACCACTCCATATGAGATATGGTATGGGAAGATCCTATCTCTTAAGTAAGTTAAGATTTGGGATTGTCCGGCCTATGTCAAAAGCAAAATCCGGACAAGATCGAGGCAAGATCAGTTCTGTAGAACTGGAAAGGTTCCAGCTGTACAAAACTGCTAATGATTTGACAGAACCAAAGGATTCAATAGTTTCCGACGAACCTCAGCCTCTCCGCCGATCTAGTAGGGTTCCTCACCCACCTGAGAGATACCTCGGTTTCTCGATGACAGTGGGAGCGAGGATTGCATCATGAGATGATGACCCAACCAGTTTCGAGCAGGCCATCGAGAGTAGGGACTCTGTAAGAATGGCTGGATGCTTAGTGATCTGAGATGGAATCCATATACACCAACAAAGTATGGACTTTGGTTGCGATATCTGAAGGGTTAAATCCCCATCAGGAGCAAGTATATCTTAAGAAGATTACTTGGTGTAGATGGACAAGCTGAGACTTTCAAAGCTAGACTTGTTAAAGGTTTTCGTCATCAACCAGGCACGGATAATGATGAAACCTTTTCCAGGGACTATGCTTAAGTCCATCCAGATCCTACTTGCCACGGCTACATACCTTGACTACGATATCTGGTGGTTGGGTGCCATGACAACTTTTCTAAATAATGATTTAGAAGAGAATGTCTATAAGAACACAGCCAGAGGGCCTCGTAGACAGTGGGAGCAGCGGAAACGTGTGCAAGATGCTTTATAGGATAAAGCAGGCATAGCGGAGTTGGAACAACTGTTTTGATGGATTAGTCAAAGAAGTTGACATCATCAAAATGGTAGATGAACCTTGTATAAACAAAAAGGTAGTAGGGAGTATGGTGGCGATCCTCGTAGAATACGTGGATGACATACTCTTGTTAGGGAAGGAGTTTCCTATGCTACGCTCGATCAATCTCCTATTATCACTAGGATTCCCCAAATAGGATCAAAGTGATACCTCCTAAATCCTGAGTTTTCATCTATGAGATAGATGTAATTGGATGTTAGGATTCTCACTAGATGTAGTGAGATGGTATCAATCGATCCTGGGGGGAATCACTGGAAGAGTTCCAGGGTGATAAAGACGACTGAATGTCAGTCACGGGCATTGTCTTTACCCTCAGTAGAGGGACGGTATGTTGGAAGAGTTCCAAGCTAGATACCGTGGCAAACTAGACGATAAAGGCTGGTAACATCGCTATTAAAGATACTACCAAAGAGGAAGTTTGGGTGTACATTGGTTCATAAGATGAACTAGGTTCCTGCCATTGTATGACAATGGAAGTGTGGCTTTGGCCCTGGAACCCTGGTCCCATCAGTGACCCAGACAAATTCTGAGGAAGGATCACCTGATCATGGAAATAGTTGATCTCCGGGGTGATCGAGGTTAGGAGAGTAGAGTCAGAGGACAACACGGCGGATCCACTCACGAAGGCCTTTTCCCAAAGAGAGACTTTTAGGCGATGGTTGAGTATGTGATACTGCAACCACTGCTACAGATGGCCCTAGTGCAAGTGGGAGATTGTTAGTTATATGTATGCCCTAGAGGCCATTACTGTACATTGGATGTATATTGTGGTGGATGCTGGGACATATATAGGTAGGACTTTCTTGCTCGACATGATAGTACGCTATCTGGTTGCTCTTTGTCTTAACGTGTATACTTTCCGTCTCTCTGTTACATGTTGATAAAGCCCTTAGGATGTGTACTCGACTTCCAGGACTATGATGCAGATCATAGTAGCGGGGTCTGGATAGTCCATGAGTACATCCTTGAAATGTTCCTAGTCGAGCGAATATCGAGACGGGGCATCGATATTCCAGAGTAGACTAGCGTATATCTTCTCGACCCATGCGATGGGTGATGGATGATCCCATATCCATTGGTGTTTGTCATCGGAGATGGTATGCGGGTGCTCAGTGCAGACTGGGTACACTGAACGGACTCGCCGAGAACTCCCAGATGGTATTATACCTCACGTCAGATGGCAGTTCTCTGGTGACACTGGTACAGCTTAGTCTGTTGACTCGAGATCGTCATAGAGTCTTGTGTGTCTCCCACTGTGCTTTGATTTCCACCCTACCACGGCTCTACTGAGTCGTGCAAACAGGTGGTTTTTGGGTACAGTCCCGATTCACATGGAGGCAATGAGCGATAGGAGGGGATTCGTCTCTCCCGATATTGGGGGTTGATGTTGTGCTATGCTCGACTGGCCATAACAGGAAATCCCTGGCCAGGGTTGCAGTAATATACTGGTAAGAGTTATCAGTAGTTTCACGAATGTTATGGACCTCAAGTCGGCATGACTTATCGAGCTATTGGGGTCTGACGTTTACCACCCCTAGGCGAGATATGCGACATATCAGACGAACAGACCGGACTGTACGGTAAGTGTTACTGGTTGGATTCACAGGAGTGTGAGCGGGCTTGCTCGTCGATCTTCTGATCGCTCAATACCCGGGTGGCCGTTACGTTTAGCACACCGCTTGCGGCTTGTGGGTGCTTGATATGATCATCATCCGCTACCGGCGTATTGACGAGTCTTTAGAGTCCTACACAGAGGTTTCCTGGCTCAAGCGAAACGAAATAGGAGCGCATATGAGATATGTACGGGACCGAGAATAATGCGTGTATGTGATACCGTATTTCATTCTCGCGATGAATGTGTCGAATGGTTGTATGCGATATAACCTAGTTATCAAATCAAGGATTGATTCGATAAGCCGATACATTGGATACTAGCCGGTTATATGCGACAAGACCGGATCATTGAATCAAGTGTTGATTTAATGATTTAATGTATAATTATATATTTGATATATTGCTTTGCATTAACTAGTATTGGTTCACTTTAAATGGATTTACTCACTTGGTTTGTGCACATTGCATATGTGATATATTTTGTGCACATGATTGTATCATGTTTGATGATACATGCAAGCTAGGGTTAGTGTAAAGAATTAGACCATGGTTAAGATTATGATTAGGGTTTTCTTTTTTCTTATTTATTTATTTATTTATTTTGGAAAAAGATGAGAAAAGAATGGTTGCTATTTTTGTTTGCTAGTTGAAGATTCTTGAAGCTTTGAATTAGTCCACCATTCTTGTCTCATCCTTAACCCTAACCATTCAAGTTAACCATGGTCCATTCTCTACAACTAACCAAGGGTTAGTAAATGATAAGTATTGATTTATTTATCATTTACTTAATACTTATCATATTCTTTTTCTTCATCTTCTTCTTCTTCAACATGAGAAAAAAGCTTGCTACATCAATGGTGATTGATGAAAAAGTGTGGGAAATCCAAAACTAAAGTCTACCCAATTCCTATTTCTTCATCCTCTACCTCTTTCCAAGTAGTATAGGGTGTTTCCTTCATAAGTTTTCAAGGCTTGGTGAAGTTGGAGCTTGTTCTTGTGATGCCTCGACGTAGATCATCTTCGGCATCGAACCGACGATCAAGCCCGCCCATTCTTCGATGATGCCAATGCTAGAGTCAAGGGTTCGATTTGGACAGCGGAGGGAGATCATCGTGGAGCTTAGGAAGTGGTGGACCGGATCTACAAAGGTTGTAGCCCCTTTCCTTTAGCTATATTTCCGTTTACTTGCTTGCTTCGCCTATTTATCTAGTTAACGATCCGTATTAGGGTTTATAGGCACTTGTAAAATTTGATTTGTGCATGTTTGATCACTTGTGAGGCTCCATTAGAGTGCCTAGGAACCCTACAGGGTCGCATTGATATGACCTAGTCTACAATGCCTTAAGAAGGATTCATTCATTTCTGAACTCTTTCTCTTGTGTGTGTTCCGTATACTAAGAACTGTAGTTTGATTTAGAACATCAATGCTTTTAGATAACGTGCCTGAACCGATCAACTTTTGATATAGGAAATGTTCAAAACATTATCCAACAATATAAAATTTTATCATTTCTTTACATATAAAGAGACTGATATGATTTTGTATATCAGGTTCGGTATCTAATAACATTCGTTCAGAATCAATGTATTGGTAATACAGGGTGACAGTAACCAACAGATTTGGATGCAACACTTGCACCGTTTTCTGCCTCATGAAACTTATCACCCGTTCTCAGTTCTCTACCTTTCTGTAGCCCTATGTAATAGATTACATATCTGGGATCCTGATCCGGTATCAAATACCCAGGATGTAGAGTATACAGAGAAACAGTTCTTGTAATGAACACACCTGAAGGAGATGCATCATATGCACTTTCTTCGTTTGGGCGGCATAGGAATTCTGGTTTTCCTCTATTTCCTGGTCTGTCTTATAACAATTATAAGTTGGAGCGGGACCAACGTTCCCCAGCTCAGTATAACAAGCGGGTTCGGTCAATACATCCGTATTGTTATCTTGATTAAGGCGTGATATGGTCGCTACCTGGAGAGAGATAGAAGAAAACACTCAGCGTGCGCACTTGTAAGAATAGATTGTTTATTATTTTATCTAATCAGGATGGCTCCCACTGTTTTTTATCAAATCTTCCTTCAAACCCTAAAAGGAAAGACTAGCCGGGATTAATTACACGCTACAAGTTCACCAATCTTTCAGCCAGGCCAGTGTCGGTACTTTGAGGGAGGTCCCCCGTGCTATCACACGAACCTAATTAATGTAAACCTCGTTTTCCCAGAGGTGTAACCCCGTTGACACCTTTCTAGACACCTACTTGATCGGCTAATTGTAATGTGTAAAACTCTCCCAGGAGTAACAATTACTCGCAGTGGGTATCGGGATCCAACTATCTCATAGAAGGTATGCAATCTCATTGCAAATTTCAACACTTGAAATTCCCGATAATATTTTGCCCCTAGCATGCTATGACCTTGACGCATGCCAAACAACCCATAGTCCGCTAGTCAAGTTCAACCCGTATATTTCTTAATTGAATTAAACCCATCCGCACGACCATTGACGCATGCCAAACAACGCCGTACGAATACCCTAATCCAATCGCATCGTATGCTAGCAGATAAGCACTAGTTAGCTACCGTATACTACGCCTTGACGCATGCCAAACTACCGCAGCACGAATACTAACTAGTACTTCTCTGAAATGACGGAGGGCTACGACAGGTTTTTCTGAAAATCTATTGCGTAATGAACTTGATATCGTTGTAGAATCAAATGATTTTTGAAATGGAGTGTTTTTTAGGCTTTTCTAGTTTTGCTAAAGCGGTCACTCCCGCTGAAGGGATTGTCGGCCCTTTCCTCATCGAATAAGGTGCAGTATATATCATATATACCGTCGTGCAAAGAAAAAACTATAGAAGCAATCAAAATACAAACCGAGGGGTGTAGCATCTGCTAGTTATTGCTAAAGGGGTCACTCCCGGTGAAGGGATCGTCGGCCCTTTCCTTATCGAATAAGGTGCAGGATGTTCTATAAGGAACACCGCGATGCAAAGCAAGAACTGTAGCTACCTGTTTTTGAAAATTCGATTCCACAACATCTTTAGGTTTCTTTTACTTTCATTAATCACATTAATGAAGTACCATCATTTAAATCACCTAAACATCACAGATAAATACGACGTACACTTATGCCATCCGCATTCGCCTCGATGTCCCCTCGTGCACCGTTAGGTTAGGTAACTAAGGGCAGAGCGGGGTAGGGCTAGCGCGGGTGTAAAACATAAGTAACGCCTATATAATATATCATATATACTATATGCAGTATCTATCACAGAACATCAAATGATCACATCACAAATATCGCAGCAGAAGAAACATATGAAACATTGGATATACTAGGACGTCCGTGTTTTCAATACGAGCCAGTATAAAACACGGATTCCACGGTCGCGATGAATAGCCAAACCCACACCCCTAGACCCCTACGAGAGCGGCAAGCAACCCTACCAATTCTAGAGTTAGGAGACCCGGACTCGACTCCTCGAGTTGGTCTCCCACTGGACTCCAGAACCCGGTTACTTGTGCCCTCCTCCTTGGGTCTATCCTAGTGCGGAAAAATAAATAATATACAAAAGGTGACATCTTCCGCAAGCTGGAAGTGCCCCAATAAAAGAATATTACATACAAGGTTTTACATGAATGAAAATGAAAAACACCCATCTCACATAAAAAAACCCGGCTATTCAAACACGACGATCCAATATAACATATCCAGCAACACATAACATCACATGTCATCAACGTAAGTAAATATGCGCATCGCAATTATCGTTGACATATAGCAACGAAACCGGCGATATCACATATTACACTTACGGTCATAGAAAAGAAAGTGTAAAACTATAACAGTTGGAATCCGCAACCTTGTTAGACATCGCATGCCTAACCATCTGAATTCCTTAGACATCACATGCCTAATAATTATAAACCACGCATTTTAGTATCATTATCGAAAACACTTTTCAATATCAAGTCGGGCAATTCAACAAGATTCCCGGCATTTTGATCGAATGCTCGTTGCAAATTTTAGTAGGCGGCCGCACCCCCGATGCCGTCGACGAAGTGCACCAAGGCGGAACACCGCTGCCGCGAGCACCCGAACGGATGCTTTCGGCGACGGGGTTCTCCTACAGTCACTTGGTCGGGGCTAGGGGGCGTGGCTATCTATTAAGTTTTACCGGCGAGTATCCGCGTACGCTACGAGATTGCGACGGACTTTTGATCACATCAAAATTCCGTGGCAACCGATCAAGTGAGACTAAACTGCTATGTTTATAACATTCATATTAGTTATCTCATAACTACTTGTGGATTCCAAATATTGTATCACATTCCAGATAAATAGAAAATGTTAAACTTTCCGATCGAACAATCAAACACCCAAATTTTCCCGAAACAGCTCAATACATGAAATAGGTTTTAAGAACATTCACTTCATGCCACAGTACCAACGGTCCAGCCGTAGAAGGGTCAAGCCAACGCCTCACATGTGGCACGCCGTACTGTCCCAAACCTTAAGGTTCATAGGGCAGTTCAAGACGGTCACATAATCGAGTTAAGGTTTGTTGTCTTCTAGAGGGTCCATCGCGTTACTTGCACTACTTCGAACATTCTTAAACTACGGAAAGATCCAACACTTGGAAATTTCCCGGCAGGGGAAAAAGTGGGTATTTATATCCGGTCGAACCTTTTAACATATACTAAAATTACCCGGAAAAACACATAGAAAAAATTATACAATCCGATCGAATCTACGAACTCCCAATACAACGCAGAAAACACAACTCTTGAGTAGAAATTAAAAATTCCCAGAAAATACAGCACTGACAGATAGGAATTACTGTGCAAAGAAAATGACAAAATGCTTCTTTATGGCCGCGGAACCGCCGCCAATGCCAGGGTGGGGCCGCGGTTCCGCGGCGCTTTAGTCGAGTTGCGCGCACATGTTCCACAGTAATTCCTGGAAAACCCTGCTGTATTTTTTTGGATATTTTTAATATGGAAAAATCCACTGTTTACAAAAATGTACAGAGAAGGGTGAAATCTAGGGTTTCGGGGTTCGATCGGGTTTCTGACTTCGTCTACACTTCGCCTAAGGCTCTAGCTAGGCTCTGATACCACTGTAGGGTTCCTAGGCACACTCAAGAGGTTCCACAACTGATCAACCATGGCAAAATCAATTTTTCCATGTGCCTAACAACCCTAATGATAGATCGATAACTAGAGGCAAAGCGAAAGTAAGCAAGTAAACAACTTTATTGCTAAGTGAATGGAAATACAACCTTTGTAGATCCGGTCCACCACTTCTTTAGCTCCGAGATGACGTCCCTCCTGTTAGTGTATATGCCCTAGTGGCCATTACTGTATCATACTAGTATGTATATTACTTGATGGAAGCTTGGGATATTCACAGTTGTATATACAATCTTGCTCGAAATGGTAGTATGCTACTTGGTTTGTCTCTACTTTAATATGTGCATGTGTTTATTTTAGCATATCGCTTATATACATATTAGTAGAGACCTTAAAATCTTTGCTTGATTACCAGCGTTGTGATGGAGCTCACACTCATGGGGGCTGGGTAATCCATAAGCACATCCTTATACAGGTCCCTAGTCGTTGGACTATCGAGACTGGGCATCGATACTCCGGAGTAGACTAGCGTATGCACTTCTCATCCCAGCGCGGGAGACGGTCTGTCCCACAGCCGTCAGTACGTCGTACTTGAGATAGTATGCGGGTGCTCGTTAGGTTATGAGTACACTGGACAGGACTCGTAGGGAACTGTTGGTTGGTATTATACCTATCGTCAGTTATCAGTTCCCAGGTGACATGAGTACAGCTTAGTCCGCTGACTTGACACAGTCACTTCGCCCCGAGTGTGTTCCCACTGCACTTTGATTACTATCCTACCACGGCTAAAAGGAGTCGTGCAAACAGGTATTTTTTGGGTGCAGTCCCGAAGCACTTGGAGGCAGTGACGGTTAGACAGGATTCGTTTCTCCCGGTATTGGGGGTTGACATCGCGCTGTGTCCAGGAGAGCCATTACACAAGTAGTCCCTGGCCAGGGCAAGCGAGATATACTGGTAGGTTTCCAGTGTTATCTCAGGTTGTTCTGGGCTACACTCCGACACGACTTGTACCGCTATTAGGGGACTGACGTTTACCGCCCCTCTAGGCCCGCCATGCGATGTATGAGACGAACAGACCGGACTGTACAGAGACTGTCACATACAGGCTCAGTAGGAGTTCAGATGGGGTCACCTCGTCAGTCTTCTTATCGGCATCTACCTGGGGACCGTTAGGTACAGCTAGTGCCGCTTGCGGTCTGTGGTTAAACCCACTGCCAGCGTAGTGTCGAGTCTTTAGAGTCCCACACAGAGAGTTATTCGCCTTTAGGCAAAATGAGTAGAGGTCGCATGGTTTGCGACAGGGTTCGTTCACATCCGCGTACTTGTGCACGTTTGCTGTCCGGACAGCTTATACTAACGGGCTTTGGTTTAAGCCAGATCCTAGTATATGATTTGGGATTGGTTTTATCTCATTGTATTCGTGTTCCTCGGATCACGAATACGGGTGCGTATGCATAGTTGACTGAGACAGAGGCAGAGAACTTTGATTAGGGATAATGACCATTGCCTTTTTTGTTAACCCTAATGCTTATGTGTGTATTATGAATAATTGATATTAGTTAAATATAATTGTGCATGGTTAGGGTTGTTGAACTTTTGACCATTCTTGACTTGTTGACCTAGGTTGACACTTTGACCATCATCATTCCATATAAAAGATGCTCTTTGATCCTTGCAATTTGCATTAAATATGAAATGATAATGGTCATGTCTTGATTAAGCCATGACAATTATCTTGCTAATTATCTTTTTACAATAATTCACACATATATGTGAGAATAGCTCTTTATTCTCTCATTCTATCATATTGATTCTCTCTCCTCCTCTTCCTCTCTCTCAAGCTCTCCCCTCTCATGTGTTGAGAAACACTTGAGCCTGAGATAAACCTCTCCAAAGTAATCTCTACTCTCATCTAAGGTTCTAGGATTAGCACTTCTAGCACTTTAGTTACTTCTAGCTTGACGTTGAAGCCAAAGGTTGAGGCTCTCGGGTGGATCCTTCTTCGACTAGAGAAGGCGACAAGGTGATCTCTTTCTTCCACTCCAAGGAGTAAGGAGAGAAGGACATAAAGCCCAAGGTATAACCTTTCTTCCATGTAGCTAATTGTAGTTAGCTTTTAGTTAGTTTTTGTTTAGCAAAGATCCTCCTTAAGCTAGTCCTTGTTGCCTAGTTCGATAAAAATCCGATTTTTATTCCGTTTTCCGCCTCCCCGCAAGCACCGGGGTGGGCAACGTGGACTTATAGTGGTATCAGAGCCTAACTAAATATAAACTAGCTAGTTAGTAAAGTGTATGGAAGTTTGATCAGAAAAATCGCAAAACTAAAACATCAAAACCCTAACTTTCTGTTGAATTTTTTTCTGCTTAAAGAATAAAAAATCATACTTCAAAAATCGGCTCAAGGTTTTGTCAAGAAGCACACCAAAAATGGTCCAGTGAACGGTTCAAAACGCGGCGGTTCCGCGGCAAAAGCATGCCTATTGCCGCGGAACCGCGGCCGTTTTGACTCCGTTCTGAACCGAGTTTGGTGCAGTATTCCTCTGTTAAAGTTTTGGGATTTTTAAGATGGTTTATTTCTTCCCAGATTTTCCAGAAAAGAAATTTGTATTTGGGGGTGCCTATAAATCCGTATTTTTGATCGAACTTCACTACACTTTGACTAATGGGTTATATCTGTGATGTTTATATGTATTGAACGTCTGCTAATCGCTATACGTCGATTAGTGGGGGTTATACATATTTGTGATCTGTGTTTGTTGATGGTATGTGTATATGAATGCGTTGGATTGTCGCGGGTGAATAGCCGGGGGGTTTTGTGAGACGAGAGTTTTCTTTTCTTTCATTCATGTAATAAGTAAATTGATGTAATATTGTTTGTATGGCCGGACAACCGGGTCGGGGTTGTAGCCCTCATTGTATAATTCTTTTTACTGTTTTTTCTCCTAGGATAGACCCATGGAGGGGGTGCACAAACTACCGGGTATCACGAAGTGCCGAGTGGCCTACTCACGGTGTTGAGGGAGGTTGCTTCGCTTCGGGTACTTGGCGGGTAGTTTGCCGCACCCGTAGGGGTCTTGGGTGGGGTATTGGCTATTCACCGCGACCGTATAATCCGTTTTTCGTTGCAGGCTCGAACGGATTGCGGATTCCTAGTATATCCAATGTATTCATCTATGATCTCTAATGTCTATCATTGCTATATATATCTATATACTATAACTATTTAGGCGTTGTTTATGTTTTACAGCCGTGCTAGCCCAGCCCCCGCTCTGTCGTTAGTTATGTAACCTAACGGGTGATGACGGGGCCCCGTGGCGAATGCGAATGGCATAAGCGTACGTCATATTTTGGTTGTTTTCTGCAATAGTAGGATTAAATGAAGGGACGTATTAAAAGAACTAATGCAAGAAAATAAACCAAGTAAAAGTCGATTGGAACACTTTGATAACCACTCGGTTCTTTTCAAAACTAAACTTTTAAACGCGGAGCTTGAACCACTCCTTTTAAAGGCTATCTCGTTCCATCGATTATATCAGGTTCACTACGTTGACGGTTTCGCCAAAACTATTCGTAGCCCTCCGTCATTCCACATGAATGGTCAAAAAGTATTCAAGCTATGTATTTTGGCCAAAGTCAAGGCATAGTGATTGGTAGCTATTGGGTATTCATGTGCAGCATAGATAGATGCGTTGGTTTGGGACAGTCGTGCTGCCATTTTGGCCAAAGTCAAGGGTAGGTACGGGCGGGTCGAAATTAACCAGGAGAATGACGGGTAGAACTTGACATGTGACTTATGATATTTTGGCCAAAGTCAAGGTCATAAGAGCATGGGGCAAAAATCCACATCGGGAGTTTCATAAGTACTGAAACTTGCTAGCGCTGCATACCATTTGGAGTGTGATGATTTTGGTAGGATTCCTTCGGTTTTATCACGCGATGATATTTGGATCCTGATCCTACTGTGAGTATATGCTACTCCTCGGGAAATCTCTCACTTAACGATCAATGCTATAAACCTAGTAGGTGTCTAGAAAGGTGTTAGCGGAGCTATGCCTATAGGGAAAAGAGGTTACTTAATTAAGGAACTTCGCGAAAACGTTGGAAAACCTCCCTCGAAGTACCGACACTGGCCTGGCTGAACGGTTAATCAAGTATTGTACGGTGAGATTGATCCCGACTAATTCTTTCTTTATGGTTTGAGAAGGGATTCGAGAGACAGTGGGAGCCATCCTGTTTACACAAACTAAAAACCACTCTAAACTTGCAAGAGCATCATGCTAAAGTCTTTCTTTTCTCTCTCCTAATTGCAGCGACCATTCAACATGATCGGACTTAAGTTATTACTAGATAAAAATATACTGACAGGGCCAAACTACATAGATTGGCTCAGGAATATCAAGATGGCAATCACTTACGACAAGTTGGGGTATGTCCTTACCACCAAAGCTCCCCCTGTCCCAGGTCCCACCTCCAGCGTCGCGGATAAAGAAATCCGTAAGACATGGGAGATCGATTGCGCGAAGGCCAAATACCTCGTGCTTGCCTCGATGGACAACGAACATCAGAGGAGGCATGAGAATATGGACCTAGAGTCCATATTTCTCCATACAAAAGAACTGTATGGAGAGCAGTCTCGTATCGCAAGATACGAATTGTCGAAGAAGCTATTTTCGGCAAGATTGGCCGTCGAATCATCGGTAGCGGAACACGTGCTTAAGATGATTGGATACATAGAGGAGCTCGCGGACCTTTGGACCACATTGGAGAATGAACTCTATACTGATTTGATTCTCCAGTCCCTTCCTTCCACTTACGCCCAGTTTATTCTTAACTTCAACATGCAAGGAAAGGAGGTTGAACTTTCCGAACTTCTGAACATGTTGAGAAGTGCTGAGGGCACCCTACAGAAAGGTAGGGAGACATCCACTTTGTTTGTAGGAGGATCTTCCTCTTCTAGGTCCAGGGCGAAAGCCAAGGGAAAGAAAAAGAAAGCCCCTGCCAAACTAAGGGGCGGTGTCAGTAAAGTGGATACGAAGGGAAAGGGAAAGGCAACAAAGGTAGCGGGAAAGCTGGTGGGGAAGGAAGAATGCTTCTACTATCTCAAAAGTGGACACTGGAAACAGGATTGCAAGGCTTGGAAGGCCAGAACCCAGGATCTGAAGCGAGTTGCGGCTTCAGCTTCAGGTGTGTATGTTATTGAAAACTGTCTATCACTAAACTCTACATCCTGGGTATTGGATACCGGATCAGGATCTCATATCTGTAATTCTTTGCAGGCGTTGAGAAAGCGTAGAGTTTTGAAGGCAGGTGACATGACCCTCAGAGTTGCAAACGGAGCTAGCATGGATGCTGAGGCCGTAGGGGACTATCACCTGGGATTGTCAGATGGACACTTTTTGGTTTTGCGTAGTTGTTATTTTGTACCAAATGCAACCTGTAATATCATTTCTGTATCTTTATTATCTAAAGAAGGTTATGAATTTGTATTTGTAAGTAATGTAGTGAACATTCACCTTAATCAAGTTCTGATTGCGTCAGGTACATTAAACAACGGTATATACGTATTGAACCAACCACGGATTTTCAATGTCCAGAATACACACAAAAGAAAGTCTCCAGAAATCAATAAAACTTTCTTATGGTATTGTAGACTGGGTCACATCAATGAGAGAAGGTTGACTAAGTTACATACAGAAGGGTATTTGGATCCGTTCGAATATCAATCGTATGTAACTTGTCAATCCTGTCTCAAAGGAAAGATGACAAAGACTCCGTTCTCTGGACATGGAGTAAGTGCGAGCGAGCTCTTGGGACTCGTACACAGCAACGTGTGCGGTCCAATGTCTACAAATGTACGAAGCGGTTATTCTTACTTCATTACTTTTATGGATGACTTTTCAAGGTACGGATATGTCTTCTTAATGAAACATAAATTCGAGGCCTTTGAAAAATTCCAGGAATATAAGAATGAAGTAGAAAAACAAACAGGGAAAAGTATCAAGGCACTGAGATCTGATCGAGGTGGTGAATACTTGAGTGCCGAGTTCCTGGGTTACTTAAAAGAGATTGGAATTCTCTCTCAGCTTACTCCTCCATACACTCCGCAACATAACGGTGTATCGGAGAGACGGACCGAACCCTATTGGATATGGTACGGTCTATGATGAGTAACGCTGAGTTGCCACGATCGTTCTGGGGATATGCGCTAGAATCAGCTGCATACCTTTTGAACCGAGTTCCAACTAAGACTGTGCCTACTACACCATATCAGATGTGGTGTGGGAAGAGACCCTATCTTAATCACATTAAGACATGGGGATGTCCAGCTTTTGTCAAAAAGCAGCATGCGGACAAGCTCGAAGCACGCTCAGTACAGTGCAAGTTTGTAGGATATCCAAAGAACTCCAAGGGATATTTCTTCTATTGCGAAGAGGAACAAAAGGCCTTTGTTTCTCCCCATGCCCACTTTCTAGAAAACCAGTTCATAGAAAAAGAAATAAGTGGGAGCACAATAGAACTGGAAGAAATTCCAGACCCACGAGCTATTACTCAAAGCTTAGTTGAACCAGAAGGCTCGAAAGATCAGGACATTCCCACGCCACTCCGCAGAAGTAGTAGGCAGTCTCATCCGCCCGAAAGATACTACGGTTTTCTCATAGACGGGGATAGAGAGGATTGTATCATAGACTGTGATGAGCCTACTAGCTTCCAGCAAGCCATTCAGAGCGTTGACTCGGTAAAATGGCTAGATGCAATGCAGGCCGAAATAGAGTCCATGTACACCAACAAAGTATGGACGTTGGACATTGCTCCAGATGGGGTAAAACCCGTAGGATGCAAGTGGATCTTCAAAAGGAAGATTGGTGTAGATGGACGGGTTGAGACCTATAAAGCTAGACTGGTTGCAAAGGGTTTTCGTCAGAGACCTGGTTTGGACTATGACAAAACCTTTTCTCCAGTAGCTATGCTGAAATCCATTCGGATCCTTCTTGCCATTGCTGCCTTCCACGATTATGAGATTTGGCAGATGGACGTAAAGACCGCTTTTCTAAATGGACATTTAGAGGAGTGTGTCTATATGGACCAGCCAGAGGGTTTCATTCAGATTGGGAGCAGCGGAAAGGTGTGCAAGTTGGTCAAGTCCATTTATGGACTAAAGCAGGCATCGCCGAGTTGGAACATCTGTTTTGATGAGACGGTTAAGGAATTTGGCTTTATCAAAAATCCAGATGAACCATGCATCTATTGTAGATTTGTAGCGAGAACTGTAGTATTCCTCGTTTTATACGTGGATGACATTCTCTTAATAGGAAATGACATTCCTATGCTACAATCTGTCAAGGGCTTCTTGTCACACAGGTTCTCCATGAAAGACCTGGGTGATGCCTCATACATTCTGGGGATCCGGATCTACCGTGACAGATCCAAGAGGATTTTAGGACTCTCACAGTCCAGGTACATCGACACCATACTGAAAAGATTCAGTATGGAAGATTCCAAGGGCGGTAATCTACCGGCTTGTCACGGGATCACCCTCTCCAAAGAGATGTCTCCCAATACTGATTTGGAAAGGGATCGCATGTCTATCATACCCTACGCTTCTGCGGTAGGCTCTATAATGTATGCGATGTTGTGTACCAGACCAGATGTGGCTTATGCACTGAGTGTGGTAAGCAGGTATCAGTAAAACCTCGGGGAGAAACATTAGATAGCAGTAAAGAACATTCTCAAGTACCTGAGAAGGACTAAGGAGATGTTCTTGGTGTATGGCGGAAAAGACCTCCAGATTGAGGTCTTTGCTGACTCCAGCTTCCAGAGTGACAAGGATGATTCCAAGTCCATGTCGGGTTTTGTCTTTACCCTCAATGGAGGGGCGGTGTGTTAGAAGAGCTCCAAACAGGAAATCGTTGCTGACTCGACTATGGAAGCGGAATACATCGCTGCATCTGATGCCGCAAAAGAAGCTGTCTGGATGAGGAAGTTCTTGAAAGAACTTCAGGTGGTTCCGTCCATTGTTGATCCAATACCTCTGTATTGCGACAACAACGGGGCTCTAGCTTTAGCGAAGGAACCCAGGTCCCATCAGAAATCCAGACACATCTTGAGGCGGTATCACCTGATCAGGGAGATCGTGGATCGCCAGGAGATCGAGGTTCGGAGGGTTGCTTCAGAAGATAACACTGCAGATCCATTCACGAAGGCCTTACCGCAGACTCAGTTCGAGCGGCTGATCGAGATGATAGGTCTTTGATACGCCAGTACATAGCCTTAGTGCAAGTGGGAGATTGTTAGTGTATATGCCCTAGAGGCCATTACTGTATCATACTAGTATGTATATTACTTGATGGAAGCTTAGGATATTCACAGTTGTATATACAATCTTGCTCGAAATGGTAGTATGCTACTTGGTTTGTCTCTACTTTAATATGTGCATGTGTTTCTTTTAGCATATCGCTTATATACATATTAGTTGAGCCCTTAGGTTGTTTGCTTGATTACCAGCGTTGTGATGGCGCTCACACTCGTGGGGGCTGGGTAATCCATAAGCACATCCTTATACAGGTCCCTAGTCGTTGGACTATCGAGACAGGGCATCGATACTCCGGAATAGACTAGCGTATGCGCTTCTCATCCTAGCGTGGGAGACGGTCTATCCCACAGCCGTCAGTACGTCGTACTTGAGATAGTATGCGGGTGCTCGTTAGGTTACGAGTACACTGGACAGGACTCGTAGGGAACTGTTGGTTGGTATTATACCTATCGTCAGTTATCTGTTCCCAGGTGACATGAGTACAGCTTAGTCCGCTGACTTGACACTGTCACTTCTCCTTGAGTGTGTTCCCACTGCACTTTGATTACTACCCTACCACGGCTCAAAGGAGTCGTGCAAACAGGTAGTTTTTGGGTGCAGTCCCGAAGCACTTGGAGGCAGTGACGGTTAGACCGGATTCGTCTCTCCCGGTATTGGGGGTTGACATCGCGCTGTGTCCAGGAGAGCCATTACACAAGTAGTCCCTGGCCAGGGCAAGCGAGATATACTGGTAGGTTTCCAGTGTTATCTCAGGGTGTTCTGGGCTACACTCCGACACGACTTGTACCTCTATTAGGGGACTGATGTTTACCGCCACCCTAGGCCCGCCATGCGATGTATCAGACAAACAGACCGGACTGTACGGAGACTGTCACATACAGGCTCAGTAGGAGTTCAGATGGGGTCACCTCGTCAGTCTTCTTATCGGGATCTACCTGGGGACCGTTACGTACAACTAGTGCCGCTTGCGGTCTGTGGTTAAACCCACTGCCAGCGTAGTGTCGAGTCTTTAGAGTCACACACAGAGAGTTATTCGCCTTTAGGCAAAATGAGTAGAGGTCGCATGGTTTTGCGACAGGGTTCGTTCACATCCGCGCACTTGTGCACGTTTGCTGTCCGGACAACTTAAACTAGCGGGCTTTGGTTTAAGCCAGATCCTAGTATATGATTTGGGATTGGTTTTATCTCATTGTTTTCATGTTCCTCGGATCACGAATACGGGTGCGTATACACAGTTGACTGAGACAGAGGCAGAGGACTTTGATCTGGGTTAATGACCATTGTCTTTTTTGTTAACCCTAATACTTATGTGTGTATTATGAATAATTGATATTAGTTAAATATAATTGTTCATGGTTAGGCTTGTTGACCTTTTGACCATTCTTGACTTGTTGACCTAGGTTGACACTTTGACCATCATCATTCCATATAAAAGATGCTCTTTGATCCTTGCAATTTGCATTAAATATGAAATGATAATGTTCATGTCTTGATTAAGCCATGACAATTATCTTGCTAATTATCTTTTTACAATAATTCACACATATATGTGAGAATGGCTCTTTATTCTCTCATTATATCATATTGATTCTCTCTCCTCCTCTTCCTCTCTCTCAAGCTCTCCCCTCTCATGTGTTGAGAAACACTTGAGCCTGAGATAAACCTCTCCAAAGTAATCTCTACTCTCATCTAAGGTTCTAGGATTAGCACTTCTAGCACTTTAGTTACTTCTAGCTTGAAGTTAAAGCCAAAGGTTGAGGCTCTCGGGTGGATCCTTCTTCGACTAGAGAAGGCGACAAGGTGATCTCTTTCTTCCACTCCAAGGAGCAAGGAGAGAAGGACATAAAGCCCAAGGTATAAACTTTCTTCTAGTTAGCTTTTAGTTAGTTTTTGTTTAGCAAAGATCCTCCTTAAACTAATCCATGTTTCCTAGTTCGATAAAAATCCGATTTTTATTCCGTTTTTCGCCTCCCCGCAAGCACCGGGTTGGGCAACGTGGACTTACACCTCCGCTGCGATCATCGGGATCCTGGACTCTAGCGTCGGTTTCATCGGAGAAATGAGCGAGCTAGGTCATTGACTTCGGTGCCGAAGATGTTCTACGTCGAGGCGACTCTAACTCGAGTTCCATCTTCACCAAGTCATGAAACTTGTGAAGAAAACACCCTATACTACATGGCAAGTGGTAGAGGATGAAGAAATAGGAAGTGGGTTCACTTTGGATTTGGATTTCTCACTTGATTTCATCACTTGATATTTTTCAAGAAAGCTTTTCTTTTTCTTCACTTGAAGAAGAAGATGAAGAAGATGAAAGAAAAAAATTATATCAAAAAGAAAATCAAGTGATGGTTATCATTTAGCAACCATGGGTTAGTAAACTCATGTAGAGAATAAACTAGGGTTTAGGTAATGGTTAGGTTTATGAATAAAAACAAAATGGCTTTGACCTTTTCAAATATGCTTGAATCTTCTAGCAAATGAACAAGAAAGCCACCATTTTGTTTTCATAAAATAAATAAATAAATAAATAAAACCTTAACCATTAACCTAAACTATGGTTTAAAGCATACACACCCAAGTTTGCATGTATCATCAATCATGGTACAAACAAGTGCACAAAAATATATCACATATACAACTTGTGCACTAACAAGTGAGAAAAATAATCTTAAGCGAACCAATACTAGTTAATGTAAAGTAATATATCAAATATATAATTATACATTAAATCATTAAATCAACACTTGATTTAACGATCCGGTCATATCACATATAACCGACTAATATCCAATGTATCGATTTATCGAATCAATCATTGATTTGATAACTAGGTTATATCGCATACAACCAATCGATACAATCATCGCGAGAATACAATACGGTATCACATACACGCATTATTCTCGGTCCCGCATATATCTCATATGCGCTCCTATTTCGTTTCGCTTGAGCCAGGAAACCTCTGTGTAGGACTCTAAAGACTTGTCAATACGCCGGCAGCAGGTGATGATCATATCAAACACCCACAAGCCGCAAGCGGTCTGCTAAACGTAACGGCCACCCGGGTATTGAGCGATCAGAAGATCAACGAGCAAGCCCTCTCACACTCCTGTGAATCCAACCAGTAACACTTACCGTACAGTCCGGTCTGATCGTCTGATATGTCGCATATCTTGCCTAGGGGTGGTAAACGTCAGAGCCCAATAGCTCGATAAGTCGTGTCAATATGAGGTCTATAACAGTTTGAGAAACTACTGGTAACACTTACCAGTAAATCTCAGCAACCCTGGCTAGGGATTTCCGGTTATAGCCAATCGAACACAGCGCAACATCAACTCCCTATACCGGGAGAGATGAATCCCCTCCTATCGCTCATTGCCTCCATGTGATTCGGGACTGTACCCAAAAACCACCGTTTTGCATGCCCTCTTGGACATGGTAAGGTGGAAATCAAAGCACAGTGGGAATCACACAAGACTCTATGACGATCTCGGGTCAACAGACTACTCTGTACAAGTGTCACCAGAGAACTGCCATCTAACGTGAGGTATAATACCATCTGGGAGTTCTCGGCGAGTCCGTCCAGTGTACCCAGTCTCCACTGAGCACCCGTATATTATCTCTGATGTCAAACACCAATGGATATGGGATCATCCATCGCCCATCTGTATGGGTCGAGAAGGTATACGCTAGTCTATTCTTGTATATCGATGCCCCATCTCGATACACCCACGACTAGGGACCTTGAAGGATGTACTTATGGACCACCATGTCCCTACTGGTATGATCTGCATCATAGTCCAGGTAGTCAAGTACACATCCTAAGGGCTTTACCAACATGTAACAGAGAGACAATCAGTGTACACGTTAAGGTAAAGAGCAACCAGATAGCATACTATCATGTCGAGCAAGAAAGTCCTCCCTATATATGTCTAAGCATCCACTACATTATACATCCAATGTACAGTAATGGCCTCTAGGGCATACATATAACTAACAATAGGGGTATCCGGGTATTCCTAGTAATGCCTCTTCAATTATCCAGATTCACAAATGTAACAGTATATTTCTTTGCCATCTCTCCAAATCCCTTCATATGTCTTTAGTCATTACCTTCTGTACACCCCTTTAGGCTAAATGGTCTTCTTCCTTCCCTACCTTTCGGCACCAGCCTATGGTTTGGAAGAAGACTATCCAATAAGCATAATGGGTGTACTGTCCTAATCCTAGGAGCACTCGCAATGCGAGAGAAGGTGAAGATAAAAGACAACCGAATAAACCTTATTCCTATTTCCCATGAACCAGAATCCATCCTCGAACTGGAACAAGTACCTTCGAGTTCGTATATAACCATACGATGGAGTATCCAATATAACTGTGGATCTTCGTAGTGATACGGAGTGTTCTAGAGAAATACAAAGGTGATGTAGGATTGGCGAAGAAATACTTGGTTTGGTCGTGAATAGCAATCGCAGTTTACTTTGCCCTCTTACTAATCCCTTTATTTTTCTTTACTTAATACCTTCTGTACACCGTTTAGGCTAATTGGTTTTCTTCATTCCCTACCGCTCGGCACCTGCTTATGGTTTGGAAGAAGACTATCCAATAAGCGTAATAGGTGTACTATCCCTTAATCCAAGGAGCACTCGCAACCTGAGAGAAGGTAAAAGGAAAAAACAACTGAATAGTCCTATTCGTTTTCTCCAGAACCAGAAACCATCCTCGAATAAATTCCTTCGAGTTCGTATATAACCATACGATGGTTTTATCCAATGGAAGTGGACGTTCGTAGTAATACGGGGTGTCCTGGAGAAAAGGGTAAAAGTAGGAGTGGCAATAAGGTATGCAACTCTGATAATCCAAAAGTCAGTGTTTTAAGAAGGTTCGGTCAACTTGGTCACTGAGTCATAGTCAAGGGTCGGGCCATGGTCGCTGCCAGAGAGAGAGAGAAAAGAAACACTCAGCGTGCACTCTAACCTAGATCAGAATGGTTACCAATTTATCTAATCAGGAAACCTCCCACTGTAACGTCAAATTCTCCTCCAAACCTGAAAGAAGAATTAGTCAGGATCACCCGAGGAGTAAACCAACTCATCAGTGGGAACCGGGACCAACTATCATCGTATGATAACGTGATGGAATCCACTCACGTTATCACACTCCAGAAGGTATGCGCATGCCCGGCAAGTTTCAGTTTCTTTAGAAACTCCCGATGTGATTTTTACCCCATGCTCTTATGACCTTGACGAAGGTCAACAAATCATAAGTCACATGTCAAGTTCTACCCGTTATTGTCCAGGTTAATTTGAACCCACCCGTACAAGCCCTTGACGAAGGTCAACATGGCTATACGACTGTCCCAAACCAACGCATCTATCTATGCAGCAGAAAGGTAACAAGCAGCTACCATACACTATGCCTTGACGAAGGCCAACAAACATAGCATGAATACTACGTGCTACCCGTCTGAAATGACGGAGGGCTACGAATGGTTTTTGGCGAAAAACCTTTAACGTAATGAACTTGATATTGTTGAAGGAATCGGATAGCTTTTTATAAAAATATAGTGACTAAAACCTTTGCTAAAAGGGTCACTCCCGGTGAAGGGATCTCGGCTCTTTCCCCATAGAATGAGGTGCAGGATATTCCAACTGAATACCACGATGCAAAGCAAAAGTAATCGACTATAGTGAAGTTATTTCCCTGACGCAAACTTCTGTCCAAGGGGTCACTCCCGGTGAAGGGATCTCGGCCTTTGCCTCGTCGACTGAGGTGCTGGATATTCCAACTGAATACCTCTGTGCAAAACAAAAGAGAACGTCCTTGCAATAACAGCTTTTTGAAAAATGTTCCAACAACATCAGAATAGGTTTGTTTAGCTTGCATTGATCCGAATCAATGCAGTCCCATCAATTGATCACACCAATAAAGAACGAAAATAATGATGTATGTATATGCCATCCGCATTCGCCACTGGGTCCCGTCATCACCCGTTAGGTTACTTAGCTAACGACAGAGCGGGGACTGGACTAGCGCGGATGCAAAACATATATAACATCTACTAGTATATATATCAATATATAATATTCTCTCAAGGCGTGATAAAATGCAACATCACAGAAATGTAATAAGCATCACAGAACAATACAAATATCTGGGATCCCCGGGTTTCATAGAGCCACTGCTGAAACCCGACGTTCCCCTGGTCGTGTGGATAGCCTGTGCATTGAAATCCTAGACCCCTATGGGAGCGGCAAGTTACCTGCCAAAACCTGAAGCGAAGCAGCCCCCTTCAGCAACGTGAATGGACCACCCAACACTTCACGGAATCCGGTAACTTGTGCACCCCTCCTTGGGTCAACCTGTACCCCCTACGAGTGCGGCGAACAACCCGCCAATTCTAGAGTGAAGCACCCTCTGTCTCAAAGCCATGAGATGCGGGCCCATTTCCTTCTAGAACCCAGCTTCTCGTGCACCCCTCTGCGGGGTAATCCTAGTACAGAAAGTAAAATATACAACGGGTACATCGACCTCAGCCAAGTCGTGCCCCAAAAGAATAATATACAAACAAGCAGTAACGGCAGTCCACATGTCGGACGCTCGCCCCGCAATATCAAATGTACATTTACAACCAAACTGTACTAACATTACATCCAGGCTATCCACCACGACAAATCCGCAACATCACAGCACAACACAGAACATCAACGTGAATGTCATGTTCGCAAATCCGTTTAAAAGGGCTATAGTAGTTAGACATGATTTACCGATCAAATGACATTCACGGTCGCAGATATAATGTAAATACTGTGAACTAATATATTTAAAATTTTCGATCGACTAAATTTTCCGAAGTGGGCCCCAAGCAAAACTGTAGCACTCAAAGAAAATCTGGGCCCAAACAGAACATACCAAAAACCTTATTTCCATGTCAGAAGCCCACTGTAAAAATTTGGTGCAGTGAACAGTTTAAATGGCAGCGGAACTGCGGCCAATGCGTGGGTTTGGCCGCGGTTCTGCGGTGGAACAGTGCCATCAAGCTACCAAATTTTCATAGAATGCATAAAAAAACCCTGCATGTATTTTTACAATGTACCAAATAATTTTTAGAGCACTTGAAAATTCGACAGAAACTTGACATGGAAACGCGGTTTTTGGAAAATCCGTTCGATCGAACTTGTAAACACGTTAGAGCAAGCTAGACTAGGTTAATGGCCTAGCTCTGATACCATTGTAAGTGCACGGCAGCGCCCCGGCCGTCTGTACGAGGCCAAAATGCGGAAACGATACTTTTCTTTAATTTTTAAAACTAGCGCTACCGCGTACTAAAAACCCGGATCGGGCCATTAACCTACTCCTAGCAAACTAGAGAAGGGGTAGAGAGATATACCGAGCGATCCGTGTCCGTCGGTCTTCTAGTCGTCATCCCGATCTCCCCGCGGAATCTCCGGTCTTCATCTCCTCGTCGGAAGGGCACCACATCGCCGGGTTCTTTTATGGGCTCCCACCTCTGGACCGAGGCAACTAGGGCACGAAGTTGGCGAGTCGGCGTGTCCAAGAACACTGTAGGCTAAGTGTGGATTACTTTTGTCTCAAAGGGATGTGAAGTTGCCATGGTTTTTGGTGGAGGAATGAGATATCCTTTGGAGATGAACCAAGGGGATTTTATGCAAGCAAATGAGAGTATTTCCCATCCCAAAAAATTGGGACAGCCCCCTTCCCCATGAATGGCCGGCCCCTTGCTTGAAGAATGAGAGAGGATGGAGTAAAACCATAATACAAAAGAGAGAAAATGATAATCATGAAGAATAATGATCACAACCAAATCCCCACTCCATCACCTAATCATATCCCATCACCATCAAGCAATGATGAACTAATGAAGTCAAAGGAAGCTAGAATCATGATGAATCAACCATGTGCCACAAAAAGTCTTCTCAATTGTTAATTGCAGAAGTGCAAATAACCCCCTCCACCAATTTTCAGCCAATGAAAGAAACAAAGGAAAATGGCCGAAACGGAAAGCAAACTGGCAACTTCAGAAAACTGATCCCGTAATAAATTACAGGAAAACCCCGTGACTGTATATACATATCCGCATTTGTATTCCGACCGAATACAAATGCAAAGAGACAAAATCTACATTGTACAATACTAGGATCCGACTTAAACCAAAGCCCGCTAGTATTATACGTCCGATCAAGATCCGTGCAATACCGCACGTATATGATCGAACCCTGCCATATATCCATACGGCCTCTACAGCGTTTCGCCCGAAACTGGAGAAACTGCCTTGTAGGGGGCTCTAAAGACTCGTCAATACTTTGGCTGTGGATTTAACCACTAGCATATCAGAGGTATTAGCCACACGTAACGGGCTACCAGGTATTGACCAAAAGGGACGTCGATGAGCAAACTCATCCTGACACCCTACTGAGCCTGTCAGTGTCAATATCCGTACAGTCCGGTACGTTCGCCTATGAGCATCGCATGGCGGGCCTAGGGGGTTGGTAAAAGTCAAACCCCCAAAAGCGGTACAAGCGTGTCGGAGTGTAGCCCAGAACACCCTGAGATACTAATGGAATACCTACCAGTAAATCTTCTGCCTTGGCCAAGGACTTCGTGTAATGGCTCTCCTAGACACAGCGCGACCTCACCCCCAATACCGGGAGAGACGAACCCCTGCAGATCCGCTCACTGCCTCCATGTGGCTCGGGACTGTACCCAACTAAAACCTGTTTGCACGACTCCTTTGAGCCGTGGTAGGATAGTAATCAAAGTACAGTGGGAACTCACACAAGACAAATGACGATCTCAGGTCGATGAACTAACCTGTACACATGTCACCAGGGAACTGCTATCTGACGTCAGGTATAAGAACAACTAGCATGTTCCCGGCGAGTCATGTCCGGTGTACTCATAACCCAATGAGCACCTTTATACATCTTAGGTGAACCAACTGACACCAGTGGCTTCTGAGACCGGCCACCGCCCCTTGTCGGGGTCTCGACTGTATACACTAGTCTACTTTGGAGTATCGATGCCCTGTCTCAAAAACTCCCACGACTAGGGACCTTTTAAGGATGTGCTTATAGACGCCAGCTCGCACGTATATGATCACCATCATATTGCTGGCCGTCAAGCAAGAATCCTAAGGGCTCTACCAACGTGCAATAGTGACCTGTAAGGTCACCTAAAGCAGTACACGATGATAACGATAAACCAGATAGCATACTATCATCTTGAGTAAGACTGTTCTAACGGTATAGGTCCTCTCTCAATCATTGCAATCATGTGCCTGTGATCCAATAATTGACTCTGAGGGCATTATCTCCAACACAAAGGACATTCTTCCATCAAATGTGATGGATCGGAACAGCATCCACACATAGTTTTAGGGAGTGTGACCGTGTTTAGGGAGGCTAATAAAAATTTGTGTTCCATAGCTTCAAGTTTCTTTTGCATTGCTGCCATTTCAGCTTTGACTGCTATGGAAACATGATGTTGATGGATACCACCCCTAAATAATGGTTGACTAACACTCTTCCATTGCAAAGTTTTCTCAGCAAAATCTTCTAAAAATTACCAAGCTTCACCATCGTCTTTAGACATAAAATTGCCTTGACACATGGATTCAAGCATATGCTTTGTTGTTGGATTAATGCCCTCATAGATGACTCGACAGAGATCCCATCTATGGATTACGTGATGAGTTCATTGGACTGGCAGATCCTTGAATCGTTCAAAACACTTCCAAAATTGTTCATTGGGAAGCTGGGTAAATTGATTGATTTCGCTACGGACACGGACGGTCTTATGATTGGGATAAAATTTCTTATGGAATGCTATGACGAATTCATCCCAGTTTGAAATAGAGTGTGCAGCTGTGTTATAATGCCATTTTTCGGCTAAATCGCACAAAGTGAACGGGAGAAGACGTAAACGCATAGCATCCACAGAAAGTTGTGAAGTGTCCATCATAGCACATACGTTTTCAAATTTGGTGATAAAAAAGTATGCGTCTTCAGACTCAAGACCGTGAAATTTAGGTAAAATATTGATGTAATGTGGTTTGATTTCGAAATTTTCCCCATTGGCTGGTAGAATAGAAAGACAAGTAGAAAGAGGACCACGTATCGCGTAGCATCTCTCTTGGAGAGACATACACGGTAGATTCTGTGCACTTGCGGGCGGTGGCAAAGTGGTGTTAAAATTTGATGGAGATCCGTCCATCTCGGCGGATGTGGTAAGTGGTGAGGAAAAAGAAGATGTAGAAATACCGACTTCGGAGTCGATAGGAGGAATGCGGACAAGACGGGCACTAGAATCATGTGTCCAGACGAGCATGCACTAAACGGTTTAGCACAAGTGGCAGCGTTTGTGATAATTAGAGAAAAGTTTTGTTTTAGTGGTTTGTTTTGAAAAATCACAACAAAAATGCACAATCAACTCTAGTTCTACGGTCACCTAGGTCAAGTCACTAGACCACTCCAAGACTTCCAGAACACAAATCGCAAGATAAATCCTCTACTAGCTCTTTATCCCTTCTGTGGCCAGGTTAGTGCCAGGTTAGTGGGAGGTATCCGCTACGTAAGTAGCGGGCCTAATTAAGTAACCACTTGCCTTAGACAAACTTGCATTAGACACCACAAAAGAAATGCGGATAGGCAATAGATTACCTATGACCTTCTTGTAAGTCTATGTTACTCACCCCGGCAGTTTACGGGGATGCGGAATAGCTAAAAATCGAATTTTTCTTTGCAAGGTAACATAAACTAGCCATTAGGATCATTGTTAAACATTAACTAACAAACTAACTAAGAGTGTTAACTACTAGGTTAGATGATTATACCTCAAGGTACAAGTCCTTCTTCTCCTTATTGTGCTTCTCATTGTTGTGAGCTCCTTAGAGTGGTGGTGGATAGTGCCTACTCATCGGCTTCTCTACGTCAAAGATAATCCACCCGAAGGTCTCTACCTTGAGCTCCAACCTCTATAATGAAGTAACTAGGGTACTTTGTTTGCTAGACTAAGTATCCTAGAGTGAGTAGAGAAGGCTTTTGGTGGCTAAGTCTCAATGGCCCGTAATTTTCAACTCATGAAACACTAAGGCTTGAGAGAGGAAGAAGGAGAGAACCTTGAGAGAGAAAATGAGAAATGAATAATGAAGAGAGCTCGCTTTTTAGGAAAGAGAAAACCAAGTTTTTATTAGGATAATTGTGATGGCTCTTTTGATTTGACCAATATCATGGCACAATTAATGCTAAGCAAAATATTTAGTGCTCAACAAAAAATATCTAAGTCAACAATTGTCAACATAGTCAAATGATCAAACCACTTAGCCATGACACAATTATCTTTAATAAAACTTAGTAAAAAATTTCCTCCACCTCATAATGGTTTTAATCAAGTCAATGGTCAAAACCCTAATGAGGTGTCTCCTTCTATACCTCTGTCATCTATATATACATATCCGCATCCGTGTTCCGAGAAACACGAATGTAATGAGAGTAAACCAATCCAAAATCTAATATTAGGATCCGGCTTAAACCAAAATCCACTAGTATCATCTGCCCGAGTGTTAGTGTATATGCCCTAGAGGCCATTACTGTATCATACTAGCTTGTATATTACTTGATGGAAGCTTGGGATATTCACAGTTGTATAAACAATCTTGCTCAAAATGGTAGTATGCTACTTGGTTTGTTTCTACTTCAATATGTGCATATGTTTCTTTTAGCATATCGCTTATACATATTAGTAGAGCCCTTAGGATCTTTGCTTGATTACCAGCGTTGTGATGGTAGTCACACTCGTAGGGGCTGGGTAATCTATAAGCACATCCTTATACAGGTCCCTAGTAGTAGGACTATCGAGACAGGGCATCGATACTCCAGAGTAGACTAGCGTATACGCTTCTCATCCCAGCACGGGAGGTGGTCTGTCCCATAGCCATTAGTACGTCGTACTGGAGATAGTATGCGGGTGCTCGTTAGGTTACGAGTACACTGGACAGGGCTCGTCGGGAACTGTTGGTTGGTATTATACCTATCGTCAGTTATCAGTTCCCAGGTGACATGAGTACAGCTTAGTCCGCTGACTTGACACTGTCACTTCGCCACGAGTATGTTCCCACTGTACTTAGATTACTACCCTACCACAGCTCAAAGGAGTCGTGCCAACAGGTAGTAGTTGGGTGCAGTCCCGAAGCACTTGGAGGCAGTGACGGTTAGACAGGATTCATCTCTCCCGGTATTGGGGGTTGACATCGCGCTGTGTCTAGGAGAGCCATTACACGAGTAGTCCCTGGCCAGGGCAAGCGAGATATACTGGTAGGTTTCCAGTGTTATCTCAGGGTGTTCTAGGCTTCACTCCGACACGACTTGTACCGCTATTAGGGGACTGACGTTTACCGCCCCCCTAGGCCCGCCATGCGATGTATCAGACGAACAGACCGGACTGTACGGAGATTGTCACATACATGCTCAGTAGGAGTTCAGATGGGTTTATCTCATCGGCCTTCTTGTCGACATCTACCTGGGGACCGTTACGCACAGCTAGTGCCGCTTGCGGTCTGTGGTTAAACCTACTGCCAGCGTAGTGTCGAGTCTTTAGAGTCCCACACAGAGAGTTTCCCTGCACTGGGCGAAACGTGTAGAGGCCATATGGTTTTTACGGTAAGGCTACGATCACTTATGTGCACTTGTGTGCGTATGCTGTTCGGGCAGGCAATACTAGTGGGCTTTGGTTTAAGCCGGATTCTAGTATTGCACAGTTGGATTTGTTTTGTCTTCTGTGCATTCGCATTCTACGGAATGCGGATGCGGGTGTGTATGCACAGATTGGCGGAGAGGAGAAGGAGGAGGTGCCTCATTAGGGTTTTGACAGTTGGTTCGGTCAAAACCATTATGAGCCGGGGACATTATTTACTAATCCTTTTATTGATAATTAAGTTATGGCTAATTACATTGACCATTTGACCATCTTGACTTTGTTGACCGTTTGACCAAAGTTGACTAGGATCTTCTTGAAAGGTCTAAAGTATTCTTTGGTTTTCTTTTTCATTTTGTTATGATAATGGTCATGTCATTTGTAGCCATCAACTTTGTCTTGATGGGATTAGTAATGATAATGTTTTGCATTATTGAACCATGGTTGTGTTTTTCTCTTGGTTGAGCTTTTCATTTGTTCATTCTCATTCTCTCTCATAGAAAAGAAGTGAGAAACATTTCCATGGTTGCTCCTCCTTCTTCCTCCTCTTGATTCTTCCTTTGATCTCATGTGTTGAGAGAAAAAGGATTCCATTTGACGAACACATCCATACATCTCTTCTACACAACCTAGGGCTTCTAGACTAACGATCTCGTCGCCCTAGTTGCCTTGGCTCGAGGTGGAGCTCGGTGTACAGCTCTCGGGTGGATCATCTTCGACTCAAGAAGGCCGCGGAGGTGCCCAAGGTCCGGATCGACGCTTGGAGCTTGAATGGACGAGTGGGACAGCGGAATGAAGACCCGAAGGACAAGTTTCATGAGGTATACTTTCTACAGCATAGTAGTTAAAGCCTCTGGATGTTTACTAGTTTCTAGTTTAGCAAAGATCCGTGCTTTAAGTCCATGTTGCCTTGTGCCAAATTATTGTTTTTCGTCGTTTCCGCCTCCCCGTGAGAACCGAGAAGAGCAACGTGGACTTACAGTGGTATCAGAGCCTAGCTAAACATAAACTAGTAAGTTAGCAAAATGTTTAGAACATCGATCGGAAAAAAGTCGCAAAACACGTCCGCAAAAACCCCTTGTTTCTGTCGATTTTCATACTGCTCAAAAAGTGATTTAAAATATATGAAAAATCGTCTCAGGGTTTTGTGAAAATACTGCAGAAAAACGAACTAGTGATTCGATCAAACGACCGCGGTTCCGCGGCAATGACATGCATTTTGTCGCGGTTCCGCCGCCATTTTGACTCCGCACTGGATCGGATTTTCTGCAGTATTTTAGTTTGTCTGTTTGGGATTTTTAATGCATGTTTTTTCCACCCAGATTTTCCAGAGAGCAAATTGACTTTTGGGGTGGTTAAAAATCCGTATTTTGATCGGTATTCCATACACTTTGGCTAATGGATATTTTCTGTGATGCGATATATGTAATGAATGTCTACTAATCGCTATAAGTCGATTAGTGGAGGTTATACATGTCTGTGATCTGTAATGTTGATGGTTTGTGTATATGAACTCGGTGGATTGTCGCGGATGAATAGCCGGGAATAGGTGTGAGATGAGAGTTTCTTTTTCTTTCATTCATTGTAAAATTTGTAAATTGATGTAATATTATTTGTATGGCCGCACAACCGGGTCGGGGTTGTAGCCGTCATTGTATAATTCTTTTTACTGTTTTTGCTCCTAGGATAGACCCAAGGTGGGGTGCACAAACTACCGGGTATCTCGAAGTGCCGAGTGGCCTACTCACTGGTTGAGGGAGGTTGCTTCGCTACGGGTACTTGGCGGGTAGTTTGCCGCACCCGTAGGGGTCTAGGGTGGGGTTTGGCTATTCATCGCGACCGAGTAATCCACTTTTTGTTACAGGCTCGAACGAATCGCGGATTCCTAGTATATCCAAAGTGTTCATCTGTGATCTGTAATGTCTATCATTGCTATATTTCTATATATGATAACTATTTAGGCGTTGTTTATGTTTTTCAGCCGCGCTAGCCCAGCCCCCGCTCTGTCGTTAGTTAAGTAACCTAACGGGTGATGACGGGGCCCCATGGCGAATGTGAATGGCATAAGCGTACGTCATATTTTGGTTGTTTTCTGCAATGGTAGGATTAAATGATGGGACGCATTAAAAGAACTAATGCAAGAAAATAAACCAACTAAAAGTCGTTGGAACACTTTTAAAACCACTCGGTTCTTTTCAAAAACCAGCATTTTAAACGCGAAGCTTGAACCACTCTTTTTAAAAGCTATCTCGTTCCATCGATTATATCAAGTTCACTACGTTCACGGTTTTGCAAAAACCATTCGTAGCCCTCCGTCTTTTCAGTTAAATATTCAGTAGTATTCAAGCTGTGTATTTTGACCTTCGCCAAGGCATAGTGATTGGTAGCTGCTGAATATTTATCTGTAGCATAGATAAATGCGTTGGTTTGGGACAGTCGTACTACTATTTTGGCCTTCGTCAAGGGTATGTACGGGTGGGTTCAAATTAACCAGGACAATGACGGATAGAACTTGACATGTGACTTATGATATGTTGGCATTCGTCAAGGTCATAAGAGCATGGGGAAAAAATCCACATCGGGAGTTTCAAAAGTACTGAAACTTGCTAGCGCTGCATACCATTTGAAGTGTGATGATTCTGGTAGGATTCCTTCAGTTTTGTCACGCGATGATATTTGGATCACGATCCTACTGTGAGTATATGCAACTCCTCGGGAACTTTTTCTCTTAACGATCAATGCTATAAACCAAGTAGGTGTCTAGAAAGGTGTTAGCGGGGCTACGCCCACAGGGAAAAGAGTTTACTTAATTAAGGAACTTCGTGAAAGCGTTGGAAAACCTCCCTCGAAGTACCGACACTGGCCTGGCTGAACGGTTAAGCAAGTATTGTACGGTGAGATCGATCCTGACTAATTCTTCCTTTATGGTTTGAGGAGGGATTCGAGAGACAGTGGAAGCCATCCTGTTTAGATAAATTAAAAACCAATCTAAACTTGCAAGAGCATCATGCTGAGTGTTTTCTTCTCTCTCTCTTAATTGCAGCGACCTAGTGACCGCACCTAGGTTACATCTGGATAATAAAATGACTGAATCTGACTGTTATGACTGGAAAAGGTCTGTCCAGATGTCCATTGCCCATGATAAGCTGGGACACCTCTTGACTGATCCAACCCCTGCCGTTTCAGGTCGAGTTTCCCCTGTCATGGATATTCATATCCGCAAGACATCGGAAAGGAACTCTGCGAAAGCCAAGTGCCTCGTGTTAGCCTCAGTTGATGGTGCAAACCAGAGGCAGCACGAGAAGATGGACTCAGTTTCTATCTTCCTCCATAACAAAGATTTATATGGATAGCAATCTCGTATCGCAAGATAAGAGACCTCGAACGAATTGCTTCCAGCGAGGTTGGCTATCGAGTCATCTGTAGGGGGCAACGTCCTTACAAAGACCAGCTCTTTTGAGCTCGCGGACCTGAAGACTACGTTGAAGAACGGGTCAGATGCTGACTTAGTTCAACAGTCCCTACCTACTACCCTGAAGGAAACCAGGGAAGTAGAAAGAAAGGGAAGGGCAGAAGTTTCGGGACTGGATGTAGTAAAAGAGGGACGTTCCTATTGTTACAGGAATGAACATTGGCAGAAGGATTGCAGGGCTAGCAAAGCCAGTAGCCAGAATTCGAAGCATGTTGTGGCTTCGGCTTCGGGTGTGTTTGTAATAGAGAACTGTCTGTCAGTTAACCCTACTTCCTGGGTATTGGATACCGGATCAGGATCTCATATTTGTAATTCGTTACAGGCTCTGAGAAACCGTAGGGTTATCAGGAAAGGTGATATGACTCTCAGGGTTGCTAACGGAATGAGCATGTATGCTGAATCCGTAGAGGAATATCATCTAGGACTGACAAGTGGGCAGATATTGATTCTGCGTGACTGTTTTTATGTACCAGGTGCGACTTGTAATATCATATCTGTATCCTTACTTTCTAAGGAAGGATATGATTTTACTTTTGTAAGCGATGTAGTAAACATCCACCTAAATCAAGTTTTGATTGGGTCAGGTGCATTGAAAAACGGTATATACGTTTTGAATCAAGCTCAGGTCTTCAGTGTCCAGAACACACTTAAAAGAAAGTCTCCGAAATTAAATCAGGCTTTCTTATGGCATTGTAGACTGGGTCACATCAATGAGACACGGTTGACTAAGTTACATAAAGAAGGATACTTGGATCCGTTCGAGTACCAGTCTTATGCCACTTGTGAATCTTGTCTCATGGGAAAGATGACAAAGACTCCGTTCACTGGACACGGAGAAAGAGCGAGCGAGCTCTTGGGACTCATACACAGTGATGTGTGTGGTCCAATGTCTACACATGCGTGAAGTGGTTATTCATACATCATTACTTTCACAGATGATTTCTCTAGGTATGGGCATGTCTTCTTGATGAAGCGCAAATTGTGTCCTTTGAGAAATTTCAAGAATACAAGAATGAAGTTGAAAAACAAACAAGCAAAAGTATCAAGACACTGAGATCTGATCGAGGTGGTGAATACTTGAGTGCCGAGTTTCTGGGCTACTTAAAAGAGAATGGAATTCTCTCTCAGCTTACTCCTCCATACACACCACAACACAACGGTGTATCGGAAAGGCGGAATCGAACCCTATTGGATATGGTTCGATCCATGATGAGTAAGGCTGAGTTACCACGATCCTTCTGGGGTTATGCGCTAGAATCAGCTTCGTATCTTTTGAACAAGGTTCCCTCCTAGACTGTGCCTACCACACCATATCAAATGTGGTGTGGGAAGAAACCCTGTCTTAAGTATCTGAAGATATGGGATGTCCAGCTTTTGTAGAAAAGCAGCATGCGGACAAGCTCGAGGCACGCTCATTACTGTGTAAGTTTGTGGGATACCCAAAGAACTCCAGGGGGTATTTTTTCTATTACGCAGAGGAACAAAAGGTTTTTGTTTCTCGGCATGCCCACTTTCTGGAACATCAGTTTTTAGAAAAATAAGCAAGTGGGAGCGTTGTAGAAATGGAAGAAATTCCAGAACCACAAGCTATTACTGAAAGCTTGGAAGAACCAGAAGTTTCAAGAGAACCGGACATCCCGGCGCCACTCCGCAGGAGTAGTAGGCAGTCTCATCCGCCCGAGAGATACTACGGTTTTCTCATAGACGGGGATAGAGAGGATTGCACCATGGATTATGGTGAGCCTACTAGCTTCCAGCAAGCCATTCAGAGCGGCAACTCGGTAAAATGGCTGGATGCAATGCGGGCCGAGATGGAGTCCATGTACACCAACAAAGTTTGGACTTTAGACTTTGCTCCAGAAGGGGTAAAACCCGTAGGCTGCAAATGGATCTTCAGAAAGAAGATTGGTGTAGATGGGCAGGTTGAGACCTATAAAGCTAGACTTGTTGCAAAGGGTTTTCTTCAAAGACCTGGTTTGGACTATGATGAGACCTTTTCTCCAGTGGCTAAGCTGAAATCCATTCGAACCCTTCTTGCCATTGCTGCCTTCCACGATTATGAAATCTGGCAGATGGACGTAAAGACGGCTTTCCTAAATGGAAATTTAGAAGAGTGCGTCTATATGGATCAGCCAGAAGGATTCATTCAGAGTGGGAGCAGCGGTAAAGTGTGCAAGTTTCTAAAGTCCATCTATGGACTTAAGCAGGCATCGCGGAGTTGGAACATCTGCTTTGATGATACTGTCAAAGAATTCGACTTTATCAAAAACCCAGATGAACCATGCATTTATAGTAAGATTGTAGGGAGAACTGTGGTATTCATCATCTTGTACGTGGATGACATTCTCCTAATAGGAAACGATATTCCTATGCTACAGTCAGTCAAAGGATTCTTGTCACAGAGGTTCTCCATGAAGGACCTGGGCGATGCCAACTACATTCTGGGGATCCAGATCTATCGTGATAGATCTAAGAGTATGTTGGGACTTTCACAGTCAAGGTACATCGACACCATACTGAAAAGGTTCAGTATGGAAGATTCCAAGCGCGATAATCTACCGGCTAGTCACGGGATCACCCTCTGCAAAGAGATGTCTCCCAAGACTGATTTAGAAAGGGATCGCATGTCTATTATACCCTACGCTTCTGCGGTAGGCTCTATAATGTATGCGATGTTGTGTACCAGACCAGATGTAGCATACGCATTGAGCGTTGTAAGCCGGTATCAGTCGAACCCAGGGGAGAAACACTGGATAGCGGTAAAGAACATTCTCAAGTACCTAGGAAGGACTAAGGAGATGTTCTTAGTGTATGGCGGAAAAGACCTCCAGCTCGAGGCCTTTGCTGACTCCAGCTTCCAGAGTGACAAGGATGACTCCAAGTCCATGTCGGGTTATGTCTTTACCCTCAATGGAGGGGCGGTCTGCTGGAAGAGTTCCAAGCAGGAGACCGTTGCAGACTCGACTATGGAAGCGGAGTACATAGCTGCTTGCGATGCCGCAAAGGAAGCTGTCTGGATGAAGAAGTTCCTCACGGAACTTCAGGTGGTTCCTACCATTGTTGATCCAATACCGCTGTATTGCGACAACAGCGGCGCTATAGCTTTAGCGAAGGAACCCAGGTCCCATCAGAAGTCCAGGCACATTTTGAGGCGGTACCACCTGATCAGGGAGATCGTGTTAGTTATATGTATGCCCTAGAGTCCATTACTATACATTGGATGTATATTGTAGTGGATGCTGGGACATATATAGGTAGGACTTTCTTGCTCAACATGATAGTACGCTATCTGGTTGCTCTTTATCTTAACATGTATACTTTCTGTCTCTCTGATTACATGTTGATAAAGCCCTTACGATGTGTACTCGACTTCCAGGACTATGATGCAGATCATACTAGTGGGGCCTGGGTAGTCAATGAGTACATCCTTCAATGTTCCTAGTCGTAGGAATATCGAGACGGGGCATCGATATTCCAGAGTAGACTAGCGTATATCTTCTCGACCCATGTGATGGGCGATGGATGATCCCATATCCATTGGTGTTTGACATCAGAGATGGTATGCAGGTGCTCAGTGGAGACTGGGTACACTGAACGGACTCGCCGAGAACTCCCAGATGGTATTATACCTCACGTCAGATGGCAGTTCTCTGGTGACACTGGTACATCTTAGTCTGTTGACCCGAGATCGTCATAGAGTCTTATGTGTCTCCCACTGTGCTTTGATTTCCACCCTACCACGGCTCTACTGAGTCATGCAAACAGGTGGTTTTTGGGTACAGTCCCGATTCACATGGAGGCAATGAGCGATAGGAGAGGATTCGTCTCTCCCGGTATTGGGGGTTGATGTTGCGCTATGCACGACTGGCCATAATAGGAAATCCCTGGCCACGGTTGCAGTGATATACTGGTAAGAGTTATCAGTAGTTTCACGAATGTTATGGACCCTACGTCGGCATGACTTATCAAGCTACTGGGGTCTGACGTTTACCACCCCTAGGCGAGATATGCGACATATCAGACGAACAGACCGGACTGTACGGTAAGTGTTACTGGTTGGATTCACAGGAGTGTGAGCGGGCTTGCTCGTTGATCTTCTGATCGCTCAATACCCGGGTGGCCGTTATGTTTAGCAGACCGCTTGCGGCTTGTGGGTGTTTGATATGATCATCATCTGCTGCCGGCGTATTGACGAGTCTTTAAAGTCCTACACAGAGGTTTCCTGGCTCAAGCGAAACGAAATAGGAGCGCATATGAGATATGTGCGGGACCAAGAATAATGCGTGTATGTGATACCGTATTCTATTCTCGCGATGAATGTATCGAATGGTTGTATGCGATATAACCTAGTTATCGAATCGAGGATTGATTCGATAAGTCGATACAATGGATACTAGTCGGTTATATGCGACATGACCGGATCATTGAATCAAGTGTTGATTTAATGATTTAATGCATAATTATATATTTGATATATTAGTTTGCATTAACTAGTATTTGTTCACTTTAAATGGATTTTCTCACTTGATGTACACAAGTTGTATATGTGATATACTTTTGTGCACTTGTTTGTATCATGTTTGATGATACATGCTCACTTGGGTTTGTGTAAAGAATTAAACCATGGTTATATGAATGATTAGGGTTTTGTTTATTTTCTTATCTATCTATTTATTTATTTATTATGGAAAGGATAAAGAGAAAAATGGTGGCTTTCTTTGTTTGTTGTTGAAGCTTCATGAAGCTTTGACTAAGTGACCATTTTGTCTCATGCTTAACCCTAACCATTCCACCTAACCATAGTCTATTCTCTACACCTAACCATGGTTAGTATATGATAAGTATTCATATTATTTTCCTTTTTAAAAAAACAACACTTATCATATTCTTTCTTCTTCTTCTTCTTCAACATGAAGAAACCATGCCATCATCAATGGCAACTTGAGAAAAAGAGTGAGAAATCCAATTCTAAAGTGAACCCACTTCCTATTTCTTCATCCTCTACCTCTTGCCAAGTAGTATAGGGTGTTTTCTTTACAAGTTCCATGACTTGGTGAAGTGGGAGCTTGATCTTGTGATGCCTCGACGTAGATCATCTTCGGCATCGAAGTCGACGACCTAGCCCGCCCATTTCTCCGATGAAGCCGATGCTAGAGTCCTGGATTCGATTTAGACAGCGGAGGGATGTCATCACGGAGCCTAGGAGGTGGAGGACCGGATCTACAAAGGTTGTAGCCTCTTTCCTTTTAGATAAAGTTGTTTATTTGCATTGCATCGCCTATACATCTAGTTAACAATCCCTATTAGGGTTTGTAGGCACATGAAATTTTTGAATTGGGCATGTTTGATCACTTGTGAGACCTCATTAGTGTGCCTAGGAACCCTACAGTGGTATCAGAGCCTAGCTAGAGCCTTAGGCGATGCGTAGACGGAGTTAGAAGTCCGATCGAACCGAAACCCTAACACAAATTTGCTCTATGGACTTTTTTCAAAAACTGGGTTTTTTCCAGATTAAAAATTCTTAAAAAATTCAGCAGGAAGATCTAAGAATTATGGTGCAAAACGAGATCCTAATTCATCTAATCCGCCGCGGAACAGCGGCAGAAGCATGCCTTCTGGGGCGGTTCCGCGGCGGTATTGTCACATTGCCCAATAAATTTTGCACAGTAATTCCTATAATTTGGTGCTGGATTTTATGGGATTTTTTTAATTTCACTCAAGAGTTGAGTTTTCTGGGTTGTATTGGGGACTCGGTGTTTCGATCGGATTGTCTAATTTTGTCTGTGTGCTTTTCCGGATAATTTTAGAATATGTTAAAAAGTTCGACCGGATATAAATACCCAATTTTTCCCCTGCCGGGAAATTTCCAATTGTTGGACTTTTCCGTAGTTTAATGACGTTCTAAGTAGTGCAAGTAATGCGATGGTCCCTCTAGAAGACAACAAACCTTAACTCGATTATGTGACCGTCTTGAACTGCCCTTTGAATCTTAGGGTTTGGGGCAGTACGGCGTGCCACATGTGAGGCATTGGCTTGACCCTTCTATGGCTGGACCGTTGGTACTGAGGCATGAACTGAATGTTTTTAGACTTATTTCATGTGTTGAGCTGTATCGGGAAAACTTGGGTGTTCGATTGTTCGATCGGAAAGTTTAACATTTTCTATTTATCTGGAATATGATACAATACTTGGAATTCACAAGTTGTTATGAGATAACTGAATGAATGTTATAAACATAGCAGTTTAGTGTCACGTCCCGAAAGTACGGAACATGACCGGCACTTAAACTACGAAACGTCTCGAGGCGTACGTAATCTAAGTAACCGAAAACCCAGAAATCCAAACCAAGAAAAGTAGTAGAGTGAAGGAAAACCAATTTAAAACAAGTAGTTTTAATAGCATAAGCCGAATTATGCGGTTTTTAAGAACATCAAAATTTACTGAAAATTTCGGCAGAGTCTCCATTGTAAATACTGGCCCCCAAACGGGATACAACATGAATAGTATACGAAATCAATAAAAAGGCATCCCCAAGCGGGAGCTAGCTCTTCGTCAATCGACGGTCACAACCACGCAAGCAATATAATATACAACGCCAACGGCGAGGATCAAAAATCAAAAGGAAACTCAAAACCACAAGAAAACCGCAGAAATATAACGCGCGACTCTAAGGTCGAAGGAATAACATCACTGGTCTCTATCTCAAAATAAATACATGTTTGTTTGATGGCACTTCTAGATACAACAGAATAATGATATACAAGATATATAATGGGGGTACGATACAAGTAAACCTACCTACTAGTGATCACCCGAAGGAAACTATGCCCGCAAAGCCGTAATAAACCTGTACGGCAAACCTGCAAGAAACTGGGGCACAACGGGGGTGAGTTGCCAACTCGTGAATAGAAAAACATCTACGCGCAGAAATCGCATAAATAACGCAACCTAGGTCAATGATCATAATATATCCTCAAATATATATATATATATATAACATGCAACCTATAACAAGGCTAGGGTAAATATCTAACCCGAGTGTAATCTCATGTGCCCGTGTCTATGCCTCAGGTAGCAATATATCATATGAATGAGGTATGAATGCATGAAAACAGAATAAATGTAAATGAAGAAACTGTTTTCATAATTTAGTGAGATTTCCTTTATATTTTTAATGAGATATCATAAATGAAATCAGCATAAAACAGTGCCTAGCATCGGCACAAAACGTAATCCCAATATCTCGATATCTCTATATCACAGTCTCTGTACCTCAATATCTCGAAATATCAATGTCTCAAACACAATATCTAGGGCGCCGTCAGTCTAGACCGGCCCTTACCCTCCATCTCAAGACCACGATGGTATCCTCCGGATATCCGACGCGTCGGGTAATATCACCGGTAGGTAGTGCTCCCCTGCCAGGCTCACATCGTCATCATCACGCGCTTCTTGCCCCGGGGTACCTTACCGGGTCCACCATGTACCCGAAACGGTTCATCCGTCTCCTCGAATCGGGTCTCGAAATCCATCAGCAAACTCATGGTGGACGACTCATACATCATGGGAAAAACCGCACTTTTTATTTAAAAAGAGAGAAATCAGTTTATATAAGTTTTGCGGGTTCCCCGCCCCCCCAAATCCAGAAAATCTCATGGAAATCCGAATCCAAATCATCAATAGCATGTAAAACCATGAATATAGGCATAACAATGAATAACAGTATGCATGAAGTGGCAAGTAATAACTACAATGTTAAGCTGGCATATAAGGCAGGTACACTAATATCATGTCAAATTACTAACTAACAAGCTAAGTCAAGCAATAATATTTTCTGAGGTGTACGTGACATGGAAATTACCGATGAAGATGTGTGTGAGCCGGCAAGTAAGTGTACGTGGTACATACGCATCATCGGTAATGGTGCTGGTGTCCTAACAATATGATATCAACATTGCAATAAGAAATTATAACATAAGTATGCGATGTGAAGCGAACCACAATAATAAGCGGGAGCGAATACAAGACGCAAATGTAACTAACTTGCATTAATCTAATATAAGTCCTACAAATGGTGCCTTTTGAAATAACACGAACCATGGGGTTTTGAAATTAGGGGCTACGGTGTTTTTATGAAAAGATACGTCTTTTGAAATATCCGTAGGATCCCTTGGGTTATCTTTTAAAATAACCACGATTCGTTGGTTTTTAAAATAGGTAAGAATCGAATCTAATCTAACAACTAAAGGGCTAAGCTAACAAGCTGGACTACAAGTAAGGAAACCGCCTAACATCTGAGTCGATCCATATACATACCTGTATATATATTAGTCGGTGATCCCGCCTCAATAATATCATATCCGATACCATATCTACAATCAGACATCCCAAGTCAAGAGTGCGGATCGAACATCAAGATATAGCTCGTACGTAAATCCGTCGTACGGCATCCCTAAATCTGGGTACGGATCAATATCATATTCCTCACACCATTCCTCTGGTATCCTCTATATTCAAGATCATAGTCTAGGGTACTGACCTATGTGTAGTACAATACTAATATCCTCAATATACTCATGATCTGACTACTGATCGACAATCTCGTACAAACCGATATCGTCAGCACATATCATCATCAAGGGGGGTATACATCGCCCTATACGGCCTAATATCAATATCCTAGCATAGCATGCCTCATACCACGATCACATGACGACCATTTATTTATAACACTATTCACCCGTATCGTCGTCCCAAGATCCGCTATAACACCAGGACGTACCTCAAGTACGAATCCTGCCATATCACCGCTATCACAACCACAAAACAAATCTCCTCGACTCAGCTCAATCCCAAGTATCATCCTCAAATCCGTATGTGAACACATAGTCCCATACCCATGTGATCACATAACTATAAAAAATCCCATGAGCATATATAAATAGGAATGTATGCAAGTATGTATGCGTGTATGTGTAGTGCAACACTACCCTAGGGTTCGCAACACTAAAATAATCCAACACACCAATATCCATCCTAAACATCGTTATTAATCCCAATAACAAATAATAATTGCTGGTGTGTATACGCATCCGTATACACCACCACGGACTGCGGGGGTGCTATACGCCATCCACCCGACTTCTCCCCGAAGATATAAATCTGCTCACCTGGTCCTCGCTCGCCGGTGCCGACGTCGCCACACGCTTGCTTGTCGTATCGAAGTCCACATGGGGTACCTACATATCATAACGCACCGTATCGCATTAAAATCCGACTCATGACCAAAACGACGCACGAATCACACATAGGTCAAAACCTATGGTTGCGTTCACAAATCGACCCAAAAACCCTCGACGTCGGCGTACAAACGCCAAACCATCGAGAAAACCCAAACACACTCATTTTTACAATTACCAGCACTAATTATAATATAAAATAGATTAAAATTCATAAAAACCCCAATTTCACTTAAAAGGTCATTTTTCCGAAAATCTGGCAAGCACAAATTACCGTGTTTGTACAAAACATGATGTTTTAACAAATCTAGTGACCAAGATGATAACTTAATATCTTAATTATGCCATAGAAACCATTACGTAAATTTTAAACCCACAATTTAATTCGATTTAAAAAAACTAGTTTGCAATATTAACCAATTTTAACAATTTTATAGCAAAAATGCACAAACTACAATCTAGCTTGGATTTTCATGAACTAAAGTATTAAACTACACTTTAAAATGTTAATAATGCTATGAATACCCTAATTAGATTTTTAAACCCAATTATTAAACTAATTATAAAAACCTAGTTAGCAAATTAGCAAAGTTATCACAATTTTAAATTAACAAATTAGCAAATAGCAACTAACTTAGATTTTGCATACAATCTACATGTTAATCTCCTCATTACAACCATAAGCAAATGATAAAAAGCTCACTTGATCACAAACCCTAATCATAAATTCTCAAGTTATCAACTAGAATCAAATTAACACTTTAATATGCTAGGGTAAGCAATTTAAACAACAATATCATTATAGGCTTAAGATTTATACCTCCCAAATTCTTGAGATCAAACTTGAAAACTTGTCACCCAAAATGGACTCCATGCTCCTAGATCCATACTAGAGTAGCCAAAGAAAAATGGGTAAGAGTTGGATTTGGAGTTTGTGTGAGTTTCAACTTGATTTTTGATGAATTCTTTGAGGTTTTTGGAGGTGAAATGGTGTGGGGAATATGAAGGAGCTGCTGTTGCAGCAGGGAATGGGGAGGGCTCGGCCACAATAAGTGAGAGGGGGAGAGAGAATGTGAGGTGTATAATGTATGTGGAGTTCCCCAAAGTCAACAAGGTCACATCTCTCATTTCTTTATTGTTTTCATTTCTTTTCTTTTCTTTAGCCTTTGAAGTGGGGACAAGTTGGGGATGGGGGCAGGTAGGCTCGGCCACAAGGTGGAAAGTGGGGGTGTGTGAGTGTGGGGTGAAGGAAAAATGATAATTGATATACCCCAATATCCAATTACACTAATTTCACCGAAAAAAAGCCTTTTTCTTCGATATTTTCCAAACCGTTTTGGCAAACGATTTCATTTCAAAAACCACATGATAAAATTTTATTTAATGTTTTATGATGCACAAAATTTGTTTCAAATCATTCCAATTTGTAATTTTCCCTAATTAAATGTATTAGTGACGGCTTAAAATAATATTAAAATAATTAATTTCGGAAAATTTTCAGAAAATTTGAAATTTTACCAGTGACTCAATAACCACCAAATACTAGCAAATTCATAGCTATAATATGTATATTTAATTTTATAATAAAAATATTTTTATTTTGACTTTTTACAGAAACCCCCTTATTTTACCGTTTTTTCGAAATTTCACCGAAACGATTTTCAAAACGTTACAATCTTCCCCCCTTAAAAAAATTCGGTCCCCGAATTTAAATTCAACCCCCCCCCCAAAAAACAAAACATCTAAGCAAAACCATCAAGTCGTCGGGCTCCGAAATCATAAGTACATAAAACGCATCATAGTGCAATACATGCGCATGGGTAATGAGCAGATAACTCAAAATCAAAACTCCGTCAAGTATCCCGCAATCATTGGAGTCACGGTAAAGACACAATGTCAAATCCAATACCAAAAGCAATATGATATAACTCGAAACTATACACGTAAATATCAAATCTATATATGTAATTATCTTAAGGAAATGCATGTCAAATCTCTTAAAGTTGTTGTGCAATGCACATAACACTGCACAGTGGCGGACGTCTATCATAAGAAAATAACTATATACATATATACCTTTGTTTGAAATGTACGTTCCGCCGTTTTGGGAAACAATTTAGAAGGGTTTTCCTTGTTTTAAACGTTTCGCGTCATATCAGACACGTAGGTAAATACTGAGACTACAGCTCGCTTTTTTTTTTTTGAAATTCCCTTCAATAGCTATCAATGCATGCAAAATAAATTCAGGTACTATCCTCTGACTAGTCCTGCTTAGTACGAAAACACTTAGCAAATATCATAAAAACGTACTGCTCTATAAGAAAAATCAATACCAAAATACGCGTATGAATACTACGTGCGTCTGGTGCGCACGGAAATCAAAATCCATATACGTGCCATACAAGTGCACAAAAACAAGATCTAAGTGTATCGGGTGTGCATAAAGCCTCTGTCGTAGGCAACGTGTGTGCCTGACAGCAAAATCAGGTGCATCTGACATGCACGAAAAATCTTGATTTAGTGCATCTGGTGTGCACCAAAATCGCATCTCAAGACATGCGCTCAACATGCGCGAAAACCCAAAACCAGGGGCATTCATCATGCACGAAATCATGAAATCCAATATCAAGCGCCGAACATGCGCAAAATCAAATCAGGTGCACAAGGTGCACAAAACAAATATCGAGTATCACAATCGAAATCGAAGTCCAGTGCATCTAAGTGCACAAAATGCGTATCACTGCACTGCAAGCATATGTGAATCATACCGAGTGCAAAAACCAAATCGTATGTATATATACGCACAATCAACTCAACTGTATGAAATCCATATAATCACAAACATAAGGAACCAAGGCACGAAAACTATCTCAAGTGCAACAACTGTGCAAAAATCGTGAATACTCAGTAGGTGCAACCGTGGTCCATGGAAACAAATATCACGAAACTCCATCATCAAAATCAATCATGCAAATAGATCGCTCAAAATACCAAAATCAAGTATGGCGGAATAGTCCCGCTCAAGCACATCCTTCAAGAATCTCTGGCCAACTGTCGTGGTCACTCATAGCATGTCTCATCGACGAACCTGAGCTCTGGCCTGCCGGCATGCGTAACATGACCACTCCTGGGTCCAAGTCTTCTTGTAATTCATTCCAGAAAGGTCCTGTCGAGATCTCTCCCAAATCTCATCTCTGCCGAACTGTCCGGAAGTCATCGTCCCTTACTAGATCTGTTCTCGTTCCGGAACGGCTGCATACTCCTCGCGACTCCTTCTGGAAGGTATATCCAAGTACAATGCCTTGGCATGCGTTTCGCATCTCTGATGTCGGCGGAGTGGAACGTCGTTTCATCTAGATCTGGTACGAACCTCTTACTTCACCTTTCTCTAATGTCGACCGCTTCGGACTCGTCTCGTCGTGGCTGCATGGACTGAGCTCTAACGGCTATCCTTGTATCTGGAGTCTCCCAAGAATGCATCTCACCACCTAGCATCCGAATTAAGTCGAGCCATCCGATCAAGTCGTCAAAACCTCATAATCCCCCAAGAGCTCAACATCTTGGGCACAGTTTAATAGTATCGAGTATATACCACAGCATCGGTGGTCCAGCCGTAGAAGGGCAAACCCAAGCCTCACTAATGGCGCCGTAGAACTGCCGCAAACCCGAAGGTTCAAAGGCTTTCACACGGTCATTAAGTCGAGTTAGGGTTTCATTCTTCGAGAGGGTCCATAGAATTGCCTGCATGCCCTTCCGAATACTTTAAACTTAGAATAATAGGTTTCTGACATTCGATCGTCTCTGTCGACTCCCAACGTCTCCGCGTGAAGTCGTCTCTAGCTGGAAACAAACTATCTGATGACCTCGCATCGGGGCAGGCGAACGATCCACATGTCCTAGTCATTCATCCTCGATGACTGGCGACCTTCTATCATTGGCTCAATCTTCTGGTGCTGATCTGCCCGTCCGAGTAATCTCATACAGCGATCCATCAACGCTCGTGGCGCGAAAACACAATAAAAAGACACATCTCTGCAATCGTTTGTCGCCGGAATCACGTCATGGTCAGTCCTCGTTCATAACAAGCTCGTGCTGACCGCAACTCTAGCCGTAGCTCTCCCTGCCCGTAATCGTGGCAGCAAAACCATAACTGGTACCGATGAGGCTAGATCAGGAATGAATATAATACTGAACAAAGAAATGTATATCCTAAGGCTTCTTAAGTGGAGTAGCGTATCGTAAGTATGCCGCGGAACATACCCACGGTACGTCACTCTACTTTAGTCACCTATTCCATCAACCAAGGGTCATCTTACGCTCCGAAGGTAAAACCTAACGCTCTGATACCAACTTTGTCACGTCCCGAAAGTACGGAACATGACCGGCACTTAAACTACGAAACGTCTCGAGGCGTACGTAATCTAAGTAAACCGAAAACCCAGAAATCCAAACCAAGAAAAGTAGTAGAGTGAAGGAAAACCAATTTAAAACAAGTAGTTTTAATAGCATAAGCCGAATTATGCGGTTTTTAAGAACATCAAAATTTACTGAAAATTTCGGCAGAGTCTCCTTTGTAAATACTGGCCCCCAAACGGGATACAACATGAATAGTATACGAAATCAATAAAAAGGCATCCCCAAGCGGGAGCTAGCTCTTCGTCAATCGACGGTCACAACCACACAAGCAATATAATATACAACGCCAACGGCGAGGATCAAAAATCAAAAGGAAACTCAAAACCACAAGAAAACCGTAGAAATATAACGCGCGACTCTAAGGTCGAAGGAATAACATCACTGGTCTCTATCTCAAAATAAATACATGTTTGGTTGATAGCACTTCTAGATACAATAGAATAATGATATACAAGATATATAATGGGGGTACGATACAAGTAAACCCACCTACTAGCAATCACCCGAAGGAAACTATGCCCGCAAAGCCGTAATGAACCTGTACGGCAAACCTGCAAGAAACTGGGGCACAACGGGGGTGAGTTGCCAACTCGTGAATAGAAAAACATCTACGCACAGAAATCGCATAAATAACGCAACCTAGGTCAATGATCATAATATATCCTCAAATATATATATAACATGCAACCTATAACAAGGCTAGGGTAAATATCTAACCCGAGTGTAATCTCATGTGCCCGTGTCAGTGCCTCAGGTAGCAATATATCATATGAATGAGGTATGAATGCATGAAAACAGAATACATGTAAATGAAGAAACCATTTTCATAATTTAGTGAGATTTCCTTTATATTTTTAATGAGATATCATAAATGAAATCAGCATAAAACAGTGCCTAGCATCGGCACAAAACGTAATCCCAATATCTCAATATCTCTGTATCACAGTCTCTGTACCTCAATATCTCAAAATCTCAATGTCTCAAACACAATATCTAGGGCGCCGTCAGTCCAGACCGGCCCCTACCCTCCATCTCAAGACCACGACGGTATCCTCCGGATATCCGACACGTCGGGTAATATCACCGGTAGGTAGTGCTCCCCTGCCAGGCTCACATCGTCATCATCACGCGCTTCTTGCCCCGGGGTACCTTACCAGGTCCACCATGTACCCGAAACGGTTCATCCGTCTCCTCGAATCGGGTCTCGAAATCCATCAGCAAACTCATGGTGGACGACTCATACATCATGGGAAAAACCGCACTTTTTATTTAAAAAGAGAGAAATCAGTTTATATAAGTTTTGCGGGTTCCCCCCCCCCCCCAAATCCAGAAAATCTCAAGGAAATCCGAATCCAAATCATCAATAGCATGTAAAACCACGAATATAGGCATAACAATGAATAACAGTATGCATGAAGTGGCAAATAATAACTACAATGTTAAGCTGGCATATAAGGCAGGTACACTAATATCATGTCAAATTACTAACTAACAAGCTAAGTCAAGCAATAATATTTTCTAAGGTGTACGTGACATGGCAATTACCGTTGAAGATGTGTGTGAGCCGGCAAGTAAGTGTACGTGGTACATACGCATTATCGGTAATGGTGCTGGTGTCCTAACAATATGATATCAACATTGCAATAAGAAATTATAACATAAGTATGCGATGTGAAGCGAACCACAATAATAAGCGGGAGCTGAATACAAGACACAACTGTAACTAACCTGCATTAATCTAATTTAAGTCCTACAAATAGTGCCTTTTGAAATAACACGAACCATGGAGTTTTGAAAATAGAGGCTACGGTGTTTTTATGAAAAGATACGTCTTTTGAAATATCCGTAGGATCCCTTGGGCTGTCTTTTAAAATAACCACGATTCGTTGATTTTTGAAATAGGTAAGAATCGAATCTAATCTAACAACTAAAGGGCTAAGCTAATAAGCTGGACTACAGGTAAGGAAACCGCCTAACATCTGAGTCGATCCATATACATACCTGTATATATATTAGTCGGTGATCCCGCCTCAATAATATCATATCCGATACCATATCTACAATCAGACATCCCAAGTCAAGAGTGCGGATCGATCATCAAGATATAGCTCGTACGTAAATCCGTCGTACGGCATCCCCAAATCTGGGTACGGGTCAATATCATATTCCTCACACCATTCCTCTGGTATCCTCTTTATTCAAGATCATAGTCTAGGGTACTGACCTATGTGTAGTACAATACTAATATCCTCAATATACTCATGATCTGACTACTGATCGACAATCTCGTACAAACCGATATCGTCAGCACATATCATCATCAAGGGGGGTATACATCGCCCTATACGGCCGAATATCAATATCCTAGCATATCATGCCTAATACCACGATGACATGACGACCATTTATTTATAACACTATTCACTCGTATCGTCGTCCCAAGATCCGCTATAACACCAGGACGTACCTCAAGTACGAATCCTGCCATATCACCGCTATCACAACCGCAAAACAAATCTCCTCGACTCAGCTCAATCCCAAGTATCATCCTCAAATCCGTATGTGAACACATAGTCCCATACTCATGTGACCACATAACTATAAAGAATGCCATGAGCACATATAAATAGGAATGTATGCAAGTATGTATGCGTGTATGTGTAGTGCAACACTACCCTAGGGTTCGCAACACTAAAATAATCCAACACACCAATATCCATCCTAAACATCGTTATTAATCCCAATAACAAATAATAATTGCTGGTGTGTATACGCATCCGTATACACCACCACGGACTGCGGGGGTGCTATAGCCATCCACCCGACTTCTCCCCGTAGATATAAATCTACTCACCTGGTCCTCGCTCGCCGGTGCCGACGTCGCCACGCGCTTGCTTGTCGTCTCGAAGTCCACATGGGGTACCTACATATCATAACGCACCGTATCACATTAAAATCCGACTCATGACCAAAACGACGCACGAATTCCACATAGGTCAAAACCTATGGTTGCGTTCACAAATCGACCCAAAAACCCTCGACGTCGGCGTACAAACGCCAAACCATCGAGAAAACCCAAACACACTCATTTGTACAATTACCAGCACTAATTATAATATAAAATAGATTAAAATTCACAAAAACCCCAATTTCACTTAAAAAGTCATTTTTCTGAAAATCTAGCAAGCACAAATTACCGTGTTTGTACAAAACATGATGTTTTAACAAATCTACTGACCAAGATGATAACTTAATATCTTAATTATGCCATAGAAACCATTACGTAAATTTTAAACCCACAATTTAATTCGATTTAAAAAAACTAGTTTGCAATATTAACCAATTTTAACAATTTTATAGCAAAAATGCACAAACTACAATCTAGCTTGGATTTTCATGAACTAAAGTATTAAACTATACTTTAAAATGTTAATAATGCTATGAATACCCTAATTAGATTTTTAAACCCAATTATTAAACTAATTATAAAAACCTAGTTAGCAAATTAGCAAAGTTATCACAATTTTAAATTAACAAATTAGCAAATAGCAACTAACTTAGATTTTCCATACAATCTGCATGTTAATCTCCTCATTACAACCATAAGCAAATGATAAAAACCTTACTTGAACACAAACCCTAATCATAAATTCTCAAGTTATCAACTAGAATCAAATTAACACTTTAATATGCTAGGGTAATCAATTTAAACAACAATATCATTATAGGCTTAAGATTTATACCTCCCAAATTCTTGAGATCAAACTTGAAAACTTGTCACCCAAAATGGACTCCATGCTCCTAGATCCATACTAGAGTAGCCAAAGAAAAATGGGTAAGAGTTGGATTTGGAGTTTGTGTGAGTTTCAACTTGATTTTTGATGAATTCTTTGAGGTTTTTGGAGGTGAAATGGTGTGGGGAAGATGAAGGAGCTGCTGTTGCAGCAGGGAATGGGGAGGGCTCGGCCACAATAAGTGAGAGGGGGAGAGAGAATGTGAGGTGTATAATGTATGTGGAGTTCCCCAAAGTCAACAAGGTCACATCTCTCATTTCTTTATTGTTTTCATTTCATTTCTTTTCTTTAGCCTTTGAAGTGAGGACAAGTTGGGGATAGGGGCGGGTAGGCTCGGCCCAAGGTGGAAAGTGGGTGTGTGTGAGTGTGGGGTGAAGGAAAAATGATAATTGATATACCCCAACATCCAATTACACTAATTTCACCGAAAAAAGCCTTTTTCTTCGATATTTTCCAAACCGTTTTGGCAAACGATTTCATTTCAAAAACTACATGATAAAATTTTATTTAATGTTTTATGATGCACAAAATTTTTTTCAACTCATTCCAATTTGTAATTTTCCCTAATTAAATGTATTAGTGACGGCTTAAAATAATATTAAAATAATTAATTTCGGAAAATTTTTCAGAAAATTTGAAATTTCACCAGTGACTCAATAACCACCAAATACTAGCAAATTCATAGCTAGAATATGTATATTTAATTTTATAATAAAAATATTTGTATTTTGACTTTTTACAGAAAAGCTCCTTATTTTACCGTTTTTTCAAAATTTCACCGAAACGATTTTCAAAACGTTACATTTCGTCTCACTTAATCGGTTGCCACGGAATTTTGATGTGATCAAAAGTCCGTCGCAATCACGTAGCGTACGCGGATACTCGTCGGGTAAACTTAATAGACAGCCTCGCCCCATAGCCCCGACCAAGTGACTGTAGGAGAACCCCATCGCCGAAAGCATCCGTTCGGGTGCTCGGGGTAGCGGTGTTCCGCCTTGGTGCACTTCGTCGACGGTATCGGGGGTGCGGCCGCCTACTAAAGTTTGCGACGAGCATTCGATCAGGATGTCGGGAATCTTGTTGAATTACCCGACTTTATATTGAAAAGTGTTTTCGATTTTGAGACTAAAATGCGGGGTTTATAATTGTTAGGCATGCGATGTCTAAGTATTTCATTTTATTAGGAATGCGATGTCTAAAGCGGTTGCGGATTCCAATTGTTGTAGTTTTACACTTTCTTTTCTGTGACCGTAAGTGTAATATGTGATATCGCCGGTTTCGTTGCTATATGTCAACGACAATTGGGATGCGCATATTTACTTACATTGATGACATGTGATGTTATGTGTTGCTGGATATGTTATATTGGATCGTCGTGTTCGAATAGCCGGGGGGTTTTTATGTGAGATGAGTATTTTTCATTTTCATTCATGTAAAAATTTGTATGTAATATTCTTTTATTGAGGCACTTCCAGGTTGCGGAAGATGTCACCAGTTGTATATTATTTACTTTTCTGCACTAGGATAGACCCAAGGAGGAGGGCATAAGTGACCGGGTTCTAGGGTCCAGTGGGAGACCAACTCGAGGAGTCGAGTGCGGGTCTCCTAGCTCTAGGATTGGTAGGGTTGCTTGCCGCTCTCGTAGGGGTCTAGGGGTGTGAGTTTGGCTATTCATCGCGACCGTGGAATCCGTGTTTTATACTGGCTCGTATTGAAAACACGGACGTCCTAGTATATCCAATGTTTCATATGATTCTTCTGCTACGATATTTGTGATGTGATCATGTGATATGTTCTGTGATAAATGCTGTATATAGTATATATGATATATTATATAGACGTTACTTATGTTTTACACCCGCGCTAGCCCTGCCCCGCTCTGCCGTTAGTTACCTAACCTAACGGTGCACGAGGGGACATCGAGGCGAATGCGGATGGCATAAGTGTACGTCGTATTTATCTGTGATGTTTAGGTGGACTTAAATGATGGGATATTCATTAATGAGATTAATGAAAGAAAATAAACCTAATTGATATTGTGGAATCGAATTTCAAAATAAAACAGGTAGCTACAGTTCTTGCTTTGCATCACGGTGTTCCTTGTAGAACATCCTGCACCTTATTCGATAAGGAAAGGACCGAGATCCCTTCACCGGGAGTGAATCCTTTAGCAATAACTGGCAGATGCTACACACTCGGTTTGTCTTTTGATTGATTCTATAGTTTCTGCTTTGCACAGTGATATATATGATATATCCCGCACCTCATTCGACGAAGAAAGGGCCGACGATCCCTTCATCGGGAGTGACCCCTTTAGCAAAACTAGAAAAGCCTAAAAAACATTCCATTTAAAAACCATTTGATTCCGCAACGAGATCAAGTTCAAAGCGTTAAAGGTTTTCACAAAAACCATTCGCAACGCTCCGTCATTTTAGGAAGTAGAGTACTTAGTATTCGTGCTACGTTTTTCAACCATAGCCGAGGCGTAGTGTGCGGTAGCTAAGTGATGTCTTCCTACACAGCATATGATGCGATTAGTTAGGACAGTCATGTGGCTTTGTTGACCTTAGCCAAGGGTCATGTGGGTGGGTCTAATTAATCACGAAATGACGGGTAGAACTTGACTAGTATCTATGATTTGTTGACCTTAGCCAATGTCATAGGTGTTAGGGGTAAAAACCATTATCGGGAGTTTCAAGTGTTGAAATTTGCAATGAGATTGCATACCTTCTATGTGATAGTTGGATCCCGATACCCGCTGCGAGTAATTGTTACTCCTGGGAGAGTTTTGCACTTTACAATTAGCCGATCAAGTAGGTGTCTAGAAAGGTGTCAACGGGGTTACGCCTCTGGGAAAACGAGGTTTACTGTAATTAGGTCCGTGCGAAAGCACGGGGAACCTCCCTCAAAGTACCGACACTGGCCTGGCTGAAAGATTGGCGAACTTGTAGAGTGTAATTAATCCCGGCTAGTCTTTCCTTTTAAGGTTTGAAGGAAGATTTGATAGAAACAGTGGGAGCCATCCTGATTAGATAAATTATATAACCAATCTAATCTTGCAAGAGCGCACGCAGAGTGTTTTCTTCTCTCTCTCTCCAGGTAGCGACCATATCACGCCTTAATCAAGATAATAATATGGATGTATTGATCGAACCCGCTTGTTATACTTAGCCGGGGAACATTGGTCCCGCTCCAACTTATAATTGTTATAAGACAGAGCAAGAAATAGGGGAATACCAGGATTCCCATGCGGCCCAAATGAAGAAAGTGCATAAGATGCATCTCCTTCGGGTATGTTCATTACAAATAATTGTTTCTCAGTATCCTCTGCATCCTGGGTATTTGATACCGGATCAAGATCCCAGATATGTAATCTGTTACATAGGACTACAAAAGGTTAGAAAACTGAGAACGGGTGATAAGTTTCATGAGACAGAAAATGGGGCAAGTGTTGCAGCCAAGTCTGTTGGTCACTGTCACCCTGTATTACCAATACATTGATTCTGAACAAATGCTATTAGATACCGAACCTGATATACAAAATCATATCAGTCTCTTTATTAGTAAAGAAATGATAAAAATTTTTATTGATGGATAATGTTTTGAACATTTCCTATATCAAAAGTTGATCGGTTCAGGCACTTTATCTAAAAGCATTGATGTTCTAAATCATACAGTTCCTGGTATACAGAACACACACAAGAGGAAGAGTTCAGAAATGAACGAATCCTTCTTGAGGAATTGTAGACTAGGTCATATCAATGCGACCCGATTGGCTTAAGTTACATTTTAGATGCATATTTAAATCAGTTTGAATTTACATCTTATGAAACTTGCCAGTCATGTCACAAAGATTAGATGACCATAGCTCTGTTTATTAGAAACAGAGAAAGAGTTAGTAAACTCTTGGGACTGATACATGATGATGTATGTAAGGTTTCCTGTCTACACATGCCAGGACCGGTTCTTTATACTTCATTACGTTCTCTGATGATCTCTCAAGATTCAGACATATGTTCCTGTTGAAACATAGGCCCGAAGCTTTTGAGATATTCACAGAATATAAGTTAGAAGTAGAGAACCAAAAACAGGGTATAAGTATTATATCCTATGATGAGATCAGGGAGGAGAATACTTGTGCATGGAATTCTTGGATAATCTAAAGGAGAATGAGATTCTCTCTCAGCATTACTCCTCGGTATACACCATAGCATGATGGTTTATCGGGGCGGAGCAATTGCACCCTATACGATATGGTGCGCTCTATGATAAGTACTACTGAGTTTCCTATTTCCTTTTAGGGAGTTGTGCACTTGAGAAGCTGCATACCTATTGAATTAGGATTGATTCAAATCAGTGCCTACCACTCCATATAAGATATGGTATGGGAAGAGCCTATCTCTTAAGTAAGTTAAGATTTAGGATTGTCCGGCCTATGTCAAAAGCAAAATCCGGACAAGATCGAAGCAAGAACAGTTCTGTAGAACTGGAAAGGTTCCAGCTATACAAAACTGCAGCTGATGATTTGACAGAACCAAAGGATTCAATAGTTCCCGACGAACCTCAGCCTCTCCGCCGATCTAGTAGGGTTCCTCATCCGCCTGAGAGATACCTCGGTTTCTCGATGACAGTGGGAGCGAGGACTGCATCATGAGATGATGACCCAACTGGATTCGAGCAGGCCATCGAGAGTAAGGACTCTGTAAGAATGGCTGGATGCTTAGCGATCTGAGATGGAATCCATGTATACCAACAAAGTATGGACTTTGGGTGCTATATCTGAAGGGTTAAATCCCTATCAGGAGCAAGTATATCTTGAGAAGATTACTTGGTGTAGATGGAAAAGTTAAGACTTTCAAAGCTAGACTTGTTAAAGGTTTTAGTCATCAACCAGGCGTGGATAATGATGATACCTTTTCCAGTGGCTAAGCTTAAGTCCATCCGGATCTTACTTGCCACGGCTACATACCATGACTACGATATATGGTGGTTGGGTGCCATGACTACTTTTCTAAATAATGATTTAGAAGAGAACGCCTATAAGAACACAGCCAGAGGGCTTCGTAAACAGTGGGAGCAGCGAAAACATGTGCAAGTTGCTTTACAGAATAAAGCAGGCATCGCGGAGTTGGAACATCTGTTTTGATGTGATAGTCAAAGTGTTTGACTTCATCAAAATGGTAGATGAACCTTCTATAAACAAAAGGGTAGTAGGGAGTATGGTGGTGATCCTCGTAGAGTACGTGGATGACATACTCTTGATAGGGAAGGAGTTTCCTATGCTACGCTCGATCAATCTCCGTTTATCACAATGATTCTCCACATAGGATCAAAGTGATACCTACTAAATCCTGGGTTTTGAATCTATGAGATAGATCTAATTGGATATTAGGATTCTCACTAGTTGTAGTGAGATGGTATCAATCGATCCTGGGAAGAATCACTGGAAAGGTTCCAGGGTTATAAGGACGACTGAATGTCAGTCACAGGCATTGTCCTTACCCTCAGTAAAGGGACGGTATGTTGTAAGAGTTCCAAGATAGATACCGTGGCAAACTAGACGATAAAGGCTGGTAACATCGCTATTAAAGATACTACCAAAGAGGCAGTTTGGGTGTATATTGGTTCATAAGATGAACTAGGTTCCTACCATTGTATGACAATGGAAGTGTGGCATTGGCCAAGGAACCCCGATCCCATCAGTGACCCAGACATTTTCTAAGGCAGCATCACCTGATCATGGAGATAGATGATCTCCAGGGTGATCGAGGTTAGGAGAGTAGACTCAGAGGACAACACGGCGGATCCACTCACAAAGGCTTTTTCCCAGAAAGAGACTTATATGGGATGGTTGAGTATGAGATACTACAACTACTGCTACAGATGGCCCTAGTGCAAGTGGGAGATTGTTAGTTATATGTATGCCCTAGAGGCCATTACTGTACATTGGATGTATATTGTAGTGGATGCTGGGACATATATAGATAGGACTTTCTTGCTCAACATGATAGTACGCTATCTGGTTGCTCTTTATCTTAACATGTATACTTTCTGTCTCTCTGATTACATGTTGATAAAGCCCTTAGGATGTGTACTCGACTTCCAGGACTATGATGCAGATCATACTAGTGGGGCCTGGGTAGTCAATGAGTACATCCTTCAATGTTCCTAGTCGTGGGAATATCGAGACGGGGCATCGATATTCCAGAGTAGACTAGCGTATATCATCTCGACCCATGTGATGGGCGATGGATGATCCTATATCCATTGGTGTTTGACATCAGAGATGGTATGCGGGTGCTCAGTGGAGACTGGGTACACTGAACGGACTCGCCGAGAACTCCCAGATGGTATTATACCTCACGTCAGATGGCAGTTCTCTGGTGACACTGGTACAGCTTAGTCTGTTGACCCGAGATCGTCATAGAGTCTTGTGTGTCTCCCACTGTGCTTTGATTTCCACCCTACCACGGCTCTACTGAGTCGTGCAAACAGGTGGTTTTTGGGTACAGTCCCGATTCACATGGAGGCAATGAACGATAGGAGGGGATTCGTCTCTCCCGGTATTGGGGGTTGATGTTGCGCTATGCACGACTGGCCATAACAGGAAATCCCTGGCCAGGGTTGCAGTGATATACTGGTAAGAGTTATCAGTTGTTTCACGAATGTTATGGACCCTACGTCGGCATGACTTATCAAGCTACTGGTGTCTGACGTTTACCACCCCTAGGCGAGATATGCGACATATCAGACGAACAGACCGGACTGTACGGTAAGTGTTACTGGTTGGATTCACAGGAGTGTGAGCGGGCTTGCTCGTCGATCTTCTGATCGCTCAATACCCGGGTGGCCGTTACGTTTAGCAGACCGCTTGCGGCTTGTGGGTGTTTGATATGATCATCATCTGCTGCCGGCGTATTGACGAGTCTTTAGAGTCCTACACAGAGGTTTCCTGGCTCAAGCGAAACGAAATAGGAGCGCATATGAGATATGTGCGGGACCAAGAATAATGCATGTATGTGATACCGTATTCTATTCTCGCGATGAATGTATCGAATGGTTGTATGCGATATAACCTAGTTATCGAATCGAGGATTGATTCGATAAGTCGATACATTGGATACTAGTCGGTTATATGCGACATGACCGGATCATTGAATCAAGTGTTGATTTAATGATTTAATGCATAATTATATATTTGATATATTAGTTTGCATTAACTAGTATTTGTTCATTTTAAATGGATTTTCTCACTTGATGTACACAAGTTGTATATGTGATATACTTTTGTACACTTGTTTGTATCATGTTTGATGATACATGCTCACATGGGTTTGAGTAAAGAATTAAACCATGGTTATATGAATGATTAGGGTTTTGTTTATTTTCTTATCTATTTATTTATTTATTTATTATGGAAAGGATAAAGAGAAAAATGGTGGCTTTCTTTGTTTGTTGTTGAAGCTTCATGAAGCTTTGACTAAGTGACCATTTTGTCTCATGCTTAACCCTAACCATTCCACCTAACCATAGTCTATTCTCTACACCTAACCATGGTTAGTATATGATAAGTATTCATATTATTTTCCTTTTTAAAAAAACAACACTTATCATATTCTTTCTTCTTCTTCTTCTTCAACATGAAGAAACTATGCCATCATCAATGGCAACTTGAGAAAAAGAGTGAGAAATCCAATTCTAAAGTGAACCCACTTCCTATTTCTTCATCCTCTACCTCTTGCCAAGTAGTATAGGGTGTTTTCTTCACAAGTTTCATGACTTGGTGAAGTGGGAGCTTGATCTTGTGATGCCTCGACGTAGATCATCTTCGGCATCGAAGTCGACGACCTAGCCCGCCCATTTCTCCGATAAAGCCGATGCTAGAGTCCTGGATTCGATTTGGACAGTGGAGGGACATCATCACGGAGCCTAGGAGGTGGAGGACCGGATCTACAAAGGTTGTAGCCTTTTTCCTTTTAGATAAAGTTGTTTATTTGCATTGCATCGCCTATACATCTAGTTAACGATCCGTATTAGGGTTTGTAGACACATGAAATTTTTGAATTGGGCATGTTTGATCACTTGTGAGACCTCATTAGTGTGCCTTGGAACCCTACAGATCGTAGATCGCCAGGAGATCGAGGTGAAGAGAGTAAATACGGAGAACAACACTGCAGATCCACTCACGAAGGCCCTACCCCAGACTCAGTTCGAGCGGCTGATCGAGATGATAGGTCTTCGATACGCCAGTACATGGCCTTAGTGCAAGTGGGAGATTGTTAGTGTATATGCCCTAGAGGCCATTACTGTATCATACTAGCTTGTATATTACTTGATGGAATCTTGGGATATTCACAGTTGTATAGACAATCTTGCTCAAAATGGTAGTATGCTACTTGGTTTGTTTCTACTTCAATATGTGCATGTGTTTCTTTTAGCATATCGCTTATACATATTAGTAGAGCCCTTATGATCTTTGCTTGATTACCAGCGTTGTGATGGCAGTCACACTCGTGGGGGCTGGGTAATCTATAAGCATATCCTTATACTGGTCCCTAGTCGTAGGACTATCGAGACAGGGCATCGATACTCCGGAGTAGACTAGCGTATACGCTTCTCATCCCAGCACGGGAGGTGGTCTGTCCCACAGCCATCAGTACGTCGTACTGGAGATAGAATGCGGGTGCTCGTTAGGTTATGAGTACACTGGACAGGACTCGTCGGGAACTGTTGGTTGGTATTATACCTATCGTCAGTTATCAGTTCCCAGGTGACATGAGTACAGCTTAGTCCGCTGACTTGACACTGTCACTTCGCCTCGAGTATGTTCCCACTGTACTTAGATTACTACCCTACCACGGCTCAAAGGAGTCGTGCAAACAGGTAGTAGTTGGGTGCAGTCCCGAAGCACTTGGAGGCAGTGACGGTTAGACAGGATTCGTCTCTCCCGGTATTGGGGGTTGACATCGCGCTGTGTCTAGGAGAGCCATTACACGAGTAGTCCCTGGCCAGGGCAAGCGAGATATACCGGTAGGTTTCCAGTCTTATCTCAGGGTGTTCTGGGCTTCACTCCGACATGAATTGTACCGCTATTAGGGGACTGACGTTTACCGCCCCCTAGGCCCGCCATGCGATGTATCAGACGAACAGACCGGACTGTACGGAGATTGTCACATACAGGCTCAGTAGGAGTTCGGATGGGTTTATCTCATCGGCCTTCTTGTCGACATCTACCTGGGGACCGTTACGCACAGCTAGTGCCGTTTGCGGTCTATGGTTAAACCCACTGCCAGCGTAGTGTCGAGTCTCTAGAGTCCCACACAGAGAGTTTCCCTGCACTGGGCGAAACGTGTAGAGGCCGTATGGTTTTTACGGCAAGGCTATGATCACCTACGTGCACTTGTGTGCGTATGATGTTCGGGCAGGCAATACTAGTGGGCTTTGGTTTAAGACGGATTCTAGTATTGCACAGATGGATTTGTTTTGTCTTCTGTGCATTCGAATTCTACAGAATGCGGATGCGGGTGTGTATGCACAGATTGGCGGAGAGGAGAAGGAGGAGGTGCCTCATTAGAGTTTTGACAGTTGGTTCGGTCAAAACCATTATGAGCCGGGGACATTATTTACTAATCCTTTTATTGATAATTAAGTTATGGCTAATTACATTGACCATTTGACCATCTTGACTTTGTTGACCGTTTGACCAAAGTTGACTAGGATCTTCTTGAAAGGTCTAAAGTATTCTTTGGTTTTCTTTTTCATTTTGTTATGATAATGGTCATGTCATTTGTAGCCATCAACTTTATCTTGATGAGATTAGTAATGATAATGTTTTGCATTATTGAACCATGGTTGTGTTTTTCTTTTGGTTGAGCTTTTCATTTGTTCATTCTCATTCTCTCTCATAGAAAAGAAGTGAGAAACATTTCCATGGTTGCTCCTCCTTCTTCCTCCTCTTGATTCTTCCTTTGATCTCATGTGTTGAGAGAAAAAGGATTCCATTTGACAAACACATCCATACATCTCTTCTACACAACCTAGGGCTTCTAGACTAGCGATCTCGTCGCCCTAGTTGCCTCGGCTCGAGGTGGAGCTCGGTGTACAGCTCTCGGGTGGATCGTCTTCGACTCAAGAAGGCTGCGGAGGTGCCCAAGGTCCGGATCGACGCTTGGAGCTTGGATGGACGAGCGGGACAGCGGAATGAAGACCCGAAGGACAGGTTTCGTGAGGTATACTTTCTACAGCATAGTAGTTAAAGCCTCTAGATGTTTACTAGTTTCTAGTTTAGCAAAGATCCGTGCTTTAAGTCCATGTTGCCTTGCGCCAAATTATTGTTTTTCGTCGTTTCCGCCTTCCCGTAAGAACCGGGAAGAGCAACGTGGACATACACCGAGCACCAAACACGCATGAGTACGCGTATGTGAACGAACCCTGTCGTAAAACCATACGACCTATACCTCGTTTCGCCCAAAGGTGGAAAACCCTCTGTGTGGGACTCTAAAGACTCGACACTACGCTGGCAGTGGGTTTAACCATAGGCCGGAAGCGGTATTAGCTGTACGTAACGGTCCCCAGGTAGATGTCGATAAGAAGGTCGATAAGGAAACCCATCCGAACTCCTACTGAGCCTGAATGTGACAATCTCTGTACAGTCCGGTCTGTTCGTCTAAGAGTATCGCATATCAGGCCTAGGGGGAGGTAAACGTCAGACCCCTAATAGCAGTATAAGTCGTGTCGGAGTGTAGTCCAAAACACCCTGATAAACTACTGGAGTACCTACCAGTAAATCTCGCTTTCCCTGGCCAGTGACTTTGTGTAATGGCTCTCCAAACACAGCGCGATATGAACCCCCAATACCGGGAGATACGAATCCTATCTAACCGCCACTGCCTCCAAGTGCTTCGGGACTGCACCCAACTACTACCTATTTGCACGACTCAATAGAGCCGTGGTAGGGTAGTAATCAAAGTACAGTGGGAATACACTCGAGGCAAAGTGGCAGTGTCAAGTCAAAGGACTAAGCTGTACTCATGTCACCTGGGAACTGCTACCTGACGATAGGTATAGTACCAACCAGCAGTTCCCGACGAGTCCTGTCCGGTGTACTCGTAACCTAACGGGCACCTATATATGATCAGTCGAAAATACTGCATTTTTAACATGGTAATTTCCTTATCTTTTGCATTCATCTAGAGGTGTTCAGTATTCATATTGTACATATTAGCAAAATACCTGTATAATACTGAATAACCTGTATTGTATATTAAAACCAGCATTTTTAGGGAAATTGAATGTTTATCATGGCATCTCATCATCCTTGTATTGCGCAACACTTGTTTTGGAGTCTGTGCAGGAAATTCCAGAATAAAGGCCAAAATTGTCATAGTGCTGATCAAATATTACGCCAACTCAAAGACTTGAGAGCTGGTAGCAATCTAGAGGGAAATATAAAATTCAACATATCATAAAAAGGCCCAAATGTCAGCCCAAACAAGTACCAGAAATTCCAAGCCCCAAGGCTTCAAATGAGCCGCGGATCCGCGGCCGGAGGCTGCTTGCTCCGCGGATCCGTGGCTTGGTGACGTCAGCAGTGACGAAGATTTTTTCCACGTGTCTTTAATAATGGCCCAAGCTTCAAGAAGACTCCAGATTCTCCACGTGGCCTCATCTAGAAGGCTCGGCCTAACAAACTATTTCTAGAAGGCTCTCTTTAACAAACTTTTGGAGGGAAATTTGAAATTTGAAATCCTAGATCTAGGGTTTTGAGGTCTATAAAAAAGAGCCTAGATCTAGGGTTGAGGTTGTTCAAGAAATTATCCTTCATCTTCCACCCACAAGTTGAGTGACACAACTCGTGCCTCAAAACCCTAACCCTAATTCCAATTCCAAAATCAAGATCAAGATCCCGAGTACCATTCAAGCGAGAAGCCTTCGATCCTTTAGAAAGCGACGCCAGCCTTCATCGGAGCAAGAGATCCAAGGAGATCCGCGATTCAAGGAGCCGAGCGAAGCCGAAATCGACGATCTAGTTCCTTCTTTTTGTAAATTTCAAGAGAGTTGTAACGAAATTTGTCGATAAATAATGGTGAAATTTCTATATCTTGTTTATCTTTTAATTCAAGCATTATGATTCGATCTCAATTTGTGATTGTGTTTGTTATTATGATGTTTGAGTAAAACTCCGCACGTGTAGGAGTTGTGACGATCGATAGATGATGATGATTTAGACTCTTTTACAATTCTTAAATCCTATAACGTTTGTAAATTCTTGTGAATCAAATGATCGATGACCTAGTTTCGAGACGATGCTTTCTTGATTGTGTTCGCTCGAAACTAGAGATCAACGATTAATCATTTGATTAACTTGAAGCTAGATTTTGAATGAGATTCATCGAAAGGACAAAGGATGAGACGAGGAATCCCTAATTTCTTCGCAAGATCCTTAACCCTCGATAAATCGACATCGATCTAGTATCAATTCGTTAATGGATAAGAATATGTAATCATTAGATCTCATCACATCTAATGATCCGATCTACTCCTACGAGCCACACTTCGAATCTTGATTGTTGGTTTGGAAATCATCACACATCTCAATTCTTGATTTTAATGTTTTCTTAGATCTAGATTTTTCTAATTCTTGATATTAAAATTTTACAAATCATGAATTGTTTCTTTTCTTTTCTTTAAATTTTCGACTCATCTAATTCGAAAATTGAACGGATCTCACTTTCCCTGTGGACGATCCGCACTTACTAACGCGCTACATCCGACACCGTTATTGATTGCGGTCAAAATATTTTTGGTTGTGATTTCTATATACAATTTTCTAAATACCCACACAACAAGAAATTCATTCAATCAAATGGCGCCGTTGCCGGGGATCGTGTGCTAATTTGTTCATTTTTGAAATTTGAGTTGAAAAGTTTATTCCATCATAATTTTGAGATCAAAATTCGTGCAAAACACTAAACGATTTATTGTGGTTTGTTGAAAGGAAATCTGGAGCTTGCTGTGCAATTGGAAAAATATTTGGAGAATTCCAGAGGACTCAGGGGGTGAACAGAAGCCTTCTATGAAATTTTTGTGCAGAGTTCTTGTTGAACCGCGGCGGAAGCGCGGCGGAAGCTTCATTGCGGCGGAACCGCGGCGGGGTTGAGGCTTCACTGCACGAAAATTTCTCGGTGAAATTCTATCTTTCTTATCTCCTTCTCAATCTGCTCCAATTAACAATTTGCTGCAGGTTTCTTTGCAAAATTCGCAGCGCCGGAAAAAGAAAAATAAATTGTGCGTGTTTTTTATTTTTGTGGTTGTTTGCATATTAATATGGAATTTAAAGGGCACGGCCAAATCCAGATTAGGTGGGGAGTTCATTACCCTTCTTAAGCCCCAAAAATCACAAACCTGCATCCGCATTACCCTCATTAACTAAAAAAATATCTAGAGATGACTCTAAGGACCGTCGCGCTCACTTAGGTCAGAAGAAGGCCGTGGGTAATTCATTACTTATCCGCGTTTCTTTTGTGGTGTCTAAGTAAAGTGTGTCGAAGGCTAGTGGTTACTTAATTAGGCCCACTACTTACGTAGTGGAGAACCTCCCACTTACCTGGCCACAGGAGAGACAAAGTGGCAGTGGAGGATTTACCCTGCAACTTGTCTTTTGGCAGTTAGAAGCGCTCTAGAGCTTTGACCTAGGTGACCACTAGATTTTAGCGTTGCTTGTTGCATTTGTTGTGATCGTATCATTTTTTCAAAAAATCCGTATCATTTTTCAAAACAAACACCGCATTCATTCATTTTCCCTAATTATAAGTCACGCTGCCACTTGTACTAACCCTTTTTAGTGCAAGATAGGCTGGACACGGGATTCTAGTGCCCGTTTAGTCCGCGTCCCCCCGATCGACTCCGAAGTCGGTATTTCTACATTTACTTCTTCTTTACCCACCACCACACCCACACCGATGGATCCGTCTCCATCGAACCACTTTACCACTACTCTGCCGCCGTCCGTTGGTGCGCAGATTCCATCCCGTATCTCTCTCCAAGAGAGGTGCTATCCTTTGTGAGGTCCTCTTTCGACCTGCTTATCCATTCCACCAGCCTACAGGGATAATTTTGAGATTAAACCCCAATACATCAACCTTCTACCCAAATTCCACAGTCTCGAGACTGAAGACGCATACGTCTTTATCACCAAATTTGAAAATGTATGCGCAATGATGGGTACGTCATAACTTTCAGTGGATATTATGCGTCTATGTCTTCTTCCATTTACCTTGTGCGATATAGCCGAGAAGTGGCTGTTTAACACTACCGCACATTCCATTACGAATTGGGAAGAATTCGTTACGTCATTCCTTAAGAAATTCTACCCTATGCAAAAGACAGCTCGAATCCATTGCGAACTAAATCAATTCACCCAGCTTCCGACTGAACCATTCTCGAAATGCTTTGAACGCTTCAAGGATCTTTTAGTTCAATGTCCACATCACGACATCCCGAGATGGGATCTTTGCCGAATCATATATGAGGGCATTAACCCTACCACTAAACAAAACCTTGGAAACATGTGTCAAGGCACCTTTATGACCAAGGATGACGGGGAAGCTTGGAAATTTTTAGAAGAGTTCGCTGAAAAATCCTTACAGTGGGAGAGTGGAACCCAGCCATCGTCTAGGGGTGGCATACACCAAATTGATGTGTCCATAGGTGTTCCAGCTGAGATGGCAGCAATGCAAAAGAAGCTCGAGGCTATGGAACACAAATTTTTAGCAGCCTCCCTAAATTCGATGTCGCTCCCCAAAACTGTATGTGTTTACTGTTCTGATCCTTCTCATTTGACGGAAGAATGTCCATTAAATTCTCCGTTTCAAGGTCAAGAGCATACCAATGCCGCATTTCAAAGACCTAGAAACGATCCATATTCTTCCACGTATAATCAGGGTTGGAGGAATCACCCGAATTTTTCTTGGAACCAACAACAACAACTTCAAAACATGGTTCCAAGCCAAAACAATTTCCAAAGGGTTCTTCCACCACAACAGCAACCACTTCAACTCACTCAGCACCCCTACCAGTCATAAAATTTTCAAAACCAGTTCAACCCTCCTGCACCGTCTAATCCTATGCAGTTGACCTGTTCTGACGAGTTCTCTCAATTCACACAAACCATAAAGCCACTTTTGTCAAATTTCATGGAAGTGTCGGCTGAGGTTAGATCTTCCATCAGTGCGATAAAGAAAAACCCAGCATCCCAAGATGAGAGTATCAGATCGATGGAAGCAGAAATTGCATGACTTAAAGCCGAAATGAGTGCGAGAGAAAAAGGGAAACTTCCGTCTCAACCCCTACCGAATCCTGGGCACTACAATGTAAATGCCGTCACAACGTTGAGATCAGGAAGAGTGCTGAATAACCATGTTGGGGAAGAAATTGATGATATTGAAAATCCTATCAATAACACCCCGGCTGAGACCTTTCCTCACACACACAATTCTACTTCTGATCCTTGTTCTTCTACCCCACCGCCGTCCCACGAGCCTATTCTCCGTTTCCCACTAGGCTCGACACCTCAGCACAGCTCTTCTAGTCCACCACAGACGATCCCCACTCCTCTTTTGGGATCACGTCTACCCCCACTTCCTTCTCCTATGATGGACCCAGCGCTTATTGCTAAAGCTCCTTACCCGAATCAGTTAAGGGGTAACAAATCGAGTCCACATATGGAGAAAATTATGGAAATGTTCAATCAGGTTAATATCAACATCCCTCTCCTAGATGTTATTCAACAAGTCCCCGCTTATGCGAAAATTCTTAAGGACTTGTGCACTAGGAAGAGGAAGACTCAAGTGCCAAAGAAGGTCTTCATGTCTAATAACATTAGCACTGCTTTTATCCCACAGCTACCAAAGAAACTTAAGGACCCAGGATGTCCTACGACATCGATTTCTATTGGGGGTAAAAACATCAACCGTGGTCTTTTAGACCTAGGCGCAAGTGTTAACCTGCTTCCATACTCTGTCTATGAGCAGTTAGGGATTGGAGAGTTGAAACCAGCTCACTGCACTCTCCAAATGGCAGACCGTTCAATCACCAAACCTAGGGGTGAACTAGAGGATTTGTTGATAAAGGTCGGGGAATTTGTATTCCCTGTGGACTTCATTGTTCTCGATACACAACCTGTAGCAAACCCCCGGAGCCAAATTCTGGTGATTTTGGGTCGACCATTCTTTGCCACTTCCAATGCTGTCATTAACTGTAGAAATGGTTCAATGAACTTATCATTTGGAAATATGACCATTGAACTAAACATCTACAAAATTGGAAGTCATCCATCAGAACCCTCTGCTCATATCCTTGATGTGTGCTCTGTCCACGAGATTGCTCCCGAAAGTTGCGGAGTTGAGGCACTTTGCTTTGAAGATCTCGACGACACTACCACATCACTGTTTGATCTTGCACACTATCTTAGTGAGGAAACCATTTCCATGCTTGAGTCCGACACTCCTGACTCATCACCATCCGAGTCTGTATCTTTTACAGGCTATGAGCTTCTTTGTGACTCCGAAAATCAGTCGATGATCCCACCTTCTATTTCTCCGCCAGCATTAGATCTCAAACTTTTACCTTCTCATCTTAAATATGCATATTTAGATGAGAATGAGTCTTTACCGGTTATCATATCCGCTTCTCTAGCATCAGAGCAAGAGAATGCACTTTTGTCGGTATTGAGATCTAATAGGGAGGCGTTTGGTTGGACCATGGCGGACATCAAAGGGATTAGTGCCTTGATTGTAGAACATCATATACACTTGATGGATGATGCCAGACCAACCCGAGAACCACAGAGACGGTTGAACCCCGTCATGAAGGAAGCGGTGATGAAAGAGATCGTCAAATGCCTTGATAACGGTATCATTTACCCAATCACCGATAGCCAATGGGTGAGTCCTATACATGTAGTCCCTAAGAAATCTGGCATCACTGTTATTACCAATGAGGCAAATGAGTTGATTCAGACACGCGCCCAAACTGGGTGGCATGTATGTATTGATTACAGAAAACTCAATGCCGCTATGAGGAAAGACCACTTTCCTCTACCTTTCATTGATCAGATGCTGGAACGCTTAGCTGGACATGAGTATTATTGCTTTATGGACGGATACTCTGGCTATAATCAGGTCCCCATTGCCAAAAAGGATCAAGATAAAACCACTTTTACTTGTCCTTTTGGTACCTTTGCTTATAGACGCATGCCCTTTGGGTTATGCAATGCTCCCGCTACCTTTCAGCGGTGTATGATGGGGATATTCTCTGACATGGTCGAGATTTTTTTGGAGATTTTCATGGACGATTTCTCGATTTTCGAATACTCTTTTTCTAACTGCCTATCGAATCTTGACGCAGTTCTTACTCGTTGCAAAGAGAAGAACTTAACCTTGAATTGGGAAAAATGCCATTTCATGGTCCAAGAGGGAATTATGCTTGGACATGTTATTTCAAAGAAAAGCATTGAGGTTGACAGAGCTAAGATAGATGTCATTCAAAACCATCCTCATCCCAAAAACGTCAAGGATATCCGATCATTTCTTGGCCATGCGGGCTTTTATAGGAGATTCATTAAGGATTTTAGCAAAATTGCTAGACCTTAAACTCTTCTCTTGGCCAAGGATACGACCTTCCACTTTGACTCGGATTGTAAGGCAGCATTCGACTCACTCAAACACTCCCTCACTACAGCCCCCGTTCTATCGTCTCCAAATTGGGACTACCCCTTTGAGCTTATGTGTGATGCATCAGATTTTGCAGTTGGTGCAGTCTTAGGACAGCACATTGAAAAGATGCTACACGTGATCTATTACACAAGTAAGACCCTGAATGATGCTCAAATTAACTATACAACTACCGAAAAAGAACTTTTGCCAGTTGTATTTGCATTAGAAAAATTCAGGCCTTACTTGATTGGGTCACCAATAGTTGTGTACACTGACCACTCCGTCTTGAAACATCTTTTGGCGAAGAAAGATGCAAAAGGTAGGCTAATACGTTGGATCCTTCTATTACAAGAATTTGATCTTGTTATCAAAGATAAGCAAGGATGTGAAAACGTTGTAGCTGACCATCTTTCACGCATCTCTTCTTCACCTGTGACCCTGCCGATCAATGATTCGTTTCCGGACGAACAACTCTTGAGCATATCCGATAAACCTTGGTTCAGGGATATTGTGAACTATCTTGTCACGGGACTGATACCCAGCGATTGGTCAAAACAGGACAAACATCATTTTCTATCCCAAGTAAAACACTTTTAATGGGATAATCCATATCTGTTTAAGTATTGTCCTGATCAGATCATTCGCCGGTGTGTCCCGAATGAGGAGTTCAAGAGTGTTCTATCTTTTAGTCATGATCAGGCCTGTAGGGGTCACTTCGGTCCTAAAAAGACAGCGGAGAAGGTTTTGCTATGCGGATTTTATTGGCCGACCTTGTTCAAAGACGCATTTGATCATTGCAAAACCTGTACACAGTGTCAACACACGGGTAGGATTTCCCGGAGAAATGAGATGCCACAGCAACCCATCTTAGTGGTTGAAATTTTCGATATTTGGGGCATTGACTTTATGGGTGCCTTTCCTAACTCCTTTGGGAATTTGTACATACTGCTTGCAGTGGATTACGTCTCGAAGTGGGTTGAAGCCATTCCATGACGCACTAATGACAAGAAGGTTGTCATTAAGTTCTTAAAAGAAAACATCTTTTCGTGATTTGGACACCCACGCGCTATCATTAGCGATAACGGGACACATTTCTGCAACAAGTCTTTCGAGACTCTGATGCGGAAATACGTAATCAACCACAGACTTTCTACACCCTATCATCCCCAAACGAGCGGGCAGGCTGAGATTTCGAATAGATAGATCAAAAAAATCCTGGAGAAGACTGTTGCGAAGAATAGAAAAGATTGGTCGACCAAACTGACGGAAGCTCTTTGGGCATTCCGAACTGCATTTAAAACTGATCTAGGAATGTCTCCATATAGCTTAGTGTTTGGGAAGGCTTGTCACTTTCCAGTCGAGATTGAGTATAAAGCATTGTGGGCTATTAAGGAAATCAACTTTGACTTAAACCAAGCCTGCAACTTTCGGAAGCTGCAATTAACTGAGCTAAGCGAACTCCGCGATGAAGCTTATGATAACGCTGTAATCGTAAAGAATAGGACCAAGGCTTTTCACGATAAAAACATTTTAAGGAAAACATTTACACCAGGTCAGCAAGTCCTTCTTTATGATTCACGACTACACCTTCACGCGGGTAAGCTTCGATCTCGGTGGAAGGGACCTTTTGTTCTGCGGTCTGTATACCCGCACGGGGCAGTAGAGCTAGAAAATGTTAAAAACGGCATATTTTTCAAAGTGAATGGACATAGACTAAAGCCGTATTTTTCCACTGACCCCACGGAGGAGCTCCTGTTCTTACAGGAGCCATTTTATCTTGATTAAAATTCCTCCGTCTCACCTCCATGTCCTGTATATTACTGCATCATCTTTTTGAATGGAGGTGAGTGAAAAGAATAAGTTTGGGGGAGGATCTTCACTTATATATTTTGCCCCCACTAATAAATTCCTCCCAGGCTTACAGGTTTTGTAGATATAGCGGTTGGCAACAGTGAGGACACGGTTGAAAACAAGTTTGGGGGAGGTTTGTGCTTATTTTTGCATCATTTGCATATCATTTGCATAAGCACAAAACATTTCTTTAAAAACCTATAAAAATTTTAAAATTTTAAAAACCTATAAAAATTTAAAAATTTTCAAAACCCATAAAAATTTAAAATTTTTTAAAATATAAAAATATTTAATATTTAACATTTTTGTACATAAATAAGATAATAAAAGATTAGATAGTGAAAAATTACATCCATGAGATTATAAAAATTTAAGAAAACCAAGAAAATTAGAAGTTTTCTTATACGAACTAGTAATAAGTAGTTATGAGCTGATGTCCCAAAGGTTAGTAAGATGATGGAAGTCACTAATCTGAGGATAAAAATAAGTCTGAAAAATTGTGAAGCCCGGGATTGTACGAAGGTAGATGTCGATAAGAAGGTCGATAAGGAAACCCATCCGAACTCCTACTGAGCCTGAATGTGACAATCTCCGTACAGTCCGGTCTGTTTGTCTAAGAGTATCGCATATCGGGCATAGGGGGAGGTAAACGTCAGACCCCTAATAGCAGTATAAGTCGTGTCGGAGTGTAGTCCAAAACTCCCTGATAAACTACTGGAGTACCTACCAGTAAATCTCGCTTTCCCTGGCCAGTGACTTTGTGTAATGGCTCTCCAAACACAGCGCGATATGAACCCCCAATACCGGGAGATACGAATCCTATCTAACCGCCGCTGCCTCCAAGTGCTTCGGGACTGCACCCAACTACTACCTATTTGCACGACTCAATAGAGCCGTGGTAGGGTAGTAATCAAAGTACAGTGGGAATACACTCGAGGCAAAGTGGCAGTGTCAAGTCAACGGACTAAGCTGTACTCATGTCACCTGGGAACTGCTACCTGACGATAGGTATAGTACCAACCAGTAGTTCCCGACGAGTCCTGTCCGGTGTACTCGTAACCTAACGAGCACCCGCATACTATCTCCAGTACGACATACAAATAGCTGTAGGACAGACCATCTCCACTGCTGGGATGAGAAGCGTATACACTAGTCTACTCCGGAGTATCGATGCCCCGTCTCGATAATCCTATGACTAGGGACATGTATAAGGATGTGCTTATAGATTACCCAGCCCTCACTAGTGTGACTGCCATCACAACGCCGGTAATCAAGCAATGATCCTAAGGGCTCTATTAATATGTATAAGCGATATGTTAAAAGAAACACTTGCACATATTGAAGTAGAAACAAACCAAGTAGCATACTACCATTTTGAGCAAGACTGTCAATACTACTGTGAATATCCCAAGCTTCCATTAAGTAATATACAATCCAGTATTATACAATAATGGCCTCTAGGGCATATACACTAACAATCTCCTACTTGCACTAGGGCCATGTGCTAGTATATCGCAGACCTATCATCTCGAGTAGCCTCTCGAACTGCGTCTGAGGGATGGCCTTTGTCAATGGATCTGCAGTGTTATTCTCTGTATCTACTCTCTTCACCTCGATCTCTCGGCGATCTACGATCTCCCTGATCAGGTGGTACCGCCTCAAAACGTGTCTGGACTTATGATGGGACCTGGGTTCATTCGCTAAAGCTATAGCACCGTTGTTGTCGCATTACAGCAGTATTGGATCAACAATGGTCAGAACCACCTGAAGTTCTGTGAAGAACTTCGTCATCAAAACAGCTTCTTTTGCGGCATCGCAAGTAGCTATGTATTCCGCTTCCATCGTCGAGTCAGCAACGGTGTCCTGCTTGGAGCTCTTACAACAAACCGCCCCTCCATTGAGGGTAAATACATAACCTGACATGGACTTGGAGTCATCCTTGTCACTCTGGAAGCTGGAGTCAGCAAAGGCCTCGATCTGGAGGTCTTTTCCGCCATACACCAAAAACATTTCCTTAGTCCTTCTCAGGTACTTGAGAATGTTCTTTATTGCTATCCAGTACTTCTCCCCTGGGTTTGACTGATACCGGCTTACAACGCTCAATGCGTATGCTATATCTGGTCTGGTACACAACATCTCATACATTATAGAGCCTACCGCAATTGCGTAGGGTATAGATGACATGCGAGCCCTTTCCAAATCAGTCTTGGGAGACATCTCTTTGGAGAGGGTGATTCCGTGACAAGCCGGTAGGTTACCGCGCTTAGAATCTTCCATACTGAATCTTTTCAGTATGGTGTCGATGTACCTTGACTGCGAAAGTCCCAACATCCGTTTAGATCTATCACGATAGATCTGGATCCCTAGAATGTAGGAGGCATCACCCAGGTCCTTCATCGAGAACCACTATGACAAGAATCCTTTGACTGACTATAGCATAGGAACATCATTTCCTATTAAGAGAATGTCATCCACGTATAAGACGAGGAATATCACAGTTCTCCCTACAATCTTTGTGTAAATGAATGGTTCATCTGGATTTTTCATAAAGTCGAATTCTTTGACTGTCTCATCAAAACAGATGTTCCAACTCCGCGATTCCTACTTTAGTCCATAAATGGACTTAAGTAACTTGCACACTTTACCGTTGCTCCCACTCTGAATGAAACCCTCTGGCTGATCCATATAGATGCACTCTTCTAAATTACCATTTAGAAAGGCCGTCTTTACGTCCATCTGTCAGATCTCATAATCATGGAAGGTATCAATAGCAAGAAGGATCCGAATGGATTTGAGCATAGCCACTGGAGAAAAGGTTTCGTCATAGTCCAAACCAGGTCTTTGACGAAAACCCTTTGCAACAAGTCTAGCCTTATAGGTTTCAACCTGTCCATCTACACCAATTTTCTTTCTGAAGATCCATTTGCAGCCTACGGGTTTTACCCCTTCTGGAGCAATGTCCAAAGTCCAAACTTCGTTTGTGTCCATGGACTCCATTTCGGTCCACATTGCATCCAGCCATTTTACCGAGTCGCCACTCTGAATGGCTTACTGGAAGCTAGTAGGGTCATCATTGTCATTGATGCAATCCTCACGATCCTCGTCTATGAGAAAACCGTAATATCTCTCGGGCAGATGAGACTGCCTACTACTTCTTCAGAGTGGCGCTGGGATGTCCTGTTCTATTGAAACCTCTGGTTCTACCAAACTTTCAGTAATAGCTTGTGGGTCTTGAATTTCTTCCAGTTCTATTGCGCTCTCACTTATCTGATTTTATAAAAATTCAATTTCCAAGAAGTGAGGATGTTGAAAAACAAAAACCTTTTGTTCCTCTGCGTAATTGAAAAGATACCCCCTAGAGTTCTTAGGGTATCCCACAAACTTACACAGTACTGAGAGTGCCTTGAGCTTGTCCGCATACTGCTATTTTATAAAAGCTGGACATCCCTATGTCTTAAGGTACTTAAGACAGGCTTTCTTCCCACTCTACATCCGATATGGTGTGGTAGGCACAGTCTTGGTTGGAACCTTGTTCAAAAGATATGCATCTGATTCTAGTGCATAACCCTAGAAGGATCGCGGTAACTCAGCCCTACTCATTATGGAATGAACCATATCCAATAGAGTTCGATTCCGCCTCTCCGATACACCGTTGTGTTGTGGTGTGTATGGAGGAGTAAGCTGAGAGAGAATTCCATTCTCTTTTAAGTATCCCAGGAACTCGGCACTTAAGTATTCACCACCTCGATCAGATCTTAGTGTCTTGATACTTTTGCCTATTTTTTTTCTATGTCATTCTTGTATTCCCGGAATTTCTCAAAGGCCTCGGATTTATGCTTCATTAAGAAGACATGTCCATACCTAGAGAAATCATCCGTAAAAGTAATGAAATAAGAATAACCACCTCGTGTATGTATAGACATTGGACCACATACATCGCTGTGTATGAGTCCCAAGAGCTCCCTCGCTCTTACTCCGTGTCCAGTAAACAGAGTCTTTGTCATCTTTCCCATGAGACAAGATTCACAAGTAGCATAAGACTGATATTTGAACGGATTCAAATATCTCTCTCTATGTAACTTTGTCAACCGTGTTTCATTGATGTGACCCAGTCTACAATGCCATAAGAATGCCTGATTTGTTTCCGGAGACTTTCTTTTAAGTGTGTTCTGGACACTGAAAACCTGAGCTTGATTCAATACGTATATTCCATTTTCTAATGTACCTGACCCAATCAGAACTTGATTTAGGTGGATGTGGACCACATCGCTTACAAATGTAAAATCATATCCTTCCTTAGAAAGTAAGGATACAGATATGATATTACAACTAGAATAAGTACATATAAACAGTTACATAGAATCAATATTTGCCCACTTGTCAATCCTAGGTGATATTCCCCTACGGATTCAGCGTTCACGCTCATTCCGTTCGCAACTCTGAGAGTCATATCACCTACCCTGATAACTCTATGGTTTCTCAAAGCCTGTAATGAATTACAGATATGAGATCCTGATCCGGTATCTAGTACCCAGGAAGTAGAGTTAATTGACATATAGTTTTCCATTACAAACACACCCGAAGCCGAAGCCACAACATGCTTCGAATCCTAGCTACCGGCTTTCAAAGCCTTGCAATCATTCTGCCAATGTCCTTTCCCGTAACAATAGGAACGTCCCTCCTTCCCTACTTTTAGTCTCGAAACTTTTGCCCTTCCCTTTCCTTCTATCTTCCTGACACCGCAAATCGGCTTTGTGGAGGTCTTCTTCTTCTCACCCTTTGCTTTCGCCTTGGATGCAGAAGAGGAAGATTCCCCAATAAGTAGAGCGGGTGTCTCCCTGGTTTCCTTCAGGGTGTAAGTAGAGGGTAGGGACTGTAGAAACAAGTCAGTATATGACCTGTTTCCCAACGTGGTCTCCAGGTCCGAGAGCTCATCAATATAGCTAGTCATCGTAAGGACGTTGTCCCCTACAGATGAGCCGACAGCCAACCTTGCTTGAAGAAATTCATTCGAGGTCTCATATCTTGCGATACGAGATTGCTCTCCATATAAATCATTGTTATGGAGGAAGATAGAAGCTAAGTCCATCTTCTCGTATTGCCTCCGGTTTACACCATCTGCTGAGACCAATACGAGGAACTTGGCATTCGTATTATCCTTTTCCGATGTCTTACGGATATCATTATCCGTAACAGTAGAAACTGGACCTGGGATGGCGGGGGCTTGAATAGTAAAGAGGTGTTCCGGCTTGTTATAGGTAATGGACATCTTGACATACCTTTGCCAGTCATTATAATCAGATTCAGTCATTTTATTATCTAGATGTAACCTATGTCTGGTCACTGGGTCGCTGCAATTAAGAGAGAGAGAAGAAAACACTTAGCATAATGCCCTTGCAAGTTTAGATTGGTTTTTAATTTATCTAAACAGGATGACTCCCACTGTTTCTCGAATCCTTCCTCAAACCATAAAAGAAGAATTAGTCAGGATTGATCTCACCGTACAATTCTTGCTTAACAATTCGGCCAGGCTAGTGTCGGTACTTCGAGGGAGGTTTTACGACGCTTTCGCGAAGTTCCTTAATTAAATAACCTCTTTTCCCTTGAGGCGTAGCCCCGCTAATACTGTTCTAGACACCTATTTGGTTTATAACATTGATCATTAAGTGAAAAAATCTCCCGAGGAGTAGTGGATACTCACAGTAGGATCGGGATCCAAATATCATTGTGTGATAACGCTGAAGGAATCCTACCAACATTATCAAACTCCAAATGGTATGCAACACTAGCAAGTTTCAGTTTCTTTAGAAACTCCCGACGTGGATTTTTTCCCCATGCTCTTATGACCTTGACGAAAGTCAACAAATCATAAGTCACATGTCAAGTTCTACCCATCATTGTCCAGGTTAATTTGAACCCGCCCGTATATACCCTTGACGAAGGTCAACAAGGTAATACGACTGTTCCAAACCAACGCATCTATCTATGCTACATATGAACACCCAACAGCTACCAATCACTATGCCTTGACGAAGGTCAACAAATATAGCTTGAATACTATTGAATATTCATATGAAATGACGGAGGGCTACGAATGGTTTTGGAAAAACCCTGAACGTAGTGAACTTGATATAATCGAAGGAACCTGATAGCTTTTAAAAAGAGTGGTTTATGCTCCGCATTTTAAAAGTTTTGTTGTTTTGGAAAAACCGAGTGGTTTTGAAATTGTTCCGACAATTCAACTTTGGTTTGTTTGCTTAGCATTAATATAATGCAGCCCTATCAATTAAACCTACCATTGCAGAAAACAACGAAAATATAACGTACGATTATGCCATCCGCATTCGCCACGGGGCCCCGTCATCACCCGTTAGGTTACTTAACTAACGACAGAGCGGGTGCTGGACTAGCACGGATATAAAACATAAGCAACGTCTACTAGATATCATATATAGATATATACATTCGTCAGATGCAATGATAGTCATTCAAGATCACAGATGAACACAATGGATATGCTAGGAATCAGCGTTTCGTTTGAGCCTGCAAAGATAGACGGATTACACGGTCGTGATGAATAGCTAAACCCCACCCTAGACCCCTACGGGTGCGGCAAACTACCCGCCAAATACCCGAAGTGAAGCAACCTCCCTCAATAAAGTGAGGAGGCCACTCGGCACTTAAAAGTAGCCGGTATTTTGTGCACCCCACCTTGGGTCTATCCTAGGAGCAGAAAACAGTAAAAGAAATAATATACAATGGTGGCTACAACCTCAACCCGGATGTGCGACCATAAAATAATATTATATCATTTTACAATTTACATCAAATGAAAGATAAAAAAAAACACTCATCTCGCATCCCTAGCTATTCATCCACGACAATCCAACAAGTTCATATACACAAACCAATATCACATATCACAGATATATGCAACCCCCACTAATCGACATATAGCGATTAGCAAACGTTCAGCACATATAACACATCACAGATATAATCCAATTAGCCAAAGTTTATAGAATTTCGATTAATAACCACATTTGAATCTACTCCAAGTACAACACTGGACACAAAAATTCCTGAGCAGAAACAAAATATCCCAGAAACACAAAACAACTACAAAGAGCACTAGAAAAAATTTGGACCAACTAGGAGTCGACTCGTCCGCGGATCCACGGCAGAACGCATGGTTCGGCCGCGGTTCCGCGATGGTCTAACCGAGTTAGGCGCCCAAATTTCTTCAGTGATCTTCAAAAAGCCTGCACGTATTTTTCAGGTCTCTGAAATAATTTTTAAACCACTTTTAAAAATCAACAGAAAATGCAAGTTTTGGTCGTGTTTTCGGGATTTTCCGTGATCGAAGTTCTAAAGGGTTTGCTAACATGTTAGTCACGGTTTAGCGAGGCTCTGATACCACTATAAGTCTATGTTACTCACCCCGGAAGTTTACGGGGAGGCGGAATAGGTAAAAATCGATTTTTTCTTTCCAAGGTAACATAGACTAGACATTAGGATCTCTATTAAACATTAACTAACAAACTAACTAGGAGTGTTAACTACCAGGTTAGATGATTATACCACAAGCTACAAGTCTTTCTTCTCCTTGTTGTGAGCTCCTTGGAGTGGTGGTGGATGGTGCCTCCTCACCGGCTTCTCCACGTCAAAGATGATCCACCCGAAGGTCTCTACCTTGAGCTCCAACCTCTATAATGAAGTAACTAGGGTACTTTGTGTGCTAGACTAAGTATCCTAGAGTGAGTAGAGAAGGATTTTGGTGGCTAAGTCTCAATGGCCCTTGATTTTCAACTCATGAAAAACTAGGGCTTGAGAGAGGAAGAAGGAGAGAACCTTGAGAGAGAAAATGAAAAAAGAATAATGAAGAGAGCTCTCTTTTTAAGAAAGAGAAAACTAAGTTTTTATTAGGATAATTGTGATGGCACTTTTGATATGACCATTATCATGTCACAATTAATGCTAAGCAAAATATGTAGTGCTCAACAAAAATATCTAAGTCAACAATAGTCAACATAGTCAAATGGTCAAACCATTTAGCGATGACACAATTATCTTTAATACAACTTAGTAAACAATTTCCACCACCTCATAATGGTTTTAATCAAGTCAACGGTCAAAACCCTAATGAGGTGTCTCCTTCTATACCTCTGTCATCCGTATATACATATCCGCTTCCATGTTCCGAGAAACATGAATGCAATGAGACTAAACCAATCCAAAATCTAATACTATGATCCGGCTTAAACGAAAGCCCACTAGTATCATCCGCCCGAGCACCAAACACGCACGAGTACGCATATGTGAACGAACCCTGTTGTAAAACCATACAACCTCTACCTCGTTTCGCCCAAAGGTAGAAAACCCTCTATGTGGGACTCTAAAGACTCGACACTACGCTGGCAGTGGGTTTAACAATAGGCCGCAAGCGGTACTAGCTGTACGTAAGGGTCCCCAGGTAGATGTCGATAAGAAGGTCGATGAGGAAACCCATCCGAACTCCTACTGAGCCTGAATGTGACAATCTCCGTACAGTCCGTTCTGTTCGTCTAAGAGTATCGTATATCGGGCCTAGGGGGCGGTAAACGTCAGACCCCTAATAGCGGTATAAGTCGTGTCGGAGTGTAGTCCAAAACACCCTGAGAAACTACTGGAGTACCTACCAATAAATCTTGCTTGCCCTGGCCAGGGACTTTGTGTATTGGCTCTCCAAACACAGCGCGATATCAACCCCCAATACTGGGAAAGACGAATCCTATCTAACCGCCACTGCCTCCAAGTACTTCGGGACTGCACCCAACTACTACATGTTTTCACGGCTCAATAGAGCCATGGTAGGGTAGTAATCAAAGTACAGTGGGAACACACTCAAGGCGAAGTGGCGGTGTCAAGTCAACGGACTAAGCTGTACTCTTGTTACCTGGGAACTGCTACCAGACGATATGTATAGTAGCAACGAGTAGTTCCTGACGAATCCTGTCCGGTGTACTCGTAACCTAACGAGCACCTGTATATTATCTCCAGTACGACGTACTAATGGCTGTGGGACAGACCATCTCCCCTGTTGGGATAAGAAGCGTATACACTAGTCTACTCCGGAGTATCGATGCCCCGTCTCGATAATCCTACGACTAGGGAACTATATAAGGATGTGCTTGTAGATTACCCAGCCCCCACTAGTGTGACTGCCATCACAACGCCGGTAATCAAGCAAAGATCCTAAGGGCTCTACTAATATGTATAAGCGATATGTTAAAAGAAACGCATGCACATATTGAAGTAGAAACAAACCAAGTAGCATACTACCATTTTGAGCAAGACTGTCAATACTGCTGTGAATATCCCAAGCTTCCATTAACTAATATGCAATCCAGTATGATACAATAATGGCCTCTAGGGCATATACACTAACACTTCTTCTGTCCTAATTAAGCGCGACGGTCCTTAGAGTCTTGTTTAGATATTTTTTAGTTAATGATGGTGATGCTGATGCTATTTTGTGATTTTTGGGGCTTAGGAAGGGTAATGAAATCCCCACTTAATCTGAATTTAGTCTTCGCCCCTTAATTTCCGTATTAAAATATGCAAAACAACCAATATCAAAACACACAACACATTTTTATTTTTGAGCGGCGAATTTTTGCAAAGAATCCTGCAGAAAGGTTATTATTGGACAGATCAGAGAAGAGATAAGAAAGTATAGAATATACCTGAGAGAACTGAAACCCTAACTCTTCCATAAAGCCGCGGTTCCGCCGCTAATTGCTGCTATCCGCCGCGGTTCCGTAGTGGTATGAACGGTTCTTTGCACGATTTTTGGTTCTGTTGCTCCCTTTGCTCCTCTGTCTAAGATGAAATGATCTGAATAATTTTGTCCCTGCTGCAGTGATTCCAGATTCCCTTGCTAAATTCATAACTAATCATTAGGCACACGATGCGATTTTGATTCAAATTTTTGATGGAATGATAATATTTCAACTCAAATAGCAAGAACGAACAAATTACGCATGCATCCCCGGCAGTGGCACCATTTGATTGATCGAAAAGATCGTGGTATGAAAAAAATGTTATCACAATCAAAGAATTTATAGCCGCAATCAATAACGGTGTCGATGTAGTTCGTTAATGAGTATGGATCATCCCCTGAGATTCGTGTATTTATTTGTTCTTTCTTTATTTGAGTCGAAAGAAAATATTAAAGAAAAATTCAAAAGATGAATCAAGATTTAGTTAATGAAATATTTTCAAGAAACATCATGAAAGAATTTAAGATTTAGTAATCAAGAAAGTGTCAAAAATCAATTTTGAGTATAAGGAAAATGTAGAATAGCTTATAGGATTCAATAGGAATTAGTAGCAATGATGAATACTAATAACGACTTATCTTATCTATTGATGAATTATAGCTAGAACGATGGCGATGAATGAAGATTAGGGATCTTTTAGAGAAACTAGGGCTTCTCCTTCACTGTCCCTTGTCTTTTCATTGATCATCATTCAAATCTAGCCTTTAGCAAAGAGAATCATCACTCATTTAATCCCAAATTGCAACGAAATTATCAAGAACGGTGATCTCGCTCCAAATTTGGTCGTTGATGATTCTTTTTCCTAAAGTTCATAATTCTCATAAGACTTAAGACTAGTTTAGGATTTCATCACCACTTGATCTACCGATCTCCTTCGAATCCCTAACAAGCGGAGATTTTACTCACGCATCATGAAAATAAAAGAATCAAGAATTAGAAATTTCATAATACGAAAATGTAAAGAAAGAGAGAATTAAAAATTTATCACCTTTTTTAATCGACTTCAAGAATTGCTCTCGATCGCTCCCTTGAAGAGGTAACTATTCCGTCGAATTTCGCTTTGCTTGATCTCCGTGAGACTTAGACCTGTCGAGGATCTCGCGCTCTTGATGATGATCAGCTTCGCGTAAAGGATCTTGAATGTCGTCGCTTGATATTGTTCTCAACGATTCTTGATTTGGATCTTGAATAGGAATTGAATTGGATTTGGTTTTGGTTTGTGTGCTAGAAATCGACTATCATCAACAACTTATCAATGTAGGCTTAGATCCCTTTTTATAGCTCTTCACCAATCTTCCACTAGAAGCTAAGTCAATATTCCCCAAGAAGCTAGGTAGTTGTAGAGAAACTTCTAGAATAAGGTAGTTATCAAGCTTCCTCAAGAAGCTAAGCTGTTGTAGGGAAGTTTCCAGAACGAGGTTGTTACAATGGAGCATCTTCAACAAGCTAATAGGTTGCAATGAAGCTTCTGGAGAATTCTTGATCACCGATGCCCTAACTCGGCCATGGATCCGCGCTGATTTGGCCTAACTCGGCCGCGGTTCCACGACCGTTTGGTGTGTTTGTGGCTTCAAAATTCTTCTGTCTTCTGGTGTTGGTCAATTGGTGTTCAGGTGATATCTGGAATCTTTTTTATGTCTGCCAGATTTTAACTCTTTGCCTTGCTGCATTTTGTCCGCAAATTTACGATTCCGATATCTGTCCTGAGATAATTTTCGGCATAAAATCTCAATGAAGAATGTTGAGATATACAATATCATGTGTGAAATGATAAACATACAATTTCATTCCAAAATGTTGATTATAATGTATAACACATGGTATTTGATATTTTCCAGACGAACTTGTAATACGTGTTATATTTATAACAAATATCCTTAGATGGACAGAAAAGGAAATTGTTATGTTAAAAATTGCAATATTTTCGACTGAACAAGTTCCCACTGTGCTTTGATTACTATCCTACCACGGCTCAAAGGAGTCGTGGAAACATGTTTTAGTTGGGTACAGTTCCGAGCCGCATGGAGACAGTGAGCGGATCGTCGGGGATTCGTCTCTCCTGGTATTGGGGGTTGATATCGCGTTGTGCATGGGTAGCTATCACCAGAAATCCTCGGCCGGGGTAGACGAGAATTACCGATCCAGGATCGATAATTTCTCGGGTGGTGATGGGTTTCATGCCGACACCAATTATCGCGTTATTAGGGGTCTGACTTTATCCAACCCCCTAGACTCGATATGTGATACTCTAAGACGAACAGACCAGACTGTACGGATATCGTCACTTTCAGGCTCAGTAGAGGTTTGGATGAGTTTGCTTGTCGGCCTTCCTTTCGCTCAATATGTGGGTAGCCATTATGTATAGCTAGTGTCGCTGACGTGCTTGTGGTTAAACCCACTGCTAGTGTAATGACGAGTCTTTAGAGTCCTACAAAGAGGGTTTTCATGAAAGGCTACGCTAGTGCCCCGGCCAACTACCGTGACCAAATGCGGAACAAAATTTTTTCTAACGATTAGAACATGACACTAGAATAACTTTTAATCTGGATCTTACAATAAACCTAACTAGCTAAATAAAGAGAGTTATCAACTATGATGAAGAAATCTCACCAAACGAACCAAGTCCTTCGGTCTTCTTTCCTCATCTTTAGCTCCAAGTGGCCACCTTGAACATGCTTGATCTTCTTTTCCCGCTCCATCGGTTCTCCGGGATCGAGCTTGTTCTCCGGTCCTCCTTTGTCGTAGATGATCCACCTGAGGGATATGATCCATGGCTATAGCTCCTCACAATATGTCAAGTGAAGCAACTAGAGAACTTGGGTTGCTAAACCAAGTAGTCTAGGATGTAGTGTGAAGATCTAAGTGTTTGCTATCTCTTTCCCGCCTCCTCAATTGTTTCTCAACTAATGAGAAGTGTAGTGAAAAGGAAGATGATGAAGGTAAAGGAAACTCAAGAGGAGGGAGGAGATGAAGAAAAATGGGAGCTCAAGAAAATAATCAAGCATCCAAGTGAGAGAAAATCAACACAAAGGTTTTGTGTATGAATTTCTTTCAATAAACAAGTGTAGCTATGCTTCAATAGTAACCACAAATGAATAAAGAATTCATTTGTGAACTATTGAAGCCATGCCACTCGCCATGCCTCCAACTCCGTAATTTCCACCTCATTTCCATTTATTAATAAATGGAAAAGTCCATGTTGAGGTGTCTACCTTGTAGAAGGTAATCTGTAATAAAATACAGATTACAGTCTGCTGTATGTAGATACCTACATTCGGATAAAAACAAGAATGCCAAAAGAGATAGAATAAAACGAAGAACGTAATACTAGAATATACATATCGAAATACATATATGTAAACCATTAAATCAATACCTGATTTAATAATCCGGCTCAAACCCGAGCCGGCTAGTATTACCAACTGTCTGATCGAAAGTACGAGTACAAAATACATCAATCGATCGAGACCCTCCACGTATCCAATACGGCTACTACATCATTTCTCCTGAACCAGGGAAACCCTCTGTGTGGGACTCTAAAGACTCGACAGTACGCCGACAGTGAATTACTAGATAAATCCATAACCACAAGCACGTTAGCGGCACTAGCTATATGTAACGGCTACCCGAGTACCTATCGAAAAGGAAGGCCGACGAGCAAACTCATCCGGATCCCTACTGAGCCTATCTGTAACAACCTTCGTACAGTCCGGTCCCTTCGTCTGAGAGTATCGCATACCGGGTCTGGGGGTGGTAAACGTCAGACCCTAATAACCCGGTAATTCTTGCTGATGTGGCTCAGGACCAATCCGGGAAACTACAGATCAGCCTATCAGTGAATCCCAACTGCCTTGGCCAAGGTCTTATGGTCCTGACCAATCGAACACAGTGCGATATCGACTCCCAATACCGGGAAAGACAAATCCCCGACAATCGCTCACTGCTTCCATGTGGCTTGGGACTGTACCAAACCAAAACCTGTTTGCACGACTCAGTAGAGCCGTGGTAGGGTAGTGATCAAAGCACAGTGGGAACTCACACAAGACAAATGACGATTTCAGGTCTAAAGACTAACCTGTACTCATGTCATCTGAGAACTTCCATCTGACGATAGGTACAGTACCATCTGGATGTTCTCGGCGAGTCCGTCCGGTGTACTCACCCCCAGTGAGCACCTGTATACGATCTTAGGTCTAAAGACCAACGGTTGCGGGACCAAACCATCGCCCCTCATCGGGGTCTAGAAATGTATACACTAGTCTACTCCGGAATATCGATGCCCAGTCTCGACACTCCCATGACTAGGGACCATTTAAGGTTGTGCGTACCGACTACCCAGCTCCCGCAAGTATGATCGTCATCACAACGCAGGTAGTCTAGCAATGATCCTACGGGCTTCATCAACATGTATAAAAGTTATGTAATAGCAAGTAAAACATGCACTTGTTAAGATAAAGACAAACCAGATAGCATACTATCATATCGAGCAAGACTGTCCCGTACATATATATGTCCAAGCATCCATATGTATACATATACAATAATGGCCTCTCGGGCATATATATCCAACAATCTCCCACTTGCACTAAAGCCGTATATTGGCGTACCGAGTCTGCTCTAGGGCCAACTGTTGGCGTACCGCATACCCAACATCTCAAAAAATCTCTCGAACTGTGCTTGAGAAAGCGCCTAGGTGAATGGATTCGCAGTGTAGCCTTTTGTGTCCACTCTCCGGACCTCGATCTCCTAGCGATCTACGATCTCCCTGATCAGGTGATACCGTCTTAAGATGTGCTTGGATTTCTGATGGGACCGTAGTTCCTTCGCTAAAGCTATTGCTCCATTGTTATCGCAATACAAAGGTATTGGGTCAACAATGAACGGAATTACCTGAAGTTCACTAATGAACTTCTTCATCCAGACCGCCTCTTTTGCTGCATCGCTTGTAGCAATGTATTCTGCCTCCATCGTCGAGTCTGCGACGGTATCCTATTTGGAGCTCTTCCAAAACACCACCTCTCCGTTGAGGGTAAACACAAAATCCGAGACAGACTTGCTATCATCCTTGTCACTCTGGAAGCTTGAATCGGTAAAGGACTCGACCTTTAGGTCTCCATTACCGTAAACCAAGAACATCTCCTTAGTCCTCCTCAGGTATTTGAGAATGTTCTTTACTGCTGTCTAGTGGTCCTCACCTGGGTTCGACTTATACCGGCTCACCACTCTTAGCGCATAAGCTACATCTGGCCTTATACATAGCATCGCATACATTATAGATCCTACCGCCGAAACGTAGGGTATAGTGCTCATGCGAACCCTCTCCTCGTCAGTCTTGGGAGACATCTCCTTAGAGAAGGTGATTCCGTGCAATGCGGGTATGTTACCGCGCTTGGAATCTTCCATACTAAATCTCTTTAGTCCGGTCTCTATGTACCTGGACTGTGAAAGTCCCAGCAATCTCTTAGATCTATCTCTGTAGATCTTAATCCCCAGAATGTACGAGGCATCACCCAGGTCCTTCATGGAGAACCTTTGTGATAAGAATAGATTGACCGATTGTAGTATAGGAATGTCATTTCCTATCAAAAGAATGTCGTCCACGTACAAGACTAGGAACATGACAGTTCGTCCTGCAATTTTCTTATAAATACAATGCTCGTCCTCATTCTTGATAAAGTCAAAATCCTTGACTGTTTCTTCAAAACAGATGTTCCAGCTCCGCGATTCCTGCTTTAATCCATAAATGGATTTAAGCAACTTGCACACCTTCCCGCTTCTTCCACTGTCTACGAAACCTTCTGGCTGATCCATATAAACGCACTCTTCTAAACTTCCATTTAGAAAAGCCGTTTTATGTCCATCTGCCAGATCTCATAATCATGGAAGGCAGAAATGGCAAGTAGGATCCGAATGGGTTTGAGCATAGCCACTGGAGAAAATGTTTCGTCATAGTGCACTCTTGGTCTTTGACGAAACCCTTTTGCAACGAGTCTAGCCTTATAGGTTTCAACCTGCCCATCTACACCATGTTTCCTTTTGTAGATCCATTTGCATCCAACGGGTTTTACCCCAGGTGGAGCAATATCCAAGGTCCACACTTTATTGGTGTACATGGACTCCATCTCGGATCGCATAGCATCCAGCAACTTATCAGAGTCCCTACTGATAATGGCCTGCCTGAAACTGGTAGGATCATCTTCTTCTAAGATGCAATCCTCCCGATCCCCGTCTATGAGAAAACCGTAGTATCTCTCGGGCGGATGAGAAATCCTACAAGATCTGCGGAGTGGCTGAGGTTCGTCTGGGATTATTGAATCTACTGGTTCTATTAAACTTTCAGTTATAGTTTGTCCTTCTGGAATTTCTTCCAATTCTACCGCGCTCCCAGTTGTTTCTTTTGCAAGAAATTGCAATTCTAAAAAGGTAGCGTGGCGAGTAACTAACACCTTCTGTTCCTCGTTGTGGTAGAACAGATATCCCATTGAATGTTTTGGATATCCTACAAACTTACATAAAACTGATCGTACCTCTAGTTTTTCGGGCTTCTGCATTTTCACATAAGCCGGACAACCCTATATCTTAATGAATTTAGACATGGTTTCTTTCCACTCCATACTTCATATGGAATCTTAGGCACAGATTTAGACGGAACCTGATTCAATAGGTAGGCTACTGTTTCAAGTGCAAATCCCCAGAATGAAAGAGGTAACTCGACATTACTCATCATGGAGCAAACCATGTCCAATAGGGTACGATTCCTTCTCTCTGACACACCGTTGTATTGTGGTGTATACGGAGGAGTAAGCTGAGAGAGAATTCTATTCTCTTTTAGGTATTCTAAAATTTTCGTGCTTAAGTACTCCCCTCCTCTATCAGATCGGAGGATCTTGATACTATTGCCAGTCTGGTTCTCTACTTTGTTTCTGAATATTTGAATTTCTCAAAAGCTTCAGATTTGTATTTCATAAGATACACATATCCGAACCTAAAGAGATCGTCAGTGAATGTGATGAAGTACGAGAACCCACCCCCTGCATGTATAGACATTGGACCACATACATCACTGTGTATGCGTCCCAAGAGCTCGGCTGCTCTTTCTCCGTGTCCTGTGAACGGAGATTTGGTCATTTTATCTTTGAGACAAGATTGACAAGTTTTATAAGATGAAAATTAGAATGTATCCAAAAGTCCATCTTTATGCAACTTACTTAGTCTTTTCTCTCCGATATAACCAAGTCTACAATGCCACAAGTAGGATTCGTTCACATCTGAACTCTTCCTCTTGCGTGTGTTTCGTATACTGAGAATTGTGTTTTGATTAAGAACATAGATACCATTACACAGTGTACCTTCTGCAACCAATACCTGATTAAGGTAAATGTTCATGATATTTCTATCAAGAACAAACTTATATCCATCTTTATCAAGTAAAGAAACTGATATGATGTTGCAAAACATGGAAGGTACATAATAGCAATTGTTCAAAATCATAGTATTGCCACTTGGCAATGCTATGTGATATTCACCGACAGCAGCAGCATTAACTTGTGCTTCATTCCCTACTCTGAGAGACATATCACCTGGTCCAACTATCCTACTTTTTCTCAGTCCCTGTAATAAATTACAAATATAAGATTCTGATCCGGTATCTAGTACTCAGGATGTAGGACTGACCAAAAAACAGTTCTCAATAACAAAAGCACCTGAAGAAGACGCAATAGTGTCCTTCTTCTTCATTGGAGTAATTAACAAATCCATGCAATCCTCTTTCCCAAGCTCATACTCATGATTGTTGTCATAGTTTGGAGCTGAACTGACGTTCCCCAGCTCCGAATAAGAATTCGGATCGGTCAAGCGATACATTTTATTATCTTGATTAGGGCGTGAAATGGTTGCTACCTGGAAAGTGAAAAGAAACACTCAGCGTGCGTTGCAAGATTAGATTGGTTATTGATTTATTTAACCAGGATGGCTCCCACTGTTTTCTCAAATTCTTCTTTAAAGCTTAAAAGAAGAATTAGTCAGGATTAATCGCACGTCATAATACTTGCTTAACCTTTCAGGCAGGCTAGTGTCGGTACTTCGAGGGAGGTTTTCAAACGCTTTCGCGAAGTTCCTTAATTACATAACCTCTTTTCCCTGGAGGCGTATCCCCGCTAACACCTTTCTAGAAACCTACTTGGTTTATAGTATTGATTGTTAAGTGTGATAATCTCCCGAGAGTAATCCTACTCATCAGTGGGATCAGGATCCAACCATCATTGTGTGATGCACTAGATGGAATCCACTCTAGTCACCACACTCCATAAGGTATGCTAAATCTGCAAGTTTCCTGTATATTTGAAACTCCCAATGTGGTTTTTCCCCCTAAGATCTAAGTGACCTTGACTCAAGATCAAAATGTCAAAAGGTCCTAGTCAAGTTCTACCTGTCATTATCCTGATTGCATTAGACCCACCCGTGCGAGCCTTGACTAAAGATCAAAATGATCGTACGACTGTCCTAACCAATCGCATTAACTTGAAGCGGAAAAGTATTACATAGTTACCGAACACTACGCCTCGACTAAAGATCGAAATACGCAGCATGAATACTAAGCACTACCCATCCGAAATGACGGAGGGCTACGGCTGGGTTTTTGGCGAAAAACCCGTTAACGTAATGAACTTGATATCGTTGAAGGAACCTGAGTGGTTTTGAAAAGGATGGTTTAGGCTCCGCTTTTGAAAACTTATGGTTTTGAAAAAACCGAGTAATCTACAGTATAGACTTTTGCTCAAGAGGTCACTCCCTGCGAAGGGATCTCGGCTCTTGCCTCCTGGAATGAGGTGCTGGATATTCATGACCGAATACCACTATGCAAAACGCAGGAATATAACTGTAGTTTTTCGAAATTTGTTCCAACAACATCTTTTAGGTTTATTTTCTTACATTCATAAAATTAATGCGGTCCCATCAGTTTAATCCTATCACACCAGAAAAGAACGAAAATACGATGTACGTATATGCCATCCGCATTCGCCACGGTGCCCCGTCAACACCCATTAGGTTACTTAACTAACGACATAGCGGGGGATGGACTAGCACGGGTGCAAAACATATACAACATCTACTAGTATATATATAAGTATATAAAAAATTCATCCCAGGCATGATAATAAGCAACATCACAGAATCTCATCCAACAATAAAGAAAGGTGGATAATCTTGGAGCCCCGGGTTTCATTTAAGCCGCAAATAAAACCCGACGTTCCCGGTCGTGTGGATAGCCTATGCAATGAAAACCTGGACCTCTACGAGCGCTGCAAGTTACCCGCAAATCCCAAAAGTGAGGCAACCCCCTTCAACAATGTGAATAGGCCACCCAGCACTTCACGGAATCCGGTAACATGGGCGCCCCTCCGTGGGTCATCCTATACCCCCCTACGAGTGCAGCGAGTAGCCCGCCAATTCTAGAATGAATCCCCCTCTGTCTCAACGCCATGAGATGCGGGATTGTTGCTTTCTAGAACCCGGCTATTCGTACACTCAACCGTGGGGTAATCCTAGTACAGAAAATGAAAATAATATGTGCAAATGGTGACATCGACCTCAACCCGGTCGTGCCCCTAACAAATAATATACAACCCGGCAAAAACGGCAGTCCACATGTCGGACGCTCGCCCCACAAATGAATATACAAATGAATACAAACTGTTCTAAATTATTGCACTACCGGCTATCCACCAGGACAATCCAACCACAATATTAGCACAATCATATAACATCAACGTGAATGTCATGTTCGCAAACTCGTCTAAAAGGACATATAGTAGATAGACGGGTTTACCGATCAAATGACATTCACGGTCACAGATTCTAATCTAAGTACTGATAACAATTAAACAGTTGTTAAAAATATAACGACTTCAAAACAATCCAAATTGCCCCAAACTGAAAAACAACAGAAAATCAAACTTGGGCAAAAACTAGCAACACATGAAAACCAAACTCCACGACATAAGAACACAGACCAAAACACGGGGCAATCCACCACAATAAAACCGGTGAGGCCGGATTTTTTAAGGATGTGGCCGGCCAAAACTTGGTGGAATTGATTCGTTTTTGTTCAGGGTTCTCAAAGTCAAAGGATCACTCTGCACTTGCTTAAAAAAATTTTGAAGCCTTTAAAAATCGACAGAAAGTAGGGATCGGCAGCATCCACCAACTCTAAACCGGCTGGTCAAGCAGCATCGGATGAGTCTTCCACCTTTGTTTGCCGATTCCTTTTCTACTGATTGAAACTGCAGTTTGGTTTCAATGTTACGGAGTTGTTTCGGTTTCGTTGTTTTAATATTGTTTAAACTTGCTAGTTTAGGGTTTATGGGCTTGCTCTGATACCATGAAAGGTTACGCTAGTACCCCGGCCAACTACCGTGACCAAATGCGGAACAAATTTTTTTCTAACGATTAGAACATGGCACTAGAATAACTTTTCACCCGGATCTTACCATAAACCTAACTAGCTAAATAAAGAGAGCTATCTACTATGATGAAGAAATCTCACCGAACGAACCAAGTCCTTCGGTCTTCTTTCCTCATCTTTAGCTCCAAGTGGCCACCTTTAACATTCTTGTTCTTCTTTTCCCACTCTATCGGTTCTCCGGAATCGAGCTTGTTCTCCAGTCCTCCTTTGTCATAGATGATCCACCAGAGGGATATGATCCATGGCTATAGCTCCTCACAATATGTCAAGTGGAGCAACTAGAGAACTTGGGTTGCTAAACCAAGTAGTCTAGGATGTAGTGTGAAAATCTAAGTGTTTGCTATCTCTTTCTTGCCTCCTCAATTATTTCTCAACTAATGAAAAGGGTAGTGAAGAGGAAGATGATGAAGGTGGAGGAAACTCAAGAGGAGGGAGGAGATGAAGAAAAATGGGAGCTCAAGAAAATAATCAAGCATGCAAGTGAGAAAAAATCAACACAAAGGTTTTGTGTATGAATTTCTTTCAATAAACAAGTGTAGCTATGCTTCAATAGTAACCACAAATGAATAAAGAATTCATTTGTGAACTATTGAAGCCATGCCACTGACCATGCCTCCCTCTCCGTAATTTCCACCTCATTTCCATTTATCAATAAATGGAAAAGTCCATGATGAGGTGTCCATCTTCTAGAAGGTAATCTGTAATAAAATACGGATTACAGTCTACTGTATGTAGATACCTACATTCGGATAAAAACACGAATGCCAAAAGAGATAGAATAACACGAAGAACATAATACTAGAATCTAAATATCGAAATACATATATGTAAACTATTAAATCAGTACCTGATTTAATAATCCTGCTTAAACCCGAGCCGGCTAGTATTACCAACTGTCCGATCGAAAGTACGAGTACAAAGTACATCAATCAATCGAGACCCTCCACGTATCCAATACGGCTACTACATCATTTCTCCTGAACCAGGGAAACCCTCTGTGTGGGACTCTAAAGACTCGACAGTACGCCGACAGTGAGTTACTAGATAAATCCATAACCACAAGCACGTCAGCGGCACTAGCTATACGTAACGACTACCCGGGTACCTATCGAAAAGGAAGGCCGACGTGCAAACTCATCCGGATCCCTACTGAGCCTATCTGTGACAATCTCCGTACAGTCCGGCCCCTTCTTCTGAGAGTATCGCATACCGGGTCTGAGGGTGGTAAACGTCAGACCCTAATAACTGTTAGTTATATGTATGCCCTAGAGGCCATTACTGTACATACGATGTATATTGTAGTGGATGCTAGGACATATATAGGGAGGACTTTCTTGCTCGACATGATAGTATGCTATCTGGTTATACTTTATCTTAACATGTAGTCTGATTGTCTCTATATTACATGTTGATAAAGCCCTTAGGCTATGTACTCGACTACTGGGACTATGATGAGATCATACTAGTGGGGCCACGGTAGTCGACGAGTACATCCTATAATTGTTCCTAGTCGAGGGTGTATCGAGATAGGGCATCGATGCACCAGAGTAGACTAGCGTATACGCATCTTGACCCATATGATGGGCGATGGATGATCCCATATCCATCGGTGTTTGACATCAAGGATGGTGTACGGGTGCTCAGTGGAGACTGGGTACACTGGACGGACTCGCCGAGAACTCCCAGATGGTATTATACCTCACGTCAGATGGCAGTTCTCCGGTGACACTGGTACAGAGTAGTCTGTTGACCCGAGATCGTCATAGAGTCTTGTGTGATTCCCACTGTGCTTTGATTTCCATCATACCACGTCTAAGAGGGCATGCAAAAAGGTGGCTTTTGGGTACAGTCTCGAATCACATGGAGGCAATGAGCGATAGGAGGGGATTCGTCTCTCCCGGTATAGGGAGTAGATGTTGTGCTGTGTTCGATTGGCTATAACCGGAAATTCCTGGCCAGGGTTGCTGAGATTTACTGGTAAGTGTTATCAGTAGTTTCTCGAACTGTTATAGACCTCATATCTGTTAGTTGTATGTATGCCCTAGAGGCCAGTATTGTACAGATGATGTATATTATATTGGATGCTTGGACATATATAGAGATGACTTTCTTGCTCGACATGATAGTATGCTATCTGGTTGCTCTTTATCTTAACATGTACACTAGTCTCTTTATACTGTCTTATAGTTACATGTTGGTAAAGCCCTTAGGATGTGTACTTGACTACCTGGACTATGATGCAGATCATACTAGTGGGGACATGGTAGTCCATAATTACATCCTTCAAGGTCCCTAGTCGTGGGTGTATCGAGATGGGGCATCGATATACCAGTGTAGACTAGCCTATACGCTTCTCGACCCATGTGATGGGCAATGGATGATCCCATATCCATTGGTGTTTGACATCAGAGATGGTATACAGGTGCTCAGTGGAGACTGGGTACACTGGACGGACTCGCCGAGAACTCCCAGATGGTATTATACCTCACGTCAGATGGCAGTTCTCTGGTGACACTTGTACAGGTTAGTCTGTAGACCCGAGATCGTCATAGAGTCTTGTGTGATTCCCACTGTGCTTTGATCTCCACCTTACCACGTCCATGAGGGCGTGCAAAACGGTGGTCTTTGGGTACAGTCCCGAGTCACATGGAGGCAATGAGCGATAGGAGGGGTTTCGTCTCTCCCGGTATTGGGGGTTGATGTTGCGCTGTGCTCGATTGGCCGTAACAGGGAAGTCCCTGGCCAGGGCTGATCAGAGATTTGCTGGTAAGTGTTACCCGTAGTTTCTCGACCCGTTATGAGCCTCACATCGGCACGACTTATCGGTTATTGGGGTCTGATGTTTACCACCCTAGACTTGATATGCGACGTATCAGACGAACAGACCGGACTGTACGGTAAGTGTTACTGGTTGGATTCACAGGAGTGTGAGCGGGCTAGCTCGTCGTTCTTCTGATCGCTCAATACCCGGATGGCCGTTACGTTTAGCAGACCGCTTGCGGCTTGTGGGTGCTTGATATGATCATCATCTGCTACCGGCGTATTGACGAGTCTTTAGAGTCCTACACAGAGGTTTCCTGGCTCAAGCGAAACAAAATAGGAGCGCATATGAGATATGTGCGGGACCGAGAATAATGCGTGTATGTGATACCGCATTTCATTCTCGCGATAAATGTTTCGATTGGTTATATTCGATATGACCTAGTTATCGAATCATTGATTCGATAAGCCGATACATTAGATACTAGTCGGTTATATGCGATATAACCGGATCGTTAAATCAAGTGTTGATTTAATGATTTAATGTATAATTATATATTTGATATATTATTTTGCATTAGCTAGTATTGGTTCACTTTATATGGATTTTCTCACTTGATGTGCAAGAAGTATATGTGATATACTTTTGTGCACACATTTGTATCATGATTGATGATACTTGATCATTTAGTTAAGTGCAAAGAACTAAACCATGGTTATGATGATGGTTAGGGTTTTGTATTATTCATCTATTTATTTATCCTTTCTATATTTATTTAATTAGATAAAAGATAAGAAAATGGTTTCTTTTTGTCATGAAGCTTGATGAAGCTTCATGAAGCTTTGACTAAAGAGACCATTTGTCTTCTTGCTTAACCCTAACCATTTCCATTTACCATGGTTTATTCTATACACTTAACTAAGGTTAGAAGATGATAAGTGTTGATTTTATTATTCTTTTTACACAATACTTATCATATTCTATTTGCTTCTTCATCTTCATCTTCAAGAGAAAAGCTTGATGCCATCAATGGCAACTTGAGCAAAAGTGAGTGAAATCCAATTCTAAAGTGAACCCACCTCCTATTTCTTCACCCTCTACCTCTTGCCAAGTTGTTTTGGGTGTTTTCTTCACAAGTTTCAAAACTTGGTGAAGTTGGAGCTTGAACTTGTGCAACCTCGACGTAGATCATCTTCGGCACGAAGCCGACGACATTGCCCGCTCGTTTTCCCGATGAAGCCGACGATCGAGTCTAGGATTCGAGATGGACAGCGAGAGCACACCTATGTGGAGCTAAGCAAGTGGAGAACCGGATCTACAAAGGTTGTAGCCTCTCTCTTTTAGTTAAAATGTTAACTAGATTATCTTTTCGCCTAAACTTCTAGCCGACGATCCGTATTAGGGTTTCTCGGCACCCATAATTTTTGAAATTGGTATGGTTGATGCCTTGTGAGACCTCTATAGGGTGCCTAGGAACCTTTCACTGGTATCAGAGCCTAGCTAGAGCCTTAGGCGAAGTCTAGACGAAGTTTCAAACCCGAACGAACCCGAAACCCTAATACAAACATGCTCTCTGGACTTTTTCCAAAATCTGGAGTTTTTCGATATTAAAAATATGCAGAAAAATCAGCAGGAAATTCTAAGGTTTACTGTAAAATTCGTGAGCCTAATTCCACTATATCACCGCGGTTCCGCGGCATGAGCAAGGCTCATGCGGCGGTTCCGCGGCCGTACGGCCACAGTATGTAAAGTTTTTTGCACAGTAACTCTTAGTTTCCAGTGGTGATTTTCCTGGGAATTTTTAATATTTTTTCAAGAGTTGAATTTTCTGGGTTGTTTTGGGGACTCGGTGTTTCGACCGGATTATCAAATTTCGTCTTTGTGTATTTCCGGATAATTTTAGAATATGTTAAAAAGTTCGACCGGATATAAATACCCAACTTTTCCCCTGTCGGGAAATTTCCAAGTGTTGGATTTTTCCGTAGTTTAACGACGTTTTAAGTAGTGCAAGTAACGCGATGGACCCTCTAGAAGACAACAAACCTTAACTCGATTATGTGACCGTCTTGAACTGCCCTTTGAACCTTCGGGTTTGGGGCAGTACGGCGTGCCACATGTGAGGCGTTGGCTTGACCCTTCTACGGATGGACCGTTGGTACTGAGGCACGAACTGAATGTTGTTAAACTTATTTCATGTGTTGAGCTGTATCGGGAAAACTTGGGTATTCGACTGTTCGATCGGAAAGTTTAACATTTTCTGTTTATCTGGAATGTGATACAATAATTGGAATTCACAAACAGTTATGAGATAACTGAATGAATGTTATAAATCTAGCGGTTTAGTTTCACTTGATATTGAAAAGAGTTTTCGATAATGAGACTAAAATGCCGGGTATATAACTGTTAGGCATTTGATGTCTAAGTATTTCATTTGATTAGGTATGCGATGTCTAAAGAAGTTGCGGATTCCAATTGTTGTAGTTTTACACTTTCTTTTCTGTGACCGTAAGTGTAATATGTGATATCGCCGGTTTCGTTGCTATATGTCAACGACAATTGGGATGCGCATATTTACTTACGTTGATGACATGTGATGTTATGTGTTGCTGGATATGTTATATTGGATTGTCGTGTTCGAATAGCCGGGGGTTTTTATGTGAGATGAGTGTTTTTCATTTTCATTCATGTAAAAACTTGTATGTAATATTCTTTTATTTGGGGCACTTCCAGGTAGCGGAAGTTGTCACCTTTTGTATATTATTTACTTTTCCGCATTAGGATACACCCAAGGAGGGGAGCACAAGTAACCGGGTTCTGGGGTCCAGTGGGAGACCAACTCGAGGAGTCGAGTCCGGGTCTCCTAACCCTAGAATTGGCAGGGTTGCTTGCCGCTCTCGTAGGGGTCTAGGGGTGTGGGATTGGCTATTCATCACGACCGTGGAATCCGTGTTTTATACTGGCTCGTATTGAAAACACGGACGTCCTAGTATATCCAATGTTTCATATGTTTCTTCTGCTGCGTTATCTGTGATGTGATCATGTGATGTTCTGTGATAGATACTATATATAGTATATATGATATATTATATAGACGTTACTTATGTTTTGCACCCGCACTAGCCCTGCCCTGCTCTGTCGTCAGTTACCTAACCTAACGGTGCACGAGGGGACATCGAGGCAAATGCGGATGGCATAAGTGTACGTCGTATTTATCTGTGATGTTTAGGTATTTAAATGATGGGACTTCATTAATGTGATTAATGAAAGAAAAGAAACCTAAGATGTTGTAGAATCAAATTTTAAACAAAACAGGTAGCTACAGTTCTTGCTTTGCATAGCGGTATATATGATATACCCTGCACCTTATTCGATGAGGAAAGGACCGAGATCCCTTCACCGGGAGTGACTCCTTTAGCAGTAATTGGCAGATGCTACACACTCGGTTTGGCTTTGATTGCTTTTAAGAGTTTTTGCTTTGCACAGTGATATATATGATATATCCCGCACCCCATTCGACGAGGAAAGGGCCGACGATCCCTTCACCGGGAGTGACCCCTTTAGCAAAACTGGAAAAGCCTCAAAATCACTCCATTTCAAAACTTCATTTGATTCTACAATGATATCAAGTTCATTACGCTCATAGTTTTATGAAAACCTGCGTAGCCCTCCGTCATTTCAGATAAGTACTACTTAGTATTCGTGCTATGGTAGTTTGGCATTCGTCAAGGCGTAGTGTACGGTAGCTAACTAGTATTTATCTGCTTATGCATATGATGCAGATTGGATTAGGGTATTCGTACGGCGTTGTTTGGCATTCGTTAAGGGTCGTGCGGGTGGGTTTAATTCAATCAAGAAATGTGCGGGTTGAACTTGACTAGTGGACTATGGGTTGTTTGGCATTCGTCAAGGTCATAGAACACTAGGGGTAAAATATTATCGGGAATTTCAAGTGTTGAAATTTGCAATGAGATTGCATACCTTCTATGAGATAGTTGGATCCCGATACCCACTGCGAGTAAGAGTTACTCCTGGGAGAGTTTTACACATTACAATTAGCCGATCAAGTAGGTGTCTAGAATGGTGTTAACGAGGTTACGCCTCTGGGAAAACGAGGTTTACATTAATTAGGTTCGTGCGAAAGCACGGGGGACCTCCCTCAAAGTACCGACACTGGCCTGGCTGAAAGATTGGCGAACTTGTAGTGTGTAATTAATCCCGGCTAGTCTTTCCTTTTAGGGTTTGAAGGAAGATTTGATAAAAAGCAGTGGGAGCCATCCTGATTAGATAAGATAATAACCAATCTGATCTTGCACGAGCTTACGCTAAAGTGTTTTCTTCTCTCTCTCTCCAGGTAGCGACCATTTCATGCCTTAACCAAGATAATAATATGGATGTATTGACCGAACCCGCATGTTATACTGTGCAGGGGAACGTTGAACCCGTTCTATCTTATAAGAGTTATAAGAATGAACAGGAAACAGGAGAATATCTGGATTCTCACACCGCCCAAAAGGAGAACATGCATGTTGATGCATCATCTTCGGGTGTGTTTGTCATTGAGAACTGTTTCTCAGTTCACCCTACGTCCTGGGTATTAGATACCGGATCAGGATCCCACATATGTAAGATGTTACATGGGCTGCGAAAAGGTAGAGAACTGGGAAAAGGTGATCGTTCCGTTCAAGTAGGGAACGGTGCAAATGTTGCAGCCAAAGCAGTTGGCGAATATCACCTAGTATTACCAAGTGGTGATACAATAATTCTGAATGAGTGCTATTATATACCAAACATGATGTGCAACATTATATCAGTTTCTTTATTGAGTAAAGAAGGATATAATTTTGTAATAAAGGATAATGTTATGAACATATTCCTAGATCAAAAGTTGATTGCATCAGGCTCGTTACATAATGGCATATTCATTCTAAATCAAAATACAGTCCTCAATATACAAAACACACACAAGAGGAAAAGTTCAGAAATAAACGAATCCTTCTTGTGGCATTGTAGACTTGGTCATATCAATGCGACACGACTGGCTAAGTTACATAAGGATGGTTATTTGAATCCGTTCGAATTATCATCTTATGATACTTGCCATTCATGTCTCAAAGGAAAAATGACCAAAGCTCCGTTTAGTGGACACGGAGAAAGAGTTACTGAACTCTTAGGACTGGTACATAGTGATGTATGCAGTCCCATGTCTACCCTTGCCAGGAACGGTTCTTCCTACTTCATTACATTCACTGACGATCTCTCTAGATACGGGCATGTGTTCCTAATGAAACACAAGTCTGAAGCTTTTGAGAAATTCAGAGAATATAAGCACGAAGTAGAGAACCAAACGGGCAAAAGTATTAAGATCCTTCGATCTGATCGAGGAGGAGAATACTTGAGCAATGAGTTCCAAGATTATCTAAAAGAGAATGGGATTCTCTCTCAGCTTACTCCACCTTATACACCACAGCACAACAGTGTATCAGAACGAAGGAATCACACCCTATTAGATATGGTGCGTTCAATGATGAGTACAGCTGAGTTACCTATTTCCTTCTGGGGGTATGTGCTTGAGACAGCCATACACCTATTGAATATGGTTCCTACCAAATCAATGCCTACCACTCCATATGAGATATGGAAAGGGAAGAGACCATCTCTTAAGTATGTTAAGATATGGGGTTGTCCAGCCTATGTCAAAAGACAAAATCCGGACAAACTCGAGGCAAGATCTGTCTTATGTAAGTTTGTAGGATATCCCAAAAATTCACAAGGGTATATCTTCTACCACCCCGAGGAACAAAAGGTGTTTGTTTCTCGACATGCCACTTTCTTAGAAAAAGGTTTTCTTATGAAACAGATTAGTGGCATTGAGGTAGAACTGGAAGAGGTTCCAGCAACACAAACTGCAACAGAAGAAGTGGTAGAACCAGAGGATTCAGTAGAACTCGACGAACCCCAGCCTCTCCGCCGATCTAGTAGGGTATCTCGTCCACCTGAGAGATACTACGGTTTTCTCATTGACGGTGGAAGCGAGGATTGCATCATGGAGGATGATGACCCAACTAGCTTCGAGCAGGCCATCACGAGTAGGGACTCGGTAAAATGGCTGGATGCTATGCGGTCCGAGATGGAATCCATGTACACCAACAAAGTATGGACTTTGGAAGTTGCTCCTGAAGGGGTAAAACCCATTGGGAGCAAGTGGATCTTCAAGAAGAAACTTGGTGTAGATGGGAAAGTGGAGACTTTCAAAGCTAGACTTGTAGCAAAGGGTTTTCGTCAAAGACCAGGTGTGGACTATGACGAGACCTTTTCTCCAGTGGCTATGCTTAAATCCATCCGGATCATGCTTGCCATCGCTGCATATCATGATTACGAAATCTGGCAAATGGATGTTAAGACCGCCTTTCTAAACGGTGATTTAGAAGAGTGCGTGTACATGACTCAGCCAGAGGGCTTCATAAACAGTGGGAGCAGCGGGAAGGTGTGCAAGCTGCTTAAATCCATTTATGGATTAAAGCAAGCATCGCGGAGTTGGAACATCTGCTTTGATGTCGTTATCAAAGAATTTGATTTCGTCAAAAACCCAGATGAACCTTGTATTTACAAGAAGGTGGCAGGGAGTAAGGTTGTCTTCCTCGTATTGTACGTAGACGACATACTCTTGATAGGAAATGATATTCCTATGCTGCAATCGGTCAAGCTATTCTTATCACAAAGATTCTCAATGAAAGATCTTAGTGATGCCTCCTGCATATTGGGGATCAGGATCTATAGAGATAGATACAAACGGATACTGGGATTGTCCCAATCCAGGTACATTGACACCATACTAAAGAGCTTTAGTATGGAAGAATCCAAGCGTGGGAACTTACCCACGATCTCTGGAGTCACTCTCTCCAAAGAAATGTCTCCCAAGACTGATTTGGAGAGAGCTCGCATGCAAGGGATACCCTATGCTTCAGCTGTAGGCTCTATCATGTATGCGATGCTATGTACCAGACCCGATGTTGCATACTCACTAAGTGTAGTGAGCAGGTATCAAGCTGATCCTGGAGAGAGTCACTGGACAGCTGTGAAGAGCATTCTCAAGTACTTACGAAGGACTAAAGAGATGCTCTTGGTGTATGGTAACGGAGAACTCCAAGTAGAGTCCTTTACCGATTCGAGCTTCCAGAGTGATAAGGACGACTCTAAGTCGCAGTCGTGTTTTGTCTTTACCCTTTACGGAGGGGCGGTTAGCTGGAAGAGTTCCAAGCAGGAAACCGTGGCAGACTCGACGATGGAGGCTGAATACATCGCTGCCAACGATGCTGCTAAAGAAGCTGTTTGGATCAAGAAGTTCATTACTGAACTTGGTGTGGTTCCATCCATTGAGCATCCAATACCTTTGTATTGCGATAACAATGGAGCAGTGGCTTTGGCAAAGGAACCCAGGTCCCATCAGCGATCCAGGCATATTCTGAGGCGGTATCACCTGATCCGGGAGATAGTTGATCGCCGGGAGATCGAGGTCAGGAGGGTTGACACGAAGAACAACACGTCGGATCCACTCACGAAGGCCATTCCCCAGATACAGTTTGAGAGACTCTTCGGGATTCTCGGTATGCGATACTACAGCAGCTGGCCCTAGTGCAAGTGGGAGATTGTTAGTTGTATGTATGCCCTAGAGGCCAGTATTGTACAGATGATGTATATTATATTGGATTCTTGGACATATATAGAGATGACTTTCTTGCTCGACATGATAGTATGCTATCTGCTTGATCTTTATCTTAACATGTACACTAGTCTCTTTAAACTGTCTTATAGTTACATGTTGGTAAAGCCCTTAGGATGTGTACTTGACTACCTGGACTATGATGCAGATCATACTAGTGGGGACATGGTAGTCTATAAGTACATCCTTCAAGGTCCCTAGTCATGGGTGTATCGAGACGGGGCATCGATATACCAGTGTAGACTAGCGTATACGCTTCTCGACCCATGTGATGGGCAATGGATGATCCCATATCCATTGGTGTTTGACATCAGAGATGGTATACGGGTGCTCAGTGGAGACTGGGTACACTGGACGGACTCGCCGAGAACTCCCAGATGGTATTATACCTCACGTCAGATGGCAGTTCTCAGGCGACACTTGTACAGGTTAGTCTGTAGACCCGAGATCGTCATAGAGTCTTGTGTGATTCCCACTGTGCTTTGATCTCCACCTTACCACGTCCATGAGGGCGTACAAAACGGTGGTCTTTGGGTACAGTCCCGAGTCACATGGAGGCAATGAGCGATAGGAGGGGTTCCGTCTCTCCCGGTATTGGGGGTTGATGTTGCGCTGTGCTCGATTGGCCGTAACAGGGAAGTCCCTGGCCAGGGCTGATCAGAGATTTGCTGGTAAGGGTTACCAGTAGTTTCTCAACCCGTTATGAGCCTCACATCGGCACGACTTATCGGTTATTGGGGTCTGATGTTTACCACCCCTAGACTTGATATGCGACGTATCAGACGAACAGACCGGACTGTACGGTAAGTGTTACTGGTTGGATTCACAGGAGTGTGAGCGGGCTAGCTCATCGTTCTTTTGATCGCTCAATACCCGGATGGCCGTTACATTTAGCAGACCGCTTGCGGCTTGTGGATGCTTGATATGATCATCATCTGCTACCGGCGTATTGACGAGTCTTTAGAGTCCTACACAGAGGTTTCCTGGCTCAAGCGAAACGAAATAGGAGTGCATATGAGATATGTGCGGGACCGAGAATAATGCGTGTATGTGTTACCGCATTTCATTCTCGCGATAAATGTTTCGATTGGTTATATTCGATATGACCTAGTTATCGAATCATTGATTCGATAAGCCGATACATTAGATACTAGTCGGTTATATGCGATATAACCGGATCGTTAAATCAAGTGTTGATTTAATGATTTAATGTATAATTATATATTTGATATATTATTTTGCATTAGCTAGTATTGGTTCACTTTATATGGATTTTCTCACTTGATGTGCAAGAAGTATATGTGATATACTTTTGTGCACACATTTGTATCATGATTGATGATACTTGATCATTTAGTTAAGTGCAAAGAACTAAACCATGGTTATGATGATGGTTAGGGTTTTGTATTATTCATCTATTTATTTATCCTTTCTATATTTATTTAATTAGATAAAAGATAAGAAAATGGTTTCTTTTTGTCATGAAGCTTCATGAAGCTTCATGAAGCTTTGACTAAAGAGACCATTTGTCTTCTTGCTTAACCCTAACCATTCCCATTTACCATGGTTTATTCTCTACACTTAACTAAGGTTAGAAGATGATAAGTGTTGATTTTATTATTCTTTTTACACAATACTTATCATATTCTATTTGCTTCTTCATCTTCATCTTCAAGAGAAAAGCTTGATGCCATCAATGGAAACTTGAGCAAAAGTGAGTGAAATCCAATTCTAAAGTGAACCCACCTCCTATTTCTTCACCCTCTACCTCTTGCCAAGTTGTTTTGGGTGTTTTCTTTAAAAGTTTCACAACTTGGTGAAGTTGGAGCTTGAACTTGTGCAACCTCGACGTAGATCATCTTCGGCACGAAGCCGACGACATTGCCCGCTCGTTTTCCCGATGAAGCCGACGATCGAGTCTAGGATTCGAGATGGACAGCGAGAGCACACCTACGTGGAGCTAAGCAAGTGGAGAACCTGATGTACAAAGGTTGTAGCCTCTCTCTTTTAGTTAAAATGTTAACTAGATTATCTTTTCGCCTAAACTTCTAGCCGACGATCCGTATTAGGGTTTCTCGGCACCTATAATGTTTGAAATTGGCATGGTTGATGCCTTGTGAGACCTCTATAGGGTGCCTAGGAACCTTTCAATATCGACACGACTTATCGAGCTACTGGGGTTTGACGTTTACCACCCCTAGGCGAGATATGCAACATATCAGACGACGAGACCGGACTGTACGGGAGTGTTACTGTTTGGATTCACAGGAGAATGTACAGGCTTGCTTGTTGATCTTCTGAGCGCTCAATACCTGGGTAGCTGTTACGTTTAGCTGACCGCTTGCAGCTTGTGGGTGTTTGATATGATCATCACCTACTGCCGGCGTATTGACGATTCTTTAGAGTCCTACACAGAGGTTTCTTGACTCAGGCAAAACGGAGTAGGAGCACATTTGTGATATGTGCGGGACCGAGGATAATGCGGTATGTGATATCGTATTGTATTCTCGCGATATTTGATATCAGCCGGGTCATCGGATCAAGTGTTGATTCGATGAATCGGTACGAATAAATATTAGTCGGTTATATGCGATATAGCCGGATTGTCGAATCAAGTGTTGATTCGATAATTTAATGTATAATAATATATTTGATATATTAAATTGCATTAACTAATATTAGCTCACTAAAAGATTCTTTTTCTCACTCGGGTAATACATTGATATATATGCGATATATGTTAATTGTATTATTTTATTTTGTTACAATAAATATTGTATATGTGATATATAATATTGTAACATGTTATAATTATTAATGCAACATGCTTAGAGGAGTTTAAACAAGATTAGGGTTTGATTTGGGTTAATGTTTTCTAGATGTTTCTAGATGGTTTTACTTTGTCATGATAAAGATATTTGTGTTGATCTTTATCCATGACTCATACTTAACCCAACCCAAACCCTAACCCTAGTAAACTCTCTACATTGGTTACTATAACCATGGTTGCATAAATAATGATGATAACCTTTTTATTATTCATCAAAAAAAATTATTATTCATCTTCTTCCTTCATCATTCTTTCATGAAAAAGCTTGCTAGATTTTTCCAAAGTGATGAATAATTGTGAGAAAAATATAAATAAAGAGAGCCAAAAATCCTACTTCATCATCCTCATCTTCCCTTGCCCTTTAGATGAGAGTGTTCACTCAATTTAGTGAGTGTTAGCTTTTGTTAACGAAACTTCAAGGTAGATCATCTTTGTATCGAAGATCGGAAGCAAAACTGCACCTTTCTCTTCGTGGAGCCTCTTGAGAGTCGGGAGCAAGATGTTCGCAGCGAAGGGACTACAACACGGAGCTTATTGTTAGTTATATGTATGCCCTAGAGGCCATTACTGTATATTGGATGTATATTGTAGTGGATGCTGGGACATATATAGGGAGGACTTTCTTGCTCGACATGATAGTATGCTATCTGGTTGCCCTTTACCTTAACGTGTACACTGATTGTCTCTCTGTTACATGTTGGTAAAGCCCTTAGGATCTGTACTTGACTACCTGGACTATGATGCGGATCATACTAGTGGGGACATGGTAGTCCATAAGTACATCCTTCAAGGTCCCTAGTCGTGGGTGTATCGAGACGGGGCATCGATATACCAGAGTAGACTAGCGTATACCTTCTCGACCCATACAGATGGGCGATGGATGATCCCATATCCATTGGTGTTTGACATCGGAGATGATATACGGGTGCTCAGTGGAGACTGGGTATACTGGACGGACTCGCCGAGAACTCCCAGATGGTATTATACCTTACGTCAGATGGCAGTTCTCTGGTGACACTGGTACAGAGTAGTCTGTTGACCCGAGATTGTTATAGAGTCTTGTGTGGTTCCCACTGTGCTTTGATTTCCATCTTACCACGTCCAAGAGGGCATGAAAAACGGTGGTTTTTGGGTACAGTCCCGAATCACATGGAGGCAATGAGCGATAGGAGGGGATTCGTCTCTCCCGGTATAGGGAGTTGATGTTGCGCTGTGTTCGATTGGCTATAACCGGAAATCCCTGGCCAGGGTTGCTGAGATTTACTGGTAAGTGTTACCAGTAGTTTCTCGAATTGTTATAGACCTCATATCGACACGACTTATCGAGCTATTGGGGTCTGACGTTTACCACCCCTAGACGAGATATGCGACATATCAGACGATCAGACCGGACTGTACGGTAAGTGTTACTGGTTGGATTCACAGGAGTGTGAGCGGGCTTGCTCGTCGATCTTCTGATCGCTCAATACCCGGGTGGCCGTTAGGTTTAGCAGACCGCTTGCGGCTTGTGGGTGCTTGATATGATCATCACCTGCTGCCGGCGTATTGACGAGTCTTTAGAGTCCTACACAGAGGTTTCCTGGCTCAAGCGAAACGAAATAGGAGCGCATATGAGATATGTGCGGGACCGAGAATGATACCAGTATGTGATACTGTATTCGATTCTCGCGATATGTAACATTGATCGGTTATATGCGTTATAGCCGGGTTATCGGATCAAGTGTTGATTCGATAAGTTGTTACTATTGATATTAGTCGGTTATATGCGATATGACCGGGTCGTTAAATCAAGTGTTGATTTAATGATTTAATGTATAATTATATATTTGATATATAACTTTACATTAACTAATATAGGTTCACTTAAATGGATTTTCTCACTTGAAGTTCACAAGTTGTATATGTGATATACTTTTGTGCACTTGATTGTATCATGTTTGATGATACATGTTAACTTGGTTAAGTGTAAAGATTAAACCATGGTTAAGTTAATGATTAGGGTTTTGCTTTTCTTTATTATTTATTTATTTATTTATTTTGGAAAGAAAAAGGGAAAATGGTTGCTAGTTTTGTTTTATCTTTGAAGCTTCATGAAGCTTTGACTAAAGTGACCATTTTGTCTCATGCTTAACCCTAACCATTCACTTAAACCTTAGTTAGTTCTCTACACTTGACCATGGTTCATGATTATGATAAGAATGATTTTATTATTCTTATTATAAAACTTATCATAACATTCTTTCTTCTTCTTCTTCATCTTCTTAAAAGAAGAAAAAGCTTAACCCATCAATAGTGATTGATGAAATAGAGTGAGAAATCCAATTCTAAAGTCTACCCACTTCCTATTTCTTCATCCTCTACCTCTTGCCAAGTAGTAGAGTGTGTTTCCTTCACAAGTTTTCTTGACTTGGTGAAGTTGGAGCTTGATCCAGCGATGCCTCGACGTAGATCATCTTCGGCATCGTCGTCGATGAGCTAGCCCGCTTCTTCTCCGATGAAGCCGACGCTAGAGCCCGGGATTGCATTTGGACAGCGGAGAGGACCTCATCACGGAGCCGTGGAGGTGGAGGACCGGATCTACAAAGGTTGTATTTCCGTATTCTTGTAGTTAAGTGTTAACTAGTTTGCTTTGTCGCCTAAAAATCTAGCCAACGATCTTGTTAGGGTTTCTCGGCACCGTTAAAATTTAAAATTGGCATGGTTGATGCCTTGTGAGACCTCCTTGGTGTGCCTAGGAACCCTTCACTGGTATCAGAGCCTAGCTAAAGCCTTAGGCGAAGTCCAGACGGAATTAGAACTCCGATCGAATCAAAACCCAAACCCTAATATTGCTCTCTGTACTTTTTTGAAAATTGAGGAATTTTTAGAATTAAAAATATGCAGAGAAATGTGCAGGAAATTCTAAGAAAAACTGCAGAAAACGACAGCCTAATTCTACAGTACGGCCGTGGAACCGCGGCGTTGACCCCCCTTTTGCGGCGGTTCCGCGGCCGTCTGTGATGATCAGGCAGTGAGTCTTCTTCAGTTGTTTCTGTTGGTGTTTCTTATGTGTTCTGGATGTTTTTAATATTTTTCAAGAGTGAATTTTCTGGGTTGTATTGGGGACTCGGTGTATCGATCGGATTGTCTAATTTTGTCAGTGTGCTTTTCCGGATAATTTTTGGATATGTTAAAAGGTTTGACCGGATATAAATACCCAACTTTTCCCCTGTAGGGAAATTTCCAAGTGGTGGATTTTTCCGTAGTTTAACGGCGTTCTAAGTAGTGCAAATAACGCGATGGACCCTCTAGAAGACAACAAACCTTAACTCGATTATATGACCGTCTTGAACTGCCCTTTGAACCTTCGGGTTTGGGGCAGTACGGCGTGCCACATGTGAGGCGTTGGCTTGACCCTTCTACGGCTGGACCGTTGGTACTGAGGCACGAAGTGAATGTTTTTAAACTTATTTCAAGTGTTGATCTGTTTCGGGAAAACTTGGGTGTTCGATTGTTCGATCGGAAAGTTTAACATTTTCTATCTTATCCGGAATGGGATACAATAATTGGAATTCACAACTAGTTATGAGATAACTGAATGAATATTATAAACATAGCAGTTTAGTCTCACTTGATCGGTTGCTACGGAATTTTGATGTGATTAAAAGTCCGTCGCAATCACGTAGCGTACGCGGATACTCCCCGGGTAAACTTAATAGACAGCCTCACCCCATAGCCCCGACTAAGTGACTGTAGGAGAACCCCGTCGCCGAAAGCATCCGTTCGGGTGCTCGCGGTAGCGGTGTTCCGCCTTGGTGCACTTCGTCGACGGTATCGGGGGTGCGGCCGCCTACTAAAGTTTGCGACGAGCATTCGATCAGGATGTCGAGAATCTTGTTGAATTGCCCGACTTGGTATTGAAAAGTGTCTTCGATTTTGAGACTAAAATGCAGGGTTTATAATTGTTAGGCATGTGATGTCTAAGTAATTCATTTGGTCAGGCTTGCGATGTCTGAGGTGGTTGCGGATTCCAACTGTTGTAGTTTTACACTTTCTTTTCTGTAACCGTAAGTGTAATATGTGATATCGCCGGTTTCGTTGCTATATGTCAATGACAATTGGGATGGACATATTTACTTACGTTGATGACATGTGATGTTATGTGTTGCTGGATATGTTATATTGGATCGTCGTGTTTGAATAGCCGGGGTTTTTTTATGTGAGATGAGTGTTTTTCATTTTCATTCATATAAAAACTTGTATGTAATATTCTTTTATTGGGGAACTTCCAGGTTGCGGAAGATGTCACCCTTTGTATATTATTTACTTTTCCGCACTAGAATAGACCCAAGGAGGGGAGCACAAGTAACCGGGTTCTAGGGTCCAGTGGGAGACCAACTCGAGGAGTCGAGTCCGGGTCTCCTAACTCTAGAATTGGTAGGGTTGCTTGCCGCTCTCGTAGGGGTCTAGGGGTGTGGGTTTGGCTATTCATCACGACCGTAGAATCCGTGTTTTATACTGGCTCGTATTGAAAACACGGACGTCCTAGTATATCCAATATTTCTTATGTTTCTTCTGCTGCAATATCTGTGATGTGATCATGTGATGTTCTGTGATGGATACAGTATATAGTATATATGATATATTATATAGGCGTTACTTATGTTTTACACCCGTGCTAGCCCTGCCCCGCTCTGCCGTTAGTTACCTAACCTAACGGTGCATGAGAGGACATCGAGGCGAATGCGGATGGCATAAGTGTACGTCGTATTTATCTGTGATGTTTAGGTACTTAAATGATGGGACTTCATTAATATGATTAATGAAATAAAAGAAACCTAAGATGTTGTAGAATCGAATTTCAAAATTAAAACAGGTAGCTACAGTTCTTGCTTTGCACAGCGGTATATACGATATATCCTGCACCTTATTCGATGAGGAAAGGACCGAGATCCCTTCACCGGGAGTGACTCCTTTAGCAATAACTGGCAGATGCTACACACTCGGTTTGTCTTTTGATTGCTTTTAAGAGTTCTGCTTTGCACAGTGATATATATGATATATCCCGCACCTCATTCGATGAGGAAAGGACAGACGATCCCTTCACCGGGAGTGACTCCTTTAGCAAAACTAGAAAAGCCTAAAAAACACTAAATTTTAAAATCATTCGATCCTACAACGATATCAAGTTCATTACGCAATAGGTTTTCAGAAAAACCTGTCGTAGCCCTCCGTCATTTCAGATAAGTTGTATATAGTATTCGTGCTGCATTTGTTGGCTTTCGTCAAGGTGCAGTGTGCGGTAGCTATATGCTGCTTATCTGCTAGCATACGATGCGATTGGATTAGGGTAGTCGTGCGGCTTTGTTGGCTTTCGTCAAGGGTCGTGCGGGTGGGTTTAATTCAATCAAGAAATGTACGGGTTGAACTTGACTAGCGGGCTATGGTTTGTTGGCTTTCGTCAAGGTCATAGCACGTTAGGGGAAAAAATTTATCGGGAATTTCAAGTGTTGAAATTTGCAATGAGATTGCATACCTTCTATGAGATAGTTGGATCCCGATACCCGCTGCGAGTAAGAGTTACTCCTGGGAGAGTTTTATACATTACGATTAGCCGATCAAGTAGGTGTCTAGAAAGGTGTCAACGGGGTTACGCCTCTGGGAAAACAAGGTTTACATTAATTATGTTCGTGCGAAAGCATGGGGGACCTCGCTCAAAGTACCGACATGGCCTGGCTGAAAGATTGGCGAACTTGTAGTGTGTAATTAATCCCGGCTAGTCTTTCCTTTTAGGGTTTGAAGGAAGATTTGATAAAAAGCAGTGGGAGCCATCCTGATTAGATAAAATAATAACCAATCTATTCTTGCAAGAGTGCACGCTGAGTGTTTTCTTCTCTCTCTCTCCTGGTAGCGACCATGTCACGCCTTAATCAAGATAATAATACGGATTATTGACCGAACCCGCTTGTTATACTGAGCTAGGGAACGTTGGTCCCGCTCCACCTTATAATCCTTATAAGACAGAGCAGGAAATTGGGGAATACTAGAATTCCCGTGCCGCCCAAACGAAGAGAGTGCATGCTGATGCATCATCTTCGGGTGTGTTCATTATACAGAACTGTTTCTCAGTATTCTCCGCATCCTGAGTATATGATACCGGATCAGGATCCCAGATATGTAATATGTTACATAGGGCTACAAAAGGGTAGAAAAGCTGAGAACAGGTGATAAGTTTCATGAGGCAGAAAACGGGGCAAGTGTTGCAGCCAAGTCTGTTGGTCACTGTCACCTTGTATTACCAATACATTGATTCTGAACGAATGTTATTAGATACCGAACCTGATATACAAAATCATATCAGTCTCTTTATTAGTAAAGAAATGATAAAATTTTGTATTGTTGGATAATGTTTTGAACATTTCCTATATCAAAAGTTGATCGGTTCAGGCACGTTATCTAAAAGCATTGACGTTCTAAATCAAACTACAGTTCTTAGTATACGGATCACACACAAGTGGAAGAGTTCAGAATTGAACGATTCCTTCTTGAGGCATTGTAGACTAGGTCATATCAATGCGACCCGACTAGCTGAAGTTACATTTAGATGCATATTTAAATCAGTTTGAATTTACATCTTGTGAAACTTGCCAGTCATGTCACAAAGATATAATGACACAAGCTCTGTTTATTGGAAACAGAGAAAGAGTTAGTGAACTCTTGGGATGATACATGTTGATGTATGTAGGTCCCCAGTCTACACATGCCAAGACCGGTTCTTTGTACTTCATTACATTCTCTGATGATCTCTTTAGATTCAGACATGTGTTCCCGTTGAAACACATGTCCGAACCTTTTGAGATATTCACGGAATATAAGTTAGAAGTAGAGAACCAAAATACAGGTATAAGTATTATGTCCTTTGATGTAATCGAGGAGGAGAATACTTGTGCATGGAATTCATGGACTATTCTAAAGGAGAATGAGATTCTCTCTCAGCATTACTCCTCCGTATACACCATAGCACGATGGTATATCGGGGCGGAGCAATCACACTCTATATGATAAGGTGCGCTCTATGATGAGTACTACTGAGTTACCTTTTTCCTCTTCGGGGTTATGCACTTGGGAAGTTGCATACCTATTGAATAGGGTTCAAATCAAATCATTGCCTACCACTCCATATGAGATATGGAAAGGGAAGAGCCCATGTCTTAAGCTAGTTAAGATTTGGGGTTGACCGGCCTATGTCTGAAAGCAAAATTCGGACAAGCTCGAGGCAAGGTCTATAATGTAGAACTGGAAAGGTTCCAGCTATACAAACTGCAGCAGATGATTTGGTAGAACCAAAGGATTCAGTAGATGCCAACGAACCTCAGCCTCTCCGCCGATCTAGTAGGGTTCCTCACCCACCTGAGAGATACTTCTGTTTCTCTATGACAGTGGGAGCAAGGATTGCATCATGAGATGATGACCCAACTAGTTTCGAGCTGGCCATCAGGAGTGTGACTCTGTAAGAATGGCTGGATGCTTAACGATCTGAGATGGAATCCTTATACACCAACAAAGTATGGACTTTAGTTGCTATATCTGAAGGGTTAAATCCCCATCAGGAGCAAGTATATCTTGAGAAGATTACTTGGTGTAGATGGAAAAGTTGAGACTTTCAAAGCTAGACTTGTTAAAAATTTGCATCATTGACCAGGTGTGGATAATGATGAAACCTTTTCAAGTAGCTATGCTTAAGTCCATCCAGATCCTACTTGTCACGGCTACATACCATGACTACGATATCTGGTGGTTGGGTGTCATGATTGCTTTTCTAAATGATGTTTTAGAAGAGTGCGTCTATAAGTACACAGCCAGAGGGCTTCGTAGACAGTGGGAGCAGCGGAAACGTATGCAAGATGCTTTATAGGATTAAAGCAGGCATCGCGGAGTTGGAACATCTGTTTTGATGGATTAGTCAAAGAGTTTGAGATCATCAAAATGGTAGATGAACCTTGTATAAACAAAAAGGTTGTAGGGAGTATGGTGGTGATCCTCGTAGAGTACGTGGATGACATACTCTTGATAAGAAAGGAGTTTCTTATGCTACGCTCGATCAATCTCCGTTTATCACAAAGATTCTCCGTGTAGGATCAAAATGATACCTCCTAAATCCTGAGTTTTGGATCTATGAGATAGATCTAATTGGATGTTAGGATACTCACGAGTTGTAGTGAGATGGTATCAATCGATCCTGGGGAGAATCACTGGAAGTGTTCCAGGGTGATAAAGACGACTGAATGTCAGTCACAGGCATTGTCTTTACCCTCAGTAAAGGGACGGTATGTTGGAAGAGTTCCAAGCTAGATACCGTGACATACTAGACGATAAAGGCTGGATACATCGCTACTTAAGATGCTACCAAAGAGGCTGTTTGGGTGTATATTGGTTCATGAGATGAACTATGTTCCTCCCATTGTGTGACAATGGAGTTGTGGCTTATGCCAAGGAACACAGGTCCCATCAGTGATCCAGACATATTCTAAGGCAGTATCACTTGATCATGGAGATGGTTGATCTCTAAGGGATCGAGGTTAGGAGAGCAGACTCAGAGGACGACACGGCGGATCCACTCACGAAGGCCTATTCCCAGAGAGAGACTTTTATGGGATGGTTGAGTATGAGATACTTCAACCACTGCTATCAGATGGCCCTAGTGCAAGTGGGAGATTGTTAGTTATATGTATGCCCTAGAGGCCATTACTATACATTGGATGTATATTGTAGTGGATGCTGGGACATATATAGGGAGGACTTTCTTGCTCGACATGATAGTATGCTATCTGGTTGCCCTTTACCTTAACGTGTACACTGATTGTCTCTCTGTTACATGTTGGTAAAGCCTTTAGGATGTGTACTTGACTACCTGGACTATGATGCGGATCATACTAGTGGGGACATGGTAGTCCATAAGTACATCCTTCAAGGTCCCTAGTCGTGGGTGTATCGAGACGGGGCATCGATATACCAGAGTATACTAGCGTATACCTTCTCGACCTATACAGATGGGCGATGGATGATCCCATATCCATTGGTGTTTGACATCGGAGATGATATACGGGTGCTCAGTGGAGACTGGGTACACTGGACGGACTCGCCGAGAACTCCCAGATGGTATTATACCTTACGTCAGATGGCAGTTCTCTGGTGACACTGGTACAGAGTAGTCTGTTAACCCGAGATCGTCATAGAGTCTTGTGTGGTTCCCACTGTGCTTTGATTTCCATTTTACCACATCCAAGAGGGCGTGCAAAACGGTGGTTTTTGGGTACAGTCCCGAATCACATGGAGGCAATGAGCGATAGGAGGGGATTCGTCTCTCCCGGTATAGGGAGTTGATGTTGCGCTGTGTTCGATTGGCTATAACCGGAAATCCCTGGCCAGGGTTGCTGAGATTTACTGGTAAGTGTTACCAGTAGTTTCTCGAATTGTTATAGACCTCATATCGACACGACTTATCGAGCTATTGGGGTCTGACGTTTACCACCCCTAGGCGAGATATGCGACATATCAGACGATCAGACCGGACTGTACGGTAAGTGTTACTGGTTGGATTCACAGGAGTGTGAGCGGGCTTGCTCGTCGATCTTCTGATCGCTCAATACCCGGGTGGCCGTTACGTTTAGCAGACCGCTTGCGGCTTGTGGGTGCTTGATATGATCATCACCTGCTGCCGGCGTATTGACGAGTCTTTAGAGTCCTACACAGAGGTTTCCTGGCTCAAGCGAAACGAAATAGGAGTGCATATGAGATATGTGCGGGACCGAGAATGATACCAGTATGTGATACTGTATTCGATTCTCGCGATATGTAACATTGATCGGTTATATGCGTTATAGCCGGGTTATCGGATCATGTGTTGATTCGATAAGTTGTTACTATTGATATTAGTCGGTTATATGCGATATGACCGGGTCGTTAAATCAAGTGTTGATTTAATGATTTAATGTATAATTATATATTTGATATATCACTTTACATTAACTAATATAGGTTCACTTAAATGGATTTTCTCACTTGAAGTTCACAAGTTGTATATGTGATATACTTTTGTGCACTTGATTGTATCATGTTTGATGATACATGTTAACTTGGTTAAGTGTAAAGATTAAACCATGGTTAAGTTAATGATTAGGGTTTTGCTTTTCTTTATTATTTATTTATTTATTTATTTTGGAAAGAAAAAGGGAAAATGGTTGCTAGTTTTGTTTTATCTTTGAAGCTTCATGAAGCTTTGACTAAAGTGACCATTTTGTCTCATGCTTAACCCTAACCATTCACTTAAACCTTAGTTAGTTCTCTACACTTGACCATGGTTCATGATTATGATATGAATGATTTTATTATTCTTATTATAAAACTTATCATAACATTCTTTCTTCTTCTTCTTCATCTTCTTAAAAGAAGAAAAAGCTTAACCCATCAATGGTGATTGATGAAATAAAGTGAGAAATCCAATTCTAAAGTCTACCCACTTCTTATTTCTTCATCCTCTACCTCTTGCCAAGTAGTAGAGTGTGTTTCCTTCACAAGTTTTCTTGACTTGGTGAAGTTGGAGCTTGATCTAGTGATGCCTCGACGTAGATCATCTTCGGCATCGTCGTCGATGACCTAGCCCGCTTCTTCTCCGATGAAGCCGACGCTAGAGCCCGGGATTGCATTTGGACAGCGGAGAGGACCTCATCACGGAGCCGTGGAGGTGGAGGACCGGATCTACAAAGGTTGTATTTCCGCACTTTTGTAGTTAAGTGTTAACTAGTTTGCTTTGTCGCCTAAAAATCTAGCCAACGATCTTGTTAGGGTTTCTCGGCACCGTTAAAATTTGAAATTGGCATGGTTGATGCCTTGTGAGACCTCCTTGGTGTGCCTAGGAACCCTTCACTTATGAAGTGAAGGACCGGATCTACAAAGGTTGTAATCCCTCTCACTTAGTGTTAAAGAGTTTAACTTGTTAGTTTTCGCCTAAACCCTAGTTTAAAGATCCGTATTCGGATTGTTCGGCACGGCTAAAATTTTAATCGGGCATAGTTGATGCCTCGTAGACCCTTGTGCGCGTGCCTAGCAACCCTACAGTGGTATCAGAGCCAAGCTAGAGCTTTAGGCGAAGTTTAGACGAAGTTTAAAGTCCGATCGAACGCCGAAACCCCGACACGGAACCCTCTCTGTACATTTTTCAAAAAGTTGATTTTTTCTGAATTAAAAATGCTCAGAAAAACATGCAGGAAAAACTAAGAATTACTGTGAAGTACGGTCACCTAACTCGGCGGAACCGCGGCGAAACCATGGGTTTTGCCGCGGTTCCGCGGCCAAAATTTCGAGTTAGTCCCTGGAATTTCTTGTATTTATTCTTAGGTCCTTTCTTGGCAATTTTTTCTGTGAATATTTTAATTCCACTCAAGTGTTAATTTTTCAAGGGTTGTATTGGGGAATCATTGATTCGATCGGATAATTTAACTTTGTTTAGTTTGTCCGGATAATTTTAGAAACTGTTAAAAAGTTCGGGCGGATATCGATAACTCACTTTTTCCCCTGTCGGAAATTTTTTCAAAAATTGGATTTTTCCTCGTGTTTAAGAACGTTCTAAGTCATGCAAGTAACGCGGTGGACCCTCTAGAAGACAACAAACCTTAACTCGATTATGTGACCGTCCTGAACTGCTTCTGAACCTTAGGGTTTGTGGCAGTACGGCGTGCCACATGTGAGGCGTTGGCTTGACCCTTCTACGGCTGGACCATTGGTACTGTGGCATGTGATGGATGTTTTTAAACTAATTTTAAGTGTTGAGATACATTGGGGAAATCTTGGGTGTTTGAATGTTCGATCGGAAAGTTTAACATTTTCTATTTATTCGGAATGGGATACAATATTTGGAATCCACACATAGTTATGAGATAACTGATTTGAATATTGTAAACGTAGCAGTTTAGTCTCACTTGATCGGTTGCCACGGAATTTTGATGTGATCAAAAGTCTGTCGCAATCACGTAGCGTACGCGGATACTCGCCGGATAAACTTAATAGACAGCTACACCCCTTAGCCCCGACCAAGTGACTGTAAGAGAACCCCGTCGCCGAAAGCATCCGTTTGGGTGCTCGCGGTAGCGGTGTTCCGCCTTGGTGCACTTCGTCGATGGCGTCGGGGGTGCGGCCGTCTACTAAAGTTTGCAACGAGCATTCGATCAGGATATCGGGAATCTTGTTGAATTGCCCGACTTGATATTGAAAAGAGTTTTCGATAATAAGACTAAAATGCGGGGTTTATAATTGTTAGGCATGTGATGTCTAAAGAATTTATTTGGTTAGGCATGCGATGTCTAAAGAGGTTGCGGATTCCAACTGTTGTAGTTTTACATTTTCTTTTCTGTGACCGTAAGTGTAGTATGTAGTTGTATTGACGATTTTCGTTGCTATACATCAACGACGATCGGTGTATGCATACTTGCTTACGTTGATGATATGAGATATTATGTGTTGCTGTGATATGTTATATTAGATCGTCGTGTTTGAATAGCCTGGGGTTTTATGTGAGATGAGAGTTTTTCATTTTTATTCATGTAAAATTCATTTGTTTGTAATATTCTTTTATTGGGGCACTTCCGGGCTGAGGATGATGTCACCGTTATATATTATTTACTTTTCCGCATTAGGTAGACCCAAGGCGGGGAGCACAAGTAACCGGGTTCTAGGGTCCAGTGGGAGACCATCTCGAGGAGTCGAGACCGGGTCTCCTAACCCTAGAATTGACAGTGTTACTTGCCGCTCTCGTAGGGGTCTAGGGATGTGGGTTTGGCTATTCATCGCGACCGTGGAATCCGTGTTTTATACAGGCTCGTATTGAAAACACGGACGTCCTAGTATATCCAATATTTCATATATGTTCTTCTGCTGCAATGTTCTGTGATGAGATCATATTACTGCCTGAGACGAATGTTTATATTATATGAGATATATATATTATATTGTTGATTTCGTTTCATATCTGATGCTTGTGAAGTATAATAAAATGGGACTTCATTAACATGATTAATGAAATAAAAGAAACCTAAGATGTTGTGGAATCGAATTTTCAAAAAAACAGGTAGCTACAGTTCTTGCTTTGCATCGCGGTGTTCCTTGTAGAACATCCTGCACCTTATTCGATAAGGAAAGGACCGAGATCCCTTCACTGGGAGTGACTCCTTTAGCAATAACTAGCAGATGCTACAACTCTCGGATTGTCTTTTGATTGCTTCTATAGTTTCTGCTTTGCACAGTGATATATATGATATATCCCGCACCTCATTCGACGAGGAAAGGGCCGATGATCCCTTCCCCGGGAGTGACCCCTTTAGCAAAACTAGAAAAGCCTAAAAAACACTCTATTTTAAAATCATTTGATTCTACAACGATATCAAGTTCATTACGCAAAGGGTTTTCTAAAAAACCCGTCGTAGCCCTCCGTCATTTTAGGAAGTAGAGTACTTAGTATTCGTGCTGCGTATGTCGACTTTAGTTGAGGCGTAGTGTACGGTAGCTAAGTGATGTCTTCCTACACTACATATGATGCGATTAGTTAGGACATTCATGTGATTATATAGACCATAGTTGAGGGTCATATAGGGTGGGTCTGATTAATCATGAAATGACGGGTAGAACTTGACTAGTGCTTATGATATGTTGACCTTAGTTAAGGTCATAAGTGCTAGGGGTAAAATATTATTGGGAATTTCAAGTGTTGAAATTTGCAATAAGATTGCATACCTTCTATGAGATAGTTGGATCCCGATACCCGCTGCGAGTAAGAGTTACTTCTGGGAGAGTTTTACACATTACAATTAGCCGATCAAGTAGGTGTCTAGAAAGGTGTCAATGGGGTTACGCCTCTGGGAAAACGAGGTTTACATTAATTAGGTTCGTGCGAAAGAACGGGGGACCTCCCTCAAAGTACCGACACTGGCCTGGCTGAAAGATTGGCGAACTTGTAGCGTGTAATTAATCCCGACTAGTTTTTCCTTTTAAGGTTTGAAGGAAGATTTGATTAAAATAGTGGGAGACATCCTGATTAGATATATTAGATAACCAATCTAATCTTGCAAGAGCATACGCTGAGTGTTTTCTTCTCTCTCTCTCCAGGTAGCGACCATATCACGCCTTAATCAAGATAATAATACGGATATATTGACCGAACCCGCTTGTTATACTGAGCTGGGGAACGTTGGTCCTGCTCCAACTTATAATTGTTATAAGGCAGAGCAGGAAATTGGGGATTACCAGAATTCCCGTGCCACCCAAACGAAGACAGTGCATGTTGATGCATCATCTTCGGGTGTGTTCATTATAAAGAACTGTTTCTCAGTATCCTCTACGTCCTAGGTATTAGATACCGGATCAGGATCCCGCATATGTAATCCGTTACATGGGCTACAGAAAGGTAGAGAACTGAGAACGGATGATAAGTTTCATGAGACAGAAAATGGTGCAAGTATTGCAGCCAAGTCTGTTGGTCACTATCACCCTGTATTACTAGAATACATTGATTCTGAACGAATGTTATTAGATACCGAACCTGATACACAACATCATATCTTTTTCTTTAGTAGTAAAGTAAGGATGTAATTTTGTATTGTTGGATAATGTTTTGAACATTTCCTATATCAAGAGTTGATCGGTTCAGGCACGTTATCTAAAAGCATTGACGTTCTAAATCAAACTACAGTTCTTAGTATACAGAACACACACAAGAAGAAATGTTCAGAAATGAACGAATCCTTCTTGAGGTATTGTAGACTAGGTCATATCAATGCGACCCGACTAGCTGAAGTTTCATTTAAGATGCACATTTAAATTAGTTTAAATTTACATCTTATGAAACTTTCCAGTCATGTCACAAAGATTAGATGACCATAGCTCTGTTTATTGGAAACAGAGAAAGAGTTAGTAAACTCTTGGGATTGATACATGCTGATGTATGAAAGTCTCCTGTCTACACATGCCAAGACTGGTTCTTTGCACTTCATTACATTCTCTGATGATCTCTCAAGATTCAGACATATGTTCCTGCTGAAACACAAGTCCGAACCTTTTGAGATATTCACAGAATATAAGTTAGAAGTAGAGAACCAAAAATACGGGTAAAAGTATTATGTCCATTGATGTGATCAAAGAGGAGAATACTTGAGCACGGAAATCCTGGACTAATTCTAAAGGAGAATGAGATTCTCTCTCAGCATTACTCCTCCGTATACACCATAGCACGATGGTATATCGGGGCAGAGCAATAGCACCATATGTGATATGGTGTGCTCTATGATGAGTACTACTAAGTTTCTTATTTCCTTTTGGGAGTAATGCACTCGAGAAGCTGCATACCTATTGAATGTGGATTCAATAGTTTCCAACGAACCTCAGCCTCTCCGCCGATCTAGTAGGGTTCCTTACCCACCTGAGAGATACTTCGGTTTCTCTATGACAGTGGGAGCGAGGAATGCATCATGAGATGATGACCCAACTAGTTTCGAGCTGGCCATCAGGAGTGGGACTCTGTAAGAATGGCTGGATGCTTAGCGATCTGAGATGGAATCCTTATACACCAACAAAGTATGGACTTTGGTTGCTTTATCTGAAGGGTTAAATCCCCATCAGGAGCGAGTATATCTTGAGAAGATTACTTGGTGTACATGGAAAGGTTGAGGCTTTCAAAGCTATGCTTAAGTCCATCCAGATCCTACTTGCCACGGCTACATACCATGTCTATGATATCTGGTGGTTGGGTGTCATGACTTCTTAATGTTTTGGAAGAGAGCGTCTATAAGTACATAGCCAGAGGGCTTCGTAGACAGTGGGAGCAGCGGAAACGTACGCAAGATGTTTTACGTGATAAAACAGGCATCGCGGAGTTGGAACATCTGTTTTGATGTGGTAGTCAAAGAGTTTGACTTCATCAAAATGGTAGATGAACCTTGTATATACAAAAAGGTAGTAGAGAGTATGGTGGTGATCCTCGTAGAGTACATGGATGACATACTCTTGATAGGGAAGGAGTTTCCTATGCTACGCTCGGTCAATCTCCGCTTATCACAAGGATTCTCCATATAGGATCAAAGTGATACCTCCTAAATCCTGGGTTTAGGATCTATGAGATAGATCTAATTGGATGTTAGGATACTCACTAGTTGTAGTGAGATGGTATCAATCGATCCTGGGAAGAATCACTGGAAAGGTTCCAAGGTGATAAGGACGACTGAATGTCAGTCGCAGGCATTGTCTATACACTCAGTGGAGGGACGGTATGTTGGAAGAGTTCCAAGAAAGATACCGTGACTTACTAAACGATTAAAGGCAAGATACATCGTTACCAAGGATGCTACCAAAGAGGCAGTCTGGATATATAAGTTCATGAGATGAACTTCGTTCCTACCATTGTGTGACAATGGAGTTGTGGCTTTTGCCAAGGAACTACCGTCCCATCAGAAATCCAGATATAATTCTTAGGCAGTATCACCTGATCATGGAGATGGTTGATCTCCAGGGAGATCGAGGTTAGGAGAGTAGACACAGAGGACGACAGCGCGGATCCACTCACAAAGGCCTTTTTCCCAGTAGAGACTTTTATGGGATGGTTGAGTATGAGATATTTCAACCGCAGCTAATTGTTGGGTATGTGATACCACAACAGATGGCCCTAGTGTAAGTGGGAGATTGTTAGTTATATGTATACCCTAGAGGCCATTACTGTACATACGATGTATATTGTAGTGGATGCTAGGACATATATAGGGAGGACTTTCTTGCTCGACATGATAGTATGCTATCTGGTTATACTTTATCTTAACATGTAGTCTGATTGTCTCTATATTACATGTTGATAAATCCCTTAGGCTATGTACTCGACTACTGGGACTATGATGAGATCATACTAGTGGGGCCACGGTAGTCGACGAGTACATCCTATAATTGTTCCTAGTCGAGGGTGTATCGAGATAGGGCATCGATGCACCAGAGTAGACTAGCGTATACGCATCTTGACCCATATGATGGGCGATGAATGATCCCATATCCATCGGTGTTTGACATCAAGGATGGTGTACGGGTGCTCAATGGAGACTGGGTACACTGGACGGACTCGCCGAGAACTCCCAGATGGTATTATACCTCACGTCAGATGGCAGTTCTCCGGTGACACTGGTACAGAGTAGTCTGTTGACCCGAGATCGTCATAGAGTCTTGTGTGATTCCCACTGTACTTTGATTTCCATCATACCACGTCTAAGAGGGCGTGCAAAAAGGTGTCTTTTGGGTACAGTCCCGAATCACATGGAGGCAATGAGCGATAGGAGGGGATTCGTCTCTCCCGGTATAGGGAGTAGATGTTGTGCTGTGTTCGATTGGCTATAACCGGAAATCCCTGGCCAGGGTTGCTGAGATTTACTGGTAAGTGTTATCAGTAGTTTCTCGAACTGTTATAGACCTCATATCGACACGACTTATCGAGCTACTGGGGTCTGACGTTTACCACCCCTAGGCGAGATATGCAACATATCAGACGACGAGACCGGACTGTACGGGAGTGTTACTGTTTGGATTCACAGGAGAATGTATAGGCTTGCTTGTTGATCTTCTGAGCGCTCAATACCTGGGTAGCTGTTACGTTTAGCTGACCGCTTGCAGCTTGTGGGTGTTTGATATGATCATCACCTACTGCTGGCGTATTGACGATTCTTTAGAGTCCTACACAGAGGTTTCTTGACTCAGGCAAAACGGAGTAGGAGCACATATGTGATATGTGCGGGACCGAGGATAATGCGGTATGTGATATCGTATTGTATTCTCGCGATATTTGATATCGGCCGGGTCATCGGATCAAGTGTTGATTCGATGAATCGGTACGAATAAATATTAGTCGGTTATATGCGATATAGCCGGATTGTCGAATCAAGTGTTGATTCGATAATTTAATGTATAATAATATATTTGATATATTAAATTGCATTAACTAATATTAGCTCACTAAAAGATTCTTTTTCTCACTCGGGTAATACATTGATATATATGCGATATATGTTAATTGTATTATTTTATTTTGTTACAATAAATATTGTATATGTGATATATAATATTGTAACATGTTATAATTATTAATGCAACATGTTTAGAGGAGTTTAAACAAGATTAGTGTTTGATTTGGGTTAATGTTTTCTAGATGTTTCTAGATGGTTTTACTTTGTCATGATAAAAATATTTGTGTTGATCTTTATCCATGACTCACACTTAACCCAACCCAAACCCTAACCCTAGTAAACTCTCTACATTGGTTACTACAACCATGGTTGAATAAATAATGATGATAACCTTTTTATTATTCATCAAAAAAAATTATTATTCATCTTCTTCCTTCATCATTCTTTCATGAAAAAGCTTGCTAGATTTTTCCAAAGTGATGAATAATTGTGAGAAAAATAGAAATAAAGAGAGCCAAAAATCCTACTTCATCATCCTCATCTTCCCTTGCCCTTTAGATGAGAGTGTTCACTCAATTTAGTGAGTGTTAGCTTTTGTTAACGAAACTTCAAGGTAGATCATCTTTGTATCGAAGATCGGAAGCAAAACTGCACCTTTCTCTTCGTGGAGCCTCTTGAGAGTCGGGAGCAAGATGTTCGCAGCGAAGGGACTTCAACACGGAGCTTATGAAGTGAAGGACCGGATCTACAAAGGTTGTAATCCCTCTCACTTAGTGTTAAAGAGTTTAACTTGTTAGTTTTCACCTAAACCCTAGTTTAAAGATCCGTATTCGGATAGTTCGGCACGGCTAAAATTTTAATCGGGCATAGTTGATGCCTCGTAGACCCTTATGCGCGTGCCTAGCAACCCTACAATAACCCGGTAATTCGTGCTGATGTGGCTCAGGACCAATCCGGAAAACTACTGATCAGCCTATTAGTGAATCCCAACTGCCTTGGCCAAGGTCTTATGGTCCTGACCAATTGAACACGGTGTGATATCGACTCCCAATACCGAGAGAGATGAATCCCTGACAATCGCTCACTGCCTCCATGTGGCTCGGGACTGTACCCAACCAAAACCTGTTTGCACGACTCTGTAGAGCCGTGGTAGGGTAGTGATCAAAGCACAGTGGGAACTCACACGAGACAAATGACGATTTCAGGTCTAAAGACTAACCTGTACTCATGTCACCTGAGAACTTCCATCTGACAATATGTATAGTACCACCTAGAAGTTCTCGGCGAGTCCGTCTGGTGTACTCACCCCTAGTGAGCACCTGTATACGATCTTAGTTCTAAAGACCAATGGTTGCGGGACCAAACCATTGCCCCTCATCGGGGTCTAGAAAAGTATACACTAGACTACTCCGGAATATCGATACCTAGACTCGACACTCCCATGATTAGGGACCATTTAAGAATGTGTGTACCGACTACCCAGCTCCCACAAGTATGATCGCCATCATAATGTAGGTAGTCTAGCAATGATCCTACAGGCTTTATCAACATGTATAAAAGATATGTAATAACAAGTAAAACATGCACATGTTAAGATAAAGACAAACCAGATAGCATACTATCATATCGAGCAAGACTGTCCTGTACATATATATGTCCAAGCATCCATATGTATACATATACAATAATGGCCTCTAGGGCATACATATCTAACATTTCACGGTTCAGGCGATATGGTTTAGATGACGTATGTTGGTACATACTGGTGTCCGATTAAATTTGTGTACAGGCTGCACAGACTTTAATCAGACAGTTGATAATACTAGCAGCTTAGGATTAAGCCGGATTATTAAATCAGGTTTTGATTTAATAATTTATATATGTATTTATATTCTAGTATTATTGTTCACTATTCTTTTTCTCTCTTGGCTATTCGTATTTTTGTATGAATACGCGTATATGTAATTCAATACGTATACCGGGTTGCATTCTGTATTTATACGTAATAATTTCTTGAAGATATGACACCTCATTAATTGATTTTTCCTTTAGGAAATCAATTTTGGAAATAAGGTGGAGGGTGAGTCGGCATGAGCATGGGCTTGAGCATGTAGAGAGGTATGGCATGGAATTGTTTATTGGTAAAATGAAATGAGTTATTTTTGTGTGTGCTTGATTGAGAGAGAGAGAGAGAGAGAGGAGGCAGCCACCACTATCTTGTGGTGAGATTTGCTCATTTCTTTTCTTCACTTGATTGATCACTTGCTTCATTACACTCTCATTTCTCACTTGGAGAAAGTTTAGCACTTTCTTTAGTTGCTCATGCCACTTGGTTTCCTCACCTCCTCATGATCTTCTATGGTTGCTCATGGATCATTTGTGATGAGAGAAAAATTATTGTGACACATTCCTACACCTCCACTCTCCATTGCTAGCAACCTTGGAGCGTCGGTTGCCTCGCTTAGCGAGGCTGAAGCTTGCGCCGTTTCCCTCTGGTGGATCAACGTAGATGAAGGAAGACCGGCAACCAAACTCGATCCGCAACCTCTAGGAGCTTGGGATGAAGGTTGAAGACCGAAGGACACGGATCAACTCGGTATAACCATTCCTAACTCTTTATATTGCTTGCTAGTATAGGGTTTAGGGTAGATCCGAGCATCGGGTCATGGTAGGGCCAGTTTAGAAAATTTTTGTTCCGTATTTGGCCACGGTTTGATGGCCGGGGCGCTGCCGTAACCCAACAATATACACATATACACACAAACTCAAGTGTGTGCATGTGCGTGTGTGTGACTACAAATAACTTGCGATTCGCCACCAAGATAATCATCCTATGGATAGATTTTCCTAGATCAACCTAATCTAACCTAAGGTCTTCTAAATACCCTATTCGCTACGTATCTAAATATCGCATCCAAACTTACTAATATAGTAATACCCTATTCTACGGTTGCGGGGGGTGCAATACGCCGTCCACCCGACTTCCCCCGTAGATATACAGCTACTCACCTCAATCCTCGCTTGCCGAAGTTGATGATGCCTTGCTCTTTCTCGTCATCCCGAATTCCACGTAGGGGTACCTACAGTTCCCATGCACATCGTATCGTAAAACAAGACTCAAATTCAAGAAAAGCCAATATGGCACACGAAACACACATTGGTTAGAACCTACGGCCTACTCATGCAAGAATAGCCAAACAACCCTCAATGTTGACGTACAAACGTCAAACCAACGAGTAAAAACCCAAATACTAAAATCCAAGTCATAAAAAGTCGCAAAACCAAAACAGCACATTAGGAAAGCACTTCCAGATTTGCCTTAAATAAGAATTGGGACATTTAGCATATGAGATAGATCAATTTACTGGACAAAGGGGACATGAACCAAGCACGAAGCCCAGACTCCATGCACAGGCTGCGATTTGCAGCCAAAAGAAGGAAATTGGCGGCCAAAGGTTAGGGTTTGGGTCTCAGGTCTTGGCGTTAGCTTTCAGGTTGCCTGCAAATCTCTCAGCGATCGCTAAATAAATTTTAGGGTCCCCGGGTTAAGCAGATCTTCATAACACATCACAATTCCCACAAAAACCGATATCGGAAATTTCTAAGTCTTGGGTTTTAGTCTCTGGTTTCGGTCCATAAAACTAACACTACAGGGGTTGCAGTCATGACTAAACCTCAAATACACCTTTACAACTCCACAATTCCCCTAACACCTAATTTTGGAATTTTCTAACATCACTAAACCACCAAGTGTTAACTCAAAACTACATTAGAACATTAGAGACACTAAAAACATAACTAGAAGTGTAGGATTTTACCTCATTTGGAAACTCAAGAAAATTCTATAGTTGCTTAAAGAGCCCAAAGTTCCAACTTGATGCATCCAAGCGCCTTGTAGTGAGGTTGGGATCATTTTTGTGAAGGAAGTATGGGGGTTTTGTGAAGATTTTGGGAGTGGCCATGGTGGTAGTGGAGGTGGAGGGATAAAGGAGAAAGAGGAAGGAGGAGGAGGAAGGGAAGAAAAATGAAGAGGATGGGAGAAAATGAGAAGGGTGTAGAAACTTCCTACTCTCTCTCTCTCTCACATAGCCATACTCTCATGATCCCCACCCTCTTTCTCTAAATTCTTTTCTTTTCTTATATTTATTAGAACCAAAACAAAACCATTTGGAAAAGAAAAAGCCATGGTTCAAGACACAAAAGGAATAACAAGTGTTTGCAACATGATTTGTTGCATGCATAACACATAAACATGATTAATGGATAATTAGTAAATATTAATCAAGTTTAGCATTAATCTTATATATAATTAATTGTATAATAATTCATAAAATGTCTAAATCGAATAAATACCTTCAAATCAATAATTCATATTGATTTCCAAACATTTTCCAAACTATTGGTATATAGTTACACCATTTCCTTAAAACCAATTTTCACATTTCAAATATATTCATGAAATTTATTATTTTAATATTTTAAATTTCCAAAAATAATATTTTATTTTCTGAAATGTTACAATACCGTAGCAAACTCGACGATGGAAGCTGAATACATCACTGCCAACGATGCTGCCAAAGAGGTTGTCTGGATGAAGAAGTTTATAGGTGAACTTGGTGTGGTTCCATCCATTGAGCATCCAATACCTATATATAGTGATAACAATGGAGCTATGGTTTTAGCCAAGGAGCCCCAGTCCCATCAGAGATCCAGACATATTCTTAGACGGTATCACCTGATCCGGAAGATAGTAGATCGACGGGAGATCAAGGTCAGGAGAGTTGACACAAAGGACAACGCAGCGGATCCACCGTCACGCCCCGCTTCCCAAAATACGGAATACGAGGGGCGACAAGGCCAGCCATGCTCCTACGGTCAAGGAAATATCCTGCCTTAGTCACACTTCGGCTTCTAGCTTTACGTGGTAATCAGTAGCCAATGCACAGGTAGTGAGAAATGCAGTCACTAAATCAAAACAGATATAAAACTAACCAGATAGAAATAAAGGAAAGACAGCGCTGGCGTGGCTGATCTAGATGTCCGCAAAAATCCTCGGGGTACGTTAGGTCCTGATCCAAGCTAATTCCACTTCTCACTCTGAGCATGCATACTCAGGTCATCAGAGCGACACAATAGCAATATATATAAATGCAAAGGTAAACACGTGAAATGATGATTAACATGAAACAGTAAACATGAAGTCATGACATGAGCATGAAGTAACCGGTACAGGTAAACAGTAAAGCATGTATATCGAATCAGTAATCAATGCATGTACATGTCACTAACCCTATCAGTCTCTATGTCTCACTGTCCAGGTCACTAAAGTTATCGTCAGTCCAAGTGTGAGTATCAACCATGCAGGAGTATCCTCAACCTAAGGGTAGGGCCCCAGGGGCAAGGGAACATGGGCCCGAAACGCTCCCTAATAATCAGTAATATCACCCATATGACTCCTAGAATCACTATATATGCCGGCAATAAGACTCCTAAGATTCCGTTGAGCTCTCACTCAAACTACCTCACACCCCGTGGTCTACATCAAACACCGACCATAAACTCAAATACTAGTCGGTCCATGACAACTCTATGCGAGAACTGGAGACAGGATTCCCATCAAGCATGTCTTGACTGGTATCCAAGATAAATGGACAGTGTTTTGTGCCTTACCTATGAAACTAATATAAGTGCTCCATAACCGTCCCATTTCAGTTATAGTTACACTTATACATGTCCCATAGTCATCGACAATGCAATAATTTAACTGGTTCCGCTGATTGTGTACAAGTACGTGTCACTTCACTTATTCATTCATGCTTTAACACTAACGTACCTGCAACAATCCAATCACTAATATCTATCACTGGGTAATGTACACGATCACTAGGTTATCAATGTAATGACCTCTATATGATATGATTAGAATGCAATAATTATGATATGAATAAAATATCACCAACCAGTTTCCTACCACTTGCATAATTTACTATAAATCATGCGTGCAGAATTAAGCAAAACAATATAAAAGGGGTAAGCAGTATGTTTAATTATCTATCCATCACAATTGGTTTCGCATCAATCGGGTTTCAGGTTTGCTAGTTATGGCCATTTCATTTTAAGTGTTCACTGCTGGTATTCCAATTTCTGAACTGGAAGCCCGTTTCGTAACACATTTTACTCTCAGGTGGGAGCATAATTAGGCAACGCTACAGTTCAACTAATTGTATATTTTTCTGTTATCTTTCCAACGCATTAAACGGATTATCAATAGGATTCCTGTATTAGAAGTTAGGTTATGTACAAGGTGCTGGTGTAAGAGGGGTCACTGCAGAAACTGCAGAACACCACAGTATTCTAAAATAAAAATTAAATATCAAATGACGGTAAAACGGACACGGGATCAGATTCAGGGGTTAGCTAACTAAATTATCTATGTGACCATATCGGGATTTGCATATTTTCTGTTTAAATAAGGGGTATACAGGTGTTCCAAAGCCAGGTATCCAAAACGAACGCTATCCCTTACTACAGTTCAGGACCGCGAATCGCCACAGTATTCTTTGTTACAACTTATCAAAATGCAATGATAAACTATGGAGTTTTATATTGATTTATCACATACACATGCATAAGTATATTTGGGTATATGTATCATGATAGCAAGTTCAGAAACTTGCCTGGTGACGGCGCAACGAGGTAGCAGTAACGACACGAACCGGCAACGGCACGGCCGTAGCAACAGCAACGAGGTAAGCTCGGTGAGATGGGATGCTTGGGCTTGAAGTGGAGTTTGGTCTCAGCAACGACGAGGTTTGGCTCAATATGTATTATCTTTTAAGAAATACATAACCATCAAAATTGTGACTGCCAAAGTTGATGCAAGTAATGAACACGTAATATGCACTTAATCGAGTGAGCATGGATAGTCAAGTAAATATGAACAAGTATGCAAGCGCGAGATCAATCATGTAATGTGCAAGAGATCAAGTGATGCATATGCACGTAACAGCGTGAGAAATCAAGCGTAAACAAGATTTCACGATAAAAATGGAAATCCATAATGGATCCAAATCCATAAAATATGCGGAATTTAGCCGCACTTAGAAATTCCTTTAAAATGGAAAAGATCATTGAATCCAACACCAAATTTTATAACAAGATCAATGAGTCTAGTTTCATAACCTAGAATATTTTCCACAACCTCTAAATCAGAGCCTCGAATCAAATACAAAAATAACAGGATGTCACTGCTCAAACTCGCTAGACAGCCAGGAGCTATCTCACTGCATAGACGATATCTCGCAAATTCGATGCCCAAGTAAAATAAGTCATATATACATAAGTATCTACAAAAAATAGTCTACAACTTTCTTGAAGACATCATCACCTAAATATCATGAATTCATGACCTGAAACCATTCACAAAGTCGGACTCCGACAGCACTCAGCAACCTAATTTCTAGCCCACAACACCTCACTTCTAAAATCTGTATTAATTCTGACACTCCACATAGTCCAACCAAAATTTACATTGCGGCAGATCTACGAGTCCTCTATAAATTTCATTTAGACCAAATTATCAAACTTTAGACAGAGTAACCCACAAAATTCCACAACATGGCTGCGCGATATAATATTCCACAAAAACTGAACATTAATAAAACTATTTTCAATGTAAAGTCATGTACATATGCAAAATATACAACAATAGATGATCGATGATGCATAGGGGGAGAAAAATAGCGGTAACATCATGTTAGAGCAAGGAATACTTGCCTCGGGGAAATGTTTCACGGAAAAAACTCATGGGGAATCTCGTTTCGGCATTTCATCGAACATTCGGCGCACGTCATCGAATTGAAGCGGCGGTGGTAGGGCTTGATCACTGGCCTGGGGTCGGCTTGATACAAGGGGTGCTCGGCCAAAGTGGGTTCTCAGCTTGATAGGTTGTAGAGATGGAGGAGGTGAGGCAGCTCAAAGTGGTGGTCGCGGTGGCTGCTCGACGGTGGTGTTGGCCGGCGGCGGCGATGAGTAAAGGAGTGCTTGGCTGCGGGAGGTTACGGAGTGCAGTGGGTTGCTCGGTTGCTGGAGGGAAGGTTGGAGGAGGAGAAAGGCTCGGGTGATGCCGTGGCGGTGTGGGGTTACTCGGGTAAGGAGGAAGAAGAGGGAGCCTACGTCGATGGTGGCGGTGTCGATGAGGTGGAGGCGATGTGAGGGATCGAGGGCGATGACGAAGGAGAAGGCGACGGTGGGAGGAGGCTCGGCTTGGGCTTGATAGAGGGTGAAGGTTGAAGCTCGTGGGGACATGGCGGTTCGGTGGTTGCCTGGAGGTGCAGTGGCGGCAGCAGGCGGTGAGAAGATGTCGATGATCCAGGGACGACCTCGACGAGGTGGGGAGCTCGAGCGGCGGAGAGAAGAGGTTGTGAGGGGGGTCGGCCTTAGAGCTTGGAGGCTGAGAGGAAGAAGGTGATGTTTCGGGGGGTGAAGAGTTCGAGAGGGCTTCGCGAGTGGAGGAATGGAGGATTGAGGAGAGAGTCCGATTGTGAGAAGGAAGCGAGGACGATGGAGGCGGGGGGATCGTTGGGGTGAGGAGCGGTCGTGGGAGGGAGCGCATCGTGCCGGGGTTGTTGGGGTCGTGGGCTTCGTAGCAGAGGAGAGAGGCAGTGAAGGGGAGTGAGTGCGGCCGTCATGGTGTGGGCGTAGATCGTGAGGAGCAGTTGCGAGAAGAGGGGGGCGTTGGCGAGATAAGGGAGCTGGTCGTGGGGTGGGCACAGGTCATGGGGAAGCGGGCGCGAGAAGTTAGAAGTTGGCACGAAGAGCGGAAAAAGGAGAACGAGAAGAAGGAGAAGAAGAAGCGGGTGAGGTATGGGTCGGGTGTGCATGTCGGGTCGGGCGTGAGGGAGAAGGCCATGGGCTGGGCCGGCTTGGGGGAAAGGAGAAGAGAAAAAGAAGAAAGAAAAGAAATGAGAGAGAGAAGGGATTGGGTTCGGTTTGGGTACTGTTGGGAAAAATAGAAATATTAAATAGGGAAAAATAATAGAACTATTTAAATAGGGAAAATATAGGAAATGTTTATTTATAAATACGAAAATTACTTTTAAAGGAACTGGGTATTACATCCACTCATGAAAGCCTTCCGCCAGACGCAATTCGAGGGACTATTTAGGATGTTGGGTATGAGATACTACAACAATTGGCCTTAGAGCAAGTGGGAGATTATTTGGAATATGTATGCCCTATAGGCTATTATTGTACATTGATGTATATTATAGTGGATGCTTGAATATATATATAGAGGACTTTCTTGCTCGACATGATAATATGCTATCTGGTTACTCTTTATCTTAACATGTACACTTAGTATTATTATACTGTCTCTCTGATACATGTTGATAAAGCCTTTAGAATATTTGCTTGACTACCAGGACTATGATGCAGATCATACTACTGGGACTTGTGTAGTCTACAAGCACATCCTTTAACAGTTCCTAGTCGAGGGAGTATAGAGACAGGGCATCGATATTCCAGAGTAGACTAGTGTGTACGTTACTTGACCCTATAGGGGGCGATGGTTGATCCCATAGCCATTGGTGTTTGACATCAAAGATTGTACACAAGTGCTCATTAGAGAATGGGTACACCTAACAGGAATCGCCGAGAACTCTTAGATGGTATTATTCCTATCGTCAGATAGCAGTTCTCTGGTGACACTGGTACAGGTTAATCTGTAAACCCGAGATCGTTATAGAGTCTTGTGTCGTTCCCACTATGCTTTGATTTCCTCCCTACCACGGCTCAAAGGAGTCGTGCAAACAGGTGGATTTTGGGTACAGTCCCGAGTCACATGGAAACAATGAGCGATAGGAGGGGTTTCGTCTCACCCGGTATTGGGAGTTGATGTTGCGCTATGATCGATTGGCTATAACAGGATGTCCCTGGCCAAGGCTGTTGATGAGATTTACTGGTATGACTTATCAGTAGTTTCTCGTACCGTTATAGGCCACACATTGGAATGACTTATCAAGTTATTAGGGTCTGAAGATTCCACCCCAGACTTGATATGCGACATATCAGACGAAGAGACCGGACTGTACGATAAGTGTTACCTATAGGCTTCATGGGAGTTTGGACAAGCTTGCTTGTTGATCTTCTATTCGCTTAATACCTGGGTAGCCGTTACGTCCAGCTAGTACCGCTGATGGCTTGTGGGTAACTGATGTGATCATTATCTACTGTTGGCGTATTGAGAAGTTTTTAGAGTCCCACACAGAAATTTCCTAGTTTAGGCCAAACGAAGTAAGGCACATATATTGATATGTGCGGGGGGCTGATTAAATACGAGTATGTGATACCGTATTCTAATCTGGCGGTTATTTGTTATCAGTTAGGTTATATGTGATAAAACCAGATTGTCAAATCAAGTGTTGATTTTATAATGTGATATACAAATAAATAATATTAGTCGGTTATATATGATATAACCGGATTATTAAATCAAGTTTTGATTTAATAATATGATATATATTTATATTTGATATAATTATATATTAACTAATATTATTTGCTCACTAATTATTTTCTTCATAATATATATATATATATATATATATATATATATATTATATGAATCATGGTAGGATTTTCTATTTTGTGTAAATACAAAATGAGGTGGAAAAATGGTGAGATGTTTAGTGTATGGTGTGAAGCATGGGCTTTATCATTTGTTTATCACTCTTGACTCACTATTCAAACATGGTTACAATTTATTATTGCAGAATAATTCCATGCTTGAATAAGTGAGGTAAAGAGAGAGCCATTCTTCACTTCATTCTACACTTAGCCATTTTTGAGTTGAGCTCATTTTGCTCTCAAGCTCTCTTCATCTTCCTCCTCACCGAAAGGTTATGCTAACGCCCTAGCCATCTTATGAAGCCGATTGCGGAACAAAAATTTTACTACGATGTAAACTTGGCGCTAGAATAACCCAAAACCGGATCTACCATAAACCTAACTAGCAACTAAAATATTTATCTACTATGAAAGAAGTTTATACCAAGAGACTCCAGTCCTTCGGGTCTTCACTCCTCTCCTTTAGCATGCTCCTAGTGGCCTCCATGATTGAGCTTGATCAACGGCATCCTCACGTCAAAGATGATCTACCCGAGAGTGTCTACTTTGAGCTCCTACCTATAAACCGAGGTAACTAGGTTACTTAGTATGCTAGTCTAAGTAGCCTAGATGATGTAGAGAGTGATGATGGATTGTTTTGTCTCAAGAACCCTTGGTTTCTCAACACATGAGACTATCAGGGTTTGAGGTAGAAGAAGAGAAGCTTGGAGGAGATAAGAGTGTTGTACTGAGCATAAAAGATTAGAATGAAGAATGGGCTTGTGACTAATAAAGCAAGCATCCCAAAATAATAATAATAAAATTTTCTTCACCACAAAATATCTAGATATTTTCCACAGAATATCTAGATGCCACATTGCCTCAATAGTAATCCATGACTCACTAAGTAGCCATGCTTCATTCAATGAATGATAACAACTCACCCTCCACCTCATTAACCATTAAACTAAATGGTTAAAACAAATAATGAGGTGTCTTCTTCTAGAAGCACTCCTGTAACAAATTACAAGAATACCCCTCACCCTATATACATACGCGTATCCGTATTCCGAAAAATACAATTACAAAAAAGACGAAAATAATCCAATAATATAATACTAGGATCCGGCTTAAATCAGAGCCCGCTAGTATTATCCGTCCGAACATCATACGTGCAGAAGTACATGTATGTGATCGAACCCTGCCGTAAAACCATACGGCCTCTACATCGTTTCGCCCGAAGCGGAGAAACCCTCTGTGTGGGACTCTAAAGGCTCGACAGTACGCCGACAGTGCATTACCGGATAAATCCATAACCATAAGCATGTCAGCGGCACTAGTTGTATGTAACGGCTACCCGGGTACCTGTCGAAAAGGAAAACCGACGAGCAAACTCATCCGGATCCCTACTGAGCCTATCCGTGACAATATCCGTACAGTCTGGTCTTTTTGTCTAAGAGTATCGCATACCGGATCTACGGGGTAGTAATCATCAGACCCTCAAAACCCGATAATTCGTGCTGATGCGGCTCAGGACCAATCCGGGAAACTACTGATCAACCTATCAGTAAATCCCAACTGCCTTGGACAAGGTCTTATGTGTTAGTGTATATGCCCTAGAGGCCATTACTGTATCATACTAGATTGTATATTACTTAATGAAAGCTTGGGATATTCACAGTTGTATAGACAATCTTGCTCAAAATGGTAGTATGCTACTTGGTTTGTTTCTACTTCAATATGTACATGTGTTTCTTTTAGCATATCGCTTATACATATTAGTAGAGCCCTTAGGATCTTTACTTGATTACTAGCGTTGTGATGGCAGTCATACTTGTGGGGGCTGGGTAATCTATAAGCACATCCTTATACAGGTCCCTAGTCGTAGGACTATCGAGACATGGCAACGATACTCCGGAGTAGACTAGCGCATATGCTTCTCATCCCAGCACGGGAGGTGGTCTGTCCCACAGCCATCGGTACGTCGTACTGGAGATATTATGCGGGTGCTCATTAGGTTACGAGTACACTGGACAGGACTCTTCAGGAACTGATGGATGGTATTATACCTATCGTCAGTTATCAGTTCCCAGGTGACATGAGTACAGCTTAGTCTCCTGACTTGACACTGTCACTTCGCCTCAAGTGTGTTCCCACTATACTTAGATTACTACCCTACCACGGCTCAAAGGAGTCGTGCAAACAGGTAGTAGTTGGGTGCAGTCCCGAAGCACTTGGAGGCAGTGACGGTTAGACAGGATTCGTCTCTCCCGGTATTGGGGGTTGACATCGCGCTGTGTCTAGGAGAGCCGTTACACGAGTAGTCCCTGGCCAGGGCAAGCGAGATATACTGGTAGTTTTCTAGTGTTATCTCAGGGTGTTTTGGGCTACACTCTGACACGACTTGTACCGCTATTAGGGGACTGACGTTCGCTACCCCTTAGGCCCGCCATGCGATGTATCGGACGAACAGACCGGACTGTACGGAGATTGTCACATACAGGCTCAGTAGGAGTTCGGATGGGTTTATCTCATCGGCCTTCTTGTCGACATCTACCTAAGGACCGTTACGCACAGCTAGTGCCGCTTGCGGTCTGTGGTTAAACCCACTGCCAGCGTAGTGTCGAGTCTTTAGAGTCCCACACAGAGAGTTTCCCTACACTGAGCAAAACGTGTAGAGGCCGTATGGTTTTACTGCAGGGCTGCGATCACTTGCGTACACTTGTGTGCGTATGTTGTTCGGGCAGGCAATACTAGTAGGGTTTTGTTTAAGCCGGATTCTAGTATTGCACAGATGGATTTGTTTTGTCTTCTGTGCATTCGCATTCTACGGAATGCGGATGCGGGTGTGTATGCACAGATTCGCGGAGTGGAGACGGAGGAGGTGCCTCATTAGGGTTTTTACAGTTGGTTCGGTCAAAACCGTTATGAGCCAGGGACATTATTTACTAATCCTTTTATTGATAATTATGTTATGGCTAATTACATTGACCATTGGACCATCTTGACTTTGTTGACCGTTTGACCAAAGTTGACTAGGATCTTCTTGAAAGGTCTAAAGTATTCTTTGGTTTTCTTTTTCCTTTATGTTATGAAAATGGTCATGTCATTAGTGCCATCAACTTTATCATGATAGGATTAGTAATGATGAAAATGAGTTTTATTGCAACCATGGTTGTGTTTTCTCTTGGTGAAGCTTTTCATTTGTTCATTCTCATTCTCTCTCATAGAAAAGAAATGAGAAACATTTCCATGGTTGCTCCTACTTCTTCCTCCTCTTGATTCTTCCTTTGATCTTATGTGTTGAGAGAAAAAGGATTCCACTTGACAAACACATCCATACATCTCCTCTATACATCCTAGGGCTTCTTGACTAGCAATCTCTTTGCCCTAGTTGCCTCGGCTCGAGGTGGAGCTCGGTGTACATCTCTCGGGTGGATCGTCTTCGACTCAAGAAGGCCGTGGAGGTGCCCAAGGTCTGGATCGACACTTGGAGCTTGGATGGACGAGCGGGACAGCGGAATGAAGACCCGAAGGACCGGTTTCGTGAGGTATACTTTCTACAGCATAGTAGTTATAGCCTCTAGTAGTTTACTAGTTTCTAGTTTAGCAAAGATCCGTGCTTTAAGTCCATGTTGCCTTGCGCTAAATTATTGTTTTTCATTGTTTCCGCCTCCCCGTAAGAACATGGATGAGCAACGTGGACTTACGGTGGTATCAGAGCCTAGCTAAACATAAACTAGTAAGTTAGCAAAGTGTTTAGAACATCGATCGGAAAAAAGTCGCAAAACTCGTCCGCAAAACCTCAAGTTTCTGTCGATTTTCATACTGCTCAAAAAGTGATTTAAAATATATGAAAAATCGTCTCAAGGTTTTGTGAAAACACTGCAGAAAAATGATCCAGCGAATCGATCAAACGACCGCGGTTCCGCGGCAATGACATGCTCATTGCCGCGGTTCCGCCGTGGTTTTGACTCGGCACTGGATCGGGTTTTGTGCAGTGTTTTAGTTTGGCTGTTTTGGGATTTTTAATGCATGTTTTTACCACCCAGATTTTCCAGAGAGCAAATTGACTTTACGGGTGGTTAAAAATCCGTATTTTGATCGGTATTCCGTACACTTTGGCTAATGGATATTATCTGTGATGTGATATATGTATTAAACGTCTACTAATCGCTATAAGTCGATTAGAGGGGGTTATACATATCTTTGATCTGTAATGTTGATGGTTTTTGGATATGAACTCGGTGGATTGTCACGGATGAATAGCCGGGAATGGATGTGAGATGAGAGTTTCTTTTTCTTTCATTCATTGTAAAACTTGTAATTGATGTAATATTATTTGTATGGCCGCACAACCGGGTCGGGGTTGTAGCCGTCATTGTATAATTTCTTTTTACTGTTTTTGCTCCTAGGATAGACCCAAGGAGGGGTGCACAAACTACCGGGTATCTCGAAGTGCCGAGTGGCCTACTCACGGAGTTGAGGGAGGTCGTTTCGCTTCGGGTACTTGGCGGGTAGTTTGCCGCACCCGTAGGGGTCTAGGGTGGGGTTTGGCTATTCATCGCGACCGTGTAATCTGCTTTTCGTTGCAGGCTCGAAGGAATCGCGGATTCCTAGTATATCCAAAGTGTTCATCTGTGATCTATAATGTCTATCATTTCTATATATCTATATATGATATCTATTTAGGTGTTGCTTATGTTTTTCAGCCGCGCTAGCCCAGCCCCCGCTCTGTCGTTAGTTAAGTAACCTAACGGGTGATGACGGGGCCCCGTAGCGAATGCGAATGGCATAAGCGTACGTCATATTTTGGTTGTTTTCTGCAATGGTAGGATTAAATGATGGGACGCATTAAAAGAACTAATGCAAGAAAAATAAACCAAGTAAAAGTCGTTGGAACACTTTTAAAACCACTCGGTTCTTTTCAAAAACCAGCTTTTTAAACGCGGAGCTTGAACCACTCCTTTTAAAAGCTATCTCGTTCCATCGATTATATCAAGTTCACTACGTTCACGGTTTCGCCAAAACCATCTGTAACCCTCCGTCATTTCATATAAATATTCAATAATATTCAAGCTGTGTTTGTTGGCCTTAGTCAAGGCACAATGTTTGGTAGCTGGTGGGTATTCATATGTTGCATAGATAGAATACGTTGGTTTGGGACAGTCATATTACTTTGTTGGCCATAGTCAAGGGTATATACGGGTGCGTTCAAATCAACCTGGACAACGACGGGTAGAACTTGACATGTGACTTATGATTTGTTGGCCCTAGTCAAGGTCATAAGAGCATGGGGAAAAAATCCACATCGGGAGTTTCAAAAGTACTGAAACTTGCTAGCGCTGCATACCATTTGGAGTGTGATGATTCTGGTAGGATTCCTTCAGCTTTGTCACGCGATGATATTTGGATCCCGATCCTACTGTGAGTATATGCTACTCCTCGAGAACCTTTTCACATAACGATCAATGCTATAAACCAAATAGGTGTCTAGAAAGGTGTTAGCGGGGCTACGCCCACAGGGAAAAGAGGTTACTTAATTAAGGAACTTCGTGAAAGTGTTGGAAAACCTCTCTCGAAGTACCGACACTGGCCTGGCTGAACGGTAAAGCAAGTATTGTACGGTGAGATTGATCCTGACTAATTCTTCCTTTATGGTTTGAGGAGGGATTCGAGAGACAGCGGGAGCCATCCTGTTTAGATAAATTAAAAACCAATCTAAACTTGCAAGAGCATCATGCTGAGTGTTTTCTTCTCTCTCTCTTAATTGCAGCGACCCAGTAACCGCACCTAGGTTACATCTAGATAATAAAATGACTGAATCTTACTGTTATGACTGGAAAAGGTCTGTCCAGATGTCCATTGCCCATGACAAGCTGGGACACCTCTTGACTAATCCAACCCCTGCCGTCTCAGGTCCAGTTTCCCCTGTCACGGATATTCATATCCGCGACTCATCGAAAAAAGACTGTGCGAAAGCCAAGTGCCTCGTGTTAGCCTCAGTTGATGGTGCATACCAGAGGCAGCACGAGAAAATGGACTTAGTTTCTATCTTCCTCCATAACAAAGATTTATGTGGAGAGCAATCTCGTATCGCAAGATATGAGATCTCGAACGAATTGCTTCCAGCGAGGTTGGCTATCGGGTCATCTGTAGGGGGCAACGTCCTTACAGAGATAAGCTCTTTTGAGCTCTCAGACCTGAAGACCACGTTGAAGAACGGGTCAGATACTGACTTGATTCTACAGTCTTTACCTTCTACCCTGAAGGAAACCAGGGAAGTAGAAGGAAAGGAAAGGGCAGAAGTTTCGGGACTGGATATAGTAAAAGTGGGGCGTTCCTATTATTATAGGAATGAACATTGGCAGAAGGATTGCAGGGCTAGTATAGCCAGTAGCCAGAATTCGAAGCATGTTGTGGCTTCGGCTTCGGGTGTGTTTGTAATTGAGAACTGTATGTCAGTTAACCCTACTTCCTGGGTATTGGATACCGGATCAGGATCTTATATCTGTAATTCGTTACAGGCTCTGAGAAACCGTAGGGTTATCAGGAAAGGTGATATGGCTTTCAGGGTTGCTAACGGAATGAGCATGTATGCTGAATCCGTAGGGGAATATCATCTAGGACTGACAACTGGGCAAATATTGATTCTGCGTGACTGTTTTTATGTACCAGGTGCGACTTGTAATATCATATATGTATCCTTACTTTCTAAGGAAGGATATGATTTTACTTTTGTAAGCGATATAGTAAATATCCACCTAAATCAAGTTCTGATTGGGTCAGGTGCATTGAAAAACGGTATATACGTTTTGAATCAAGCTCAGTTCTTCAGTGTCCAGAACACACTTAAAAGAAAGTCTCCGGAATTAAATTAGGCTTTCTTATGGCATTGTAGACTGGGTCACATCAATGAGACACGGTTGACAACGTTACATAAAGAAGGATACTTGGATCCGTTCGAGTACCAGTCTTATGCCACTTGTGAATCTTGTCTCATGGGAAAGATGACAAAGACTCCGTTCACTGGACATGGAGAAAGAGCAAGTGAGCTCTTGGGACTCATACACAGTGATGTGTGTGGTCCAATGTCTTCACATGCGCGAAGTGGTTATTCATACTTCATTACTTTCACAGATGACTTCTCTAGGTATGGGCATGTCTTCTTGATGAAGCACAAATCCGAGGCCTTTGAGAAATTTCGGGAATACAAGAATGAAGTTGAAAAACAAACAGGCAAAAGTATCAAGACACTGAGATCTGATCGAGGTGGTGAATACTTGAGTGCCGAGTTTCTGGACTTCTTAAAAGAGAATGGAATTCTCTCTCAGCTTACTCCTCCATACACACCACAACACAACGGTGTATCGGAAAGGCGGAATCGAACCCTATTGGATATGTTTCGATCCATGATGAGTAAGGCTGAGTTACCGCGATCCTTCTGGAGTTATGCACTAGAAACAGCTGCATATCTTTTGAACCAAGTTCCTACTAAGTCAGTGCCTACCACACCATATCAGATGTGGAGTGGGAAGAAACCCAGTCTTAAACACTTTAAGACATGGGGATGTCCAGCTTTTGTAAAAAAGCAGCATGCGGACAAGCTCGAGGCACGTTCAGTACAGTGTAAGTTTGTGGGATACCCAAAGAACTCCAAGGGGTATCTTTTCTATTACGCAGAGGAACAAAAGGTTTTTGTTTCTCGTCATGCCCACTTCTTGGAAACTGAGTTTTTGGAAAATCAGATAAGGGGGAGCGCAATAGAACTGGAAGAAATTCCAGAACCACGAGCTATTACTGAAAGCTTAGTAGAACCAGAGGGTTCGAAAGAACAGGACATTCCTACGCCACTCCGCAGGAGTAGCAGGCAGTCTCATCCGCCCGAGAGATACTACGGTTTTCTCATAGACGGGGATAGAGAGGATTTCACTATGGATTATGGTGAGCCTATTAGCTTCCAGCAAGCCATTCAGAGCGGTGACTCGGTAAAATGGCTGGATGCAATGCGGACCGAGATGGAGTCCATGTACACCAATAAAGTTTAGACTTTGGACTTTGCTCCAGAAGGGGTAAAACCCGTAGGCTGCAAATGGATCTTCAGAAAGAAGATTGGTATAGATGGGCAGGTTGAGACCTATAAAGCTAGACTTGTTGCAAAGTGTTTTCGTCAAAGACCTGGTTTGGACTATGACGAGACCTTTTCTCCAGTAGCTATGCTCAAATCCATTCGGATCCTTCTTGCCATTGCTGCCTTCCACGATTATGAAATCTGGCAGATGGACGTAAAGACGGCTTTCCTAAATGGAAATTTGGAAGAGTGCGTCTATATGGATCAGCCGGAGGGATTCATTCAGAGTGGGAGCAGCGGTAAAGTGTGCAAGTTGCTAAAGTCCAGCTATGGACTTAAGCAAGCATCGTGGAGTTGGAACATCTGCTTTGATGATACTGTCAAGGAATTCGACTTTATCAAAAACTCAGATGAACCATGTATTTACAGTAAGATTGTAGGGAGAACTGTGGTATTCCTCGTCTTGTACGTGTATGACATTCTCCTAATAGGAAAATATATTCCTATGCTACAGTCAGTCAAAGGATTCTTGTCGCAGAGGTTCTCCATGAAGGACCTGGGCGATGCCAACTACATTCTGTGGATCCGATATATCGTGATAGATCTAAGAGGATGTTGGGACTTTCACAGTCAAGGTACATCGACACCATACTGAAAAGATTCAGTATGGAAGATTCCAAGCGCGGTAATTTACCGGCTTGTCACGGGATCACCCTCTCCAAAGAGATGTTTCTCAAGACTGATTTGGAAAGGGATCGCATGTCTATTATACCCTACGCTTCTGTGGTAGGCTCTATAATGTATGCGATGTTATGTACCAGACCAGATGTAGCATACGCATTGAGCGTTGTAAGCCGGTATCAGTCGGACCCAGGGGAGAAACACTGGATAGTGGTAAAGAACATTCTCAAGTACCTGAGAAGGACTAAGGAGATGTTCTTGGTGTATGGCGGAAAAGACCTCCAGCTCGAGGCCTTTGCTGACTCCAGCTTCCAGAGTGACAAGGATGACTCCAAGTCCATGTCGGGTTATGTCTTTACCCTCAATGGAGGGGCGGTTTGCTGGAAGAGTTCCAAGCAGGAGACCATTGCAGACTCAACTATGGAAGCGGAGTACATAGCTTCTTGCGATGCCGCAAAGGAAGCTGTCTGGATGAAGAAGTTCCTCATGGAGCTTCAGGTGGTTCCTACCATTGTTGATCCAATACCGCTGTATTGCGACAACAACGGCGCTATAGCTTTAGCGAAGGAACCCAGGTCCCATCAGAAGTCCAGGCACATTTTGAGGCGGTACCACCTGATCAGGGAGATCGCAGATCGCCGAGAGATCGAGGTGAAGAGAGTAAATACGGAGAACAACACTGCAGATCCACTCACGAAGGCCCTATCCCAGACTCAGTTCGAGCGGCTGATCGAGATGATAGGTCTTTGATACGCCAGTACATGGCCTTAGTGCAAGTGGGAGATTGTTAGTGTATATGCCCTAGAGGCCATTACTGTATCATACTAGATTGTATATTACTTAATGGAAGCTTGGGATATTCATAGTTGTATAGACAATCTTTCTCAAAATGGTAGTATGCTACATAGTTTGTTTCTAATTCAATATGTGCATGTGTTTCTTTTAGCATATCGCTTATACATATTAGTAGAGCCCTTAGGATCTTTGCTTGATTACCAGCGTTGTGATGGTAGTCATACTTGTGGGGGCTGGGTAATCTATAAGCACATCCTTATACAGGTCCCTAGTTGTAGGACTATCGAGACAGGGCATCGATACTCCGGAGTAGACTAGCGCATACGCTTCTCATCCCAGCACGGAAGGTGGTCTGTCCCACAGCCATCAGTACGTCGTACTGGAGATAGTATGCGGGTGCTCGTTAGGTTACGAGTACACTAGACATGACTCGTCGGGAACTGATGGATGGTATTATACCTATCGTCAGTTATCAGTTCTCAGGTGACATGAGTACAGCTTAGTTCGCTGACTTGACACTATCACTTCGCCTCAAGTGTGTTCCCACTGTACTTAGATTACTACCCTACCACGGCTCAAAGGAGTCGTGCAAACAGGTAGTAGTTGGGTGCAGTCCCGAAGCACTTGGAGGCAGTGACGGTTAGACAGGATTCGTCTCTCCCGGTATTGGGGGTTGACATCGCGCTGTGTCTAGGAGAGCCATTACACGAGTAATCCCTGGCCAGGGCAAGCGAGATATACTGGTAGGTTTCCAGTGTTATCTCAGGGTATTTTGGGCTACACTCCGACACGACTTGTACAGCTATTAGGGGACTGACGTTCGCCACCCCCTAGGCCCGCCATGCGATGTATCAGACGAACAGACCGGACTGTACAGAGATTGTCACATACAGGCTCAGTAGGAGTTCAGATGGGTTTATCTCATCGGCCTTCTTATCGACATCTACCTGGGGACCGTTACGCACAGCTAGTGCCGCTTGCGGTCTGTGGTTAAACCTACTGCCAGCGTAGTGTCAAGTCTTTAGAGTCCCATACAGAGAGTTTCCCTGCACTGAGCAAAACGTGTAGAGGCCGTATGGTTTTACGGCAGGGCTGCGATCACTTGCGTACACTTGTGGGAGTATGTTGTTCGGGCAGGCAAAACTAGTGGGGTTTGGTTTAAGCCGGATTCTATTATTGCACAGATGGATTTTTTTTATCTTCTGTGCATTCGCATTCTACAGAATGCGGATGCGGGTGTTTATGCACAGATTCGCGGAGTGGAGAAGGAGGAGGTGCCTCATTAGGGTTTTGACAGTTGGTTCGGTCAAAACCGTTATGAGCCGGGGGACATTATTTACTAATCCTTTTATTGATAATTATGTTATGGCTAATTACATTGACCATTTGACCATCTTGACTTTGTTGACCGTTTGACCAAAGTTGACTAGGATCTTCTTGAAAGGTCTAAAGTATTCTTTGGTTTTCTTTTTCCTTTTTGTTATGAAAATGGTCATGTCATTAGTGCCATCAACTTTATCATGATAGGATTAGTAATGATGAAAATGAGTATTATTGCAACCATGGTTGTGTTTTCTCTTGGTGAAGCTTTTCATTTGTTCATTCTCATTCTCTCTCATAGAAAAGAAATAAGAAACATTTCCATGGTTGCTCCTCCTTCTTCCTCTTCTTGATTCTTCCTTTGATCTCATGTGTTGAGAGAAAAAGGATTCCACTTGACAAACACATCCATACATCTCCTCTACACATCCTAGGGCTTCTTGACTAGCAATCTCTTTGCCCTAGTTGCCTCGGCTCGAGGTGGAGCTTGGTGTACATCTCTCGGGTGGATCGTCTTCGACTCAAGAAGGCCGCGGAGGTGCCCAAGGTCCGGATCGACACTTGGAGCTTGGATGGACGAGCGGGACAGCGGAATGAAGTCCCGAAGGACCGGTTTCGTGAGGTATACTTTCTACAGCATAGTAGTTATAACCTCTATTAGTTTACTAGTTTCTAGTTTAGCAAAGATCCATGCTTTAAGTCCATGTTGCCTTGCGCCAAATTATTGTTTTTCGTCGTTTCCGCCTCCCCGTAAGAACCGGGATGAGCAACGTGGACTTACATTATGGTCCTGACCAATCGAACATAGTGCGATATCAACTCCCAATACCTGGAGAGACGAATCCCTGACAATCACTCACAGCCTCTATGTGGCTCGGGACTGTACCCAACCAAAACCTGTCTGCACGACTCAGTAGAGCCGTGGTAGGGTAGTGATCAAAGCACAGTGGGAACTCACACAAGACAAATGATGATCTCAGGTCCAAAGACTAACCTGTACACATGTCACAAGAGAACCGCTATCTGACGATAGGTATAATACTATCTAGAGGTTCTTGGCGAGTCCCTCCAGTGTACTCACCCCCAGTGAGCACCCGTATACAATCTTAGGTGATCACACAAATGGTTGTGGGACCAACCACCACCCCTCGTCGGGGTCTAGAAATGTACACGCAAGTCTACTCTGGAGTATCGATGCCCGATCTCGATACTCCTGCGACTTGGGACATTTAAGGATGTGCTTATAGACTACCAAGCTCCCATAAGTATGATCGCCATCACAACGCAGGTAGTCAAGCAAGATCTTTCGGACTTTATCAACATGTAACCGCAATATGTAATAACGTGTATAACATATGCCATGTTAAGATTAATTCAAACCATAATAGTATACTACCATATCAAGTCTTTATCAATATGTTCAAACTGGATAAAGTATCAATAAAAACAAATACACATATCCTGATAAAGACAACTGAAATAATATGCTATATAACTGAGCAAGGTCGTCCTTTGCAACATATCCCCAGCATCTACATGTATACATATGCAATAATGGCCTCTAGGGCATACATATCCAAAACTCACCTTCTCCAAGCTCAATCCCTCACATGTGTTGTGAAACCTTGAGCTTGTGAGATCCCTAGTGAGCAAACAAAACCCCTACTTCATCATCCTACACTTGATTAGCAATTAAGTGTAGTGTGTTTCCTTCACTAAAGAGTTTAGTGAAGAGGTAGCCTGGATTAGCGGACTTCGGGTGGATCATCTTCGGCACGAAGATCATTGAAGCAAGTTCATTCAACCTTCAAGTGGAGCTACGAGGAGTCGTAGGGACTACAACCCAGAGTTTTAGAAGAGAAGGACATGGTCTACAAAGGTTGTAGCCTGTTTCTCTTAGTGTAAAGTTTATGATATCATCATGTAAACCCTAATATTCTAGTTTGATCCTTAGTTAGTCGAGCTTAGCACCTAGAATTTTTTTAAAATTGCATGCTTGATGCCGGTTTAAACCTCATGGTGGTACTAGAGTAGACTTTCAGGTAGATGGCCAGGGCGCTATCGTAACCCAACAGAATGGACGCCTAAATCCCCTGTGTTGTGACCACCTATTTTGATACGGTCAAAGGCTATGATCGCTTTTATTACCACATTACGAGAGTAAAGATGGACGTCTGATCCTCTTATAGGCATGATAACAGCCCTGATTTAGCCATCGGCGCCCTTGGCCATACTCCAATCGGCGCTATATGGGTGATGGCGCGCCGAAAGGAGGGCCGATGGGCATTCCTTCATCTTCATGTTTTACTTTTGGTGGATCTAAAAGGAACGTGGAGGCATACCTGATCGAGGAGGATTGGTCATCTCAATTCTCGAAAAGGCCTCGATGGAGATGGCGTTAGTCGCCGGAGTCTAAATTACATTAACTACGATAGGGTGGCTGAGAAGACCTAGAACTAGGAAAGTTGATAATTGGTTGACTAATTGAGAGAGGTTATTTTTTCACCTTAAACTCTGGCTTTTATAGAACTAGAGTTTGTTAGGAAATAGTTCAAAACCCTTGATTTTCCTTGATTCAGATACCACTCATATTGTTGCTTAGTGCTCAAGTTTCGAAACCACCGACTCTTGATTGATTGTGAATTTCTCATAAGACCTCATTCTGATCTTTCGTATCTCCTTTGACTATATCAGGCTGGTTGCTTAAGTAGCCAATTCGTCCCTAAGTGATTTGGACCGAACTATCTTTTCTTTATCCTGCTTTATTTAATTCGCCCAACCGAATGCCACTATTTTGTCCAAACATCTTCAATATAATTAATTAATTCCTATTTCCTCCTCGTCTCCAATAGACTCGTCTTTCTGTCCCATTTTCAAAGAACCCGTCTTAGGCGCGTAACATCGCAATGAGGTTAGTAGCTGCATCCGAGCAGAACGTAGGATAACCCTAACTCTCTCTCTCTAACCAAATTAAACACCTCCTCCTCTTCTACCACATTTTCTCGAATCTAAATTTTCTTTTCCCCTTTGACGAATTCCAAGTTGTATTAGAAAGAACAATTGGCACATGGTCTTTAGTTTCTGCTCTAGCAAAAGCAAAAGGGTGTCGGGTCTCCTAATCTAACTTTAGCAGACGTAATTTCTGACTATGACTAGACTGAGTAAATTTCCACTCCTTTACCAATATTTCCATCAGATTTAGATGATTGATTAGCTGATTAAACATCCTTCTATCCCTTTCATCCTTCAAAGTCTCCACCATTTCTTCTGAAAACCTAACCATAATGAAATCACCCCCGACACCCAGTAATATATATAACTATTAGCATCTATTTATTTTTTGTGCAAAAAGCTTCTTAAGATCTACAAAATAGCAGCCATGGTGGTCATTCTAGACAAATTTCAATAAAGCCTATGAAAACATCGTCTCGTCAAACCCGACTGCACTATCCAATACTCCAGTATCTTCTATAAAGTCAATAAAAGCATTTCCTTCACGGAAAATATGAGAAACTTAAAAACCATCAAATAATCCAATTTTATTCCATATATCACAAAGCATCAGCTTTGTAATGCTCTAGTATCTTTCATAAAGTCAACACTAGTATTTCCTTTACGGAAAATATGAGAACCGCGAAAACCATCAAACAATCCAATCTCATTTCAAATATCATCAAGGATCAATTTTGCAATACAAGAAATACCTTTATGATTAATCCAACCTATAACCGAAGTTGAATCACCTTCTAACCAAAAATTGGTTGCATATAACTCAAATACCGTAACTCATACAACCACTCTAACTGCAGATAATTCGATCAAAATTAGCCTTGAGCTTGAAGAATATAACCTCGCTTGTAGCGGAATTATACACACGCACCAACCAGCTATAGAGAATATTTTAACATAACCATCAAAATTAGCCTTGAGTTTATCACGTTGCAGATATAATAATTGAAAACAAAGGGCTTTCCGGAGAACACCGGGTCACACCAATTGACCAATGATGAACACTATTAAATATTGAACTCGTGGCACCAGAATGTTAGATATAAGCACCCTCAAGGCAATTATTGTAATTGAAGGAGGACCAATACGAGAGAACAATCTTACTAGAGATGATAGTATGCTATCTGGTTTGTCTTTATCTTTCATGTGATGCGTTTTATTCACTATCACATATCTTTTAGACATGAGATAAAACCCTAGGATTTTGCTTGACTACCAAGACGATGATGCAGATCATACTGTCACGCCCAGCTTCCCAGTGTACGGAGAAGTAGATGTGACAGGCCGCGACGTATTTAATCAGAAGTAAAAACGCTGAGCGTAAATTAAGCAATATATAAATAAAATGCACAAGAGTGACAAGAGATGTAATAAAAACAGCAACTTTTATTGACATTCATATTTACATTACAACAGCATTTGAAAAGAAAAATACAATGATGGAAAGAAATGCTTAAACAATGGAATATGAACTGAAATAAGTACAAGTGAAAGTTAGAACTCGTGTTGCTCAGTGATCTTCTCCAAGTACTCCTGGCTGGGCTCGTTCTCCTGAGAGTCGGGTCCTCCTGACGAATATTCCAAAGAAAGGAAGAAACATGAATGTCGTCGCCGAACTAGCGCTCGGTAAGTCCCAAAAGAAAGAGTAGAATAGAACAACTAGAGAGAATATAACTGGTAAATTGTACTTGTTTATGTTTGTTATACTAACGTAGTTGTTTGTAGCTTGGTACAGAAGGTATCAGTGTATACGAAAGGAGTCCAACTTTCCCCGTGGACTATGGTAACCCGTAGTACAAGGCCCCATTAATACCAATGGGACAACAGCAATGAATGTTTATCTACGTCTTTTAATGTCCATCATCATGCCACTTTTAATACATTCCGTACCAGTCAAACCCGTTAAACCCCGTAATGTATATTGTATAGATTGGTAATTATCAGACTTGCCGAGGCCATGGTATAAGTTGTTCGTGTAGTCAGGTTCAGGATGTATCAAGTAGTCATGTAGTCAATCAAGATATAGCCATGGTTCGGTCAAGTCAAGCCATGTTTGCATGTTTGATAAAGGTTTGATATTCAGGTTCAAGTCAAGTATACATGTTTGGTATATTGGATTCATGTTTGATTTAGATTCGTATTTGGATTGGATTAATATTTAGACTATGACTCAGACTTGAGTCAGACGCTTAATAGATTTGGATCCTGAATTATATTCGGGTGTTATCGGTAACTGCTGCACATGGACGACAGGATTTGTGTCTTTTTCCTAAACAATTACCATTGATAACCTCATTTTAGTTTTCTACCTTAAATAGGCAAGCACTCACTTTCTCCTGCTCCTTGAAGCTCAAGAGAATTGGTCCCGCTTAAACCTATATTTACTAGGGTTCTTAATGTAATTTTATATATCTCGAGGGGGTTTTAGGAAAAATATTTTATATACTATCAAAATAAATCTCGAGTAATTATTTATGTTCTTTAGGATTTCCATGGATGTGAATTTTAAAGAATGAGGTATATTAGTGAATAGTAACTTAGCTTGAATTGTTCATTGTATTTTAGTGTAACTTGTCGTGTATTGATACTTGATGGTATTTTAATGAAACTTGTCATCCTTTTATTTTCTAGAAAACATGGAATTTTATTATATATTAAAAATATATTGTTTGATAATATTTATATAATTATTAAAAATTAATTTTATTTATTAAGTAGAAAATCTCGTTTTTCTTAAAAATCGTATTAAAACTCTTTCGAGATCGTATGCTCCGTGGTGGGGTCTGCATCTCGCTCTACTATTCCTAAGGATGTGCGATAATTCACACCATCCAATAGCGGGTTTCCCAAAATGGGTTGTAGAGGTATAATCGCAAAGAGTTTGAAATACAATTCTAAAGAAAACCGCGCATTTATAGTTCATGGTATTTTAATGAAAAGTTGTAATCGCACAAAAATAGGTTTCCAAGAGTATCGTGCTATACCAATATGTGTGTATGTGAGGGGTAGATAATTATCCCGTGAAGTTTTCTAGAGGTAATAGCAAGCAAAACAAATAAATATGGTCGATACAAAGTTCATGGTATTTAAAGATAAAACTCAATTTTAAATTATTTAGCATGATGATTTAGGGTAAAACTTGTTCTAAACTTTAGTTTTATGATTAACAAGCAATGTATAAGAATATGAATGAGCAATTCTTCAAAAAAATTGTGGTTTCAAAGATTTTAGAATCAAATGTCGATATTACTCCACATACAATATATTTTATAAAAAGAGACTTTTATGTAGAAAGAGAAGAAGGGGGTGGGACTTACTAGCTAGAAGTGTGAAGATAAGGTAGAAGAAGATTATGTAGTCGCCGTGGCGTCACGGGGTCGCTGGAATTACTTCGTTTCCTCGCCGGAATTACTTCGTTTCCTCGCCGGAATTTGACCTTGAGCTAACTCCACTTCTTCTCTACTTGTACTTAGAAATATTTGGTAATTTTGGCTAGGGAATTCAGAATAAGGAGGGGCTAGGGTATGGGGTTGTATTTATAGTGTGGAATTAGCGTTTTGGAATTGAAAGAATGAATTAAAATGCATTAAAAATTCTATTAATTGGGAAATTGAATTCTCTGTTAAATTGCAGAGAAAACAAACAGTGCAGGGGTAATGTTGGTATGCCAAGAGTCAAGTGTGCAAAGTATGGGGACTTTTCCCCACAGGGGACCCGTCGCCGCCGGCCCTAGGGCGAATCTCGCCGGCCATTTTATGGGTAGGGGCCGGTGGATCTATGCCATTTGTCCCTCTCTATTTGTACATCATTTTACACATATTTGTTTTTCCTGGCTGTTCATTTTTACATGTAGTGCACGTGTAAACTTTTGGGCTTCCAAAAAGTTTGAAAGAAAAAATTAGGAAAAATAATATGTGGCTGATGGAATTCGAACACAGGGGCTATGTCACAGCAGTGCAAGGCTTTGCCAATGAGCTACAAGCTATTTCTTTCTATTCTTAAACAAGTATAACTTTTAAATTGTGCTCAGGCTTGGAAACTCCTTTCTGTACTTTTTAAAAGAAAAAAATTGTGCAGAAAATTCAGGGTCGTTACACATACTAGTAGGGCCTGGGTAGTCGGTAAGCACATCCTTAAAGGTCCCTAGTCGTAGGAGTATCGAGACTAGGTATCGATACTCCAGTTTAGACTAGTGTATAAGTTTTCTGACCTGGTTGGAGGGAGATAGCTGATCATATATCTATTGGTGTTTCACACCGAAGATTGTATACAGGTTCTTATTGGATGAGTTACACTGGACGGACTCACCGAGAACTCCTAGTTTGTAATATACCATTATCAGATAGTAGTTCTCTTGTGACATGAGTACAAGGTAGTCCCTAGAACCAGAAATCGCCACAGTATCTCATGTGTGTTTCCACTAAATTTAGAATTCTACCCTGCCATGGCTCAATGGAGTCGTGGAAACATGTTTTTGTTGGGTATGGTCCCGGAGCATGTGGAGGCAGTGAGCGGTCGAGGGGATTCGTCTCTCCCAGTATAAAGAGTTGATGTCGCACTGTGCAAGACATGACCACAACCATAAGTCGGTGGCCACCGCAGTGAAGATAAACCGATAAGTATTATCAGTTGTATCTCTGATTGGTTATGAGTTCTCTATCGCACGACTTATCGAGTTATTGGGGTCGGACAGATTCCAAACCCTAGACCCAATATGCGATACTCGTAGACGAAGAGACCGAACTGTACGGTGACTGTCACAAATAGAATTTGTAAGGTCCATATGAGTTTGCTCATCGACCTGCTTTTATCTTTTTCATACCTGGGTAGCAGTTATGTATAGTTAGTGCCGCTGGCATGCTTGTGGGTTACCCTATAAGGGGATTAGATTTGAAAGGGTTTCAAATTCAATTGGATATGATCTTATATAACCTACTGCCAGCGTATTAACAGGTCTTTAGAGTCCCGCAATGAAAGTGCCAGCCCGAACAAAATGTTGATGTGACGTGCGTTTTGGATACATGCGGGAGTTCGATTAAATGTATGATTTAATCGAATGTCCGAAAAATACTAACCGGTTTAAAAGCTGGAATATTAAGTCAAGTGTTGACTTAATGATCTTATTTTTATATGGTTTCTAGTATTGTGTATTAGATACACACACACTCTCTCTGTATATGTATTAGTATGCGATACTGATATATCAGTGCGTATGTGATACGTATAATAGAAATGTATTTGATACACGTTTTCTTCTCTTTATATATATATATATATATATATATATATATATAAAGAGAAATGAATTATGTTAAAAATAAATATAAAGAGCAATGAAATGAAATAAAAAGAATAGTGGACTTCTTCTAATTTCTTTATCTTCTTTTTCTTGTTTTATTCATTCTTCTCTTATATTCTTCTCTTTTCTTTTGATGTTAATTCTTTTAACATCTTTTTTCCATGGCTTATCTTCTTCATCTTCTTCCTTCTCTCTTGAAAAATGATGAAGGTTAAATATGAGGTTAGAATAGAAAAAGAGATTTTTTTTTATCACATCGCTTCACACATTAACCTAGCTATTTCAATGTATGAGTTTCTTCATATGAGATGTGAAGATGAAGTTTTGGGCTTATTGCTTTCACGCGGATCATCTACGAAGAGGCGGTCGGCATCCAATCGCTTCCGAAAGCTCGCAAGGTCTAGCTACAGTTCAAGTTCTCTATTGGAGTGTATGAAGATACTATAAAGGTTGTAGCACCCCTTTTTTGCTCTCTTTAGTTTATGGTTTGTTGCAATTACTAAGTAAAAGAATGACCTTGTTGTTGCTTTTGATGCTAAGTCTTGTAAAATTTTGATTTTACATTCCGCCACCGTCCGTGAATGTCACGACCCTAGCACCGTATCCTATCATGGTATCAGAGCCGGTCATTTACTTATAATTGCTTTTATTTTAGATGATCTAATAAATTTGAATTTGATTCAAGCTTATTTGATTTTGCCTAGCAATTTTTTTTGGGCTGCCACATTGTTTTGGCCGACCCATTTTGTTTAGGGCTGCCTTTGTTAAATTAATGCTAGCGTGGCTTCAAATATCAATTAATGTTGCATATTTACCGTAACACCTTTAATTAAATTTTTCCCATCCTTCCATTTCTTTTAAAAGACAAAATAGTTCCATTTTTTCTTCTCTGGACGAGCACTAAATGGGAAGCTTTTAATTAATTGTTTAATGGTAATATTCATACAATCTTGATGAAACATGAACATTATTTAATATTTGAATGTGCATGGATGAAGTTTAGTTTTAATTGGATCGTTGACAAACAAAATGGTATGATTAAATTGTTTAATCAAATTATTTTGTGCGTATGTTGATATGTGATGTTTAACGCCGACGAATTGATGTGATCAATTCGACGGGGTTGCACAAGTGGGTCTGAGATGTTGGTTAGTTGGAATACATGGGATTGTCGTGAAATGAATAGCCCCTATGCGGAAATGTGATATAGTGATAAGTGTTATTTCGAATCATACTTGTAACCATCTAGTATATTCATTTGTTCGAGACGAGCTCCAATTTGTGGAAGCCGTTTCCGCTTTATGTATATTCTTTGTTTTGGGGCTTAGCGGTTCACATGTGGCCGTAGTCATCGTTTGATGTATTATTATTTGTCGGGACATGATCAGGTTGCGATCGTTGTCGCCGTTTTATTAATACATCTTTAGGATTACCCCACAGAGAAGCGCACGAGCAACCAAATTCTAGATTGCAATGGGTGGCCATCTCAAGGAGTTGAGACCAGATCACTCGAGTCTAGTATTGGCGGGTTGCTTACTATGCTTGTAGAAGGTATAAGATAGACCCGCGGAGGAGTACTCAAGTCACCGGATTCAAGAAAGTGTCAGGTGGCCCCCTCATGATGATGATGTTGAGTTGCATCGTTTCTTAGCTTGCCTGGTAGCTTGCCGTACTCATAGGGGTCTGCTTTTGGCTGCGCATGAGCTATTCACGTGACCGGAGAATTTCGTATTTCGTTTGTGGTTCGAACGAAAGGCGAGATTCGTAAGTGATCCGACCATTCCTATTCTGTGATATTCATTACTTGTGATATGATTACCTGCCTGTAATAATATTTATCGCTTGCCTGTAATATATATTATCGCTTGCCTGTAATATTGATTATCTGTCTGCGATGATATATATATATATATATATATATATAAATAAGTCTTGTCCCCGCCCTGCCGTATGTTAAGTAACCTTACGGTAAAGATCCGGGGGCCTGTGGAGAATGCGTATGGCATATATGTGCATTCTATTTTCTTTTCATGCATTTCTGTGATTGTATGAAAATATGTTAGATAATGGGATTATCTATTTGATGGGATTGCATTGATTCGGATTAATGCAAAGATAATAAATTTAAAATACATTGTACAACCCAATATCATATATTTTGATTATAGTCAAATCTTTTACTTTGCACAGAGATATTCGGTTAGGAATATCCTGCACCTCATTCTATGAGAAAAGAGCGTAGACCCCTTTACAAGGATTGACCTCTTTGGCAAAACATTGTGTTACTAAATCTTTGCAAGTTGTATACTAGCACTTTTTTGCTTTGCATCGAGATATTCGGTTAGGAATATTCTGCACCTCATTCCATGAGGTAAGAACCTTGATCCAATTAATTCTATATGATTGTAATTGAAAACTATTTTCCAATTAATTCTGACTCTTGGGTATATAGATATCGGAATAATATCCCACATTTGTAAGTTGTTACAGATACTGAGAAGGATTAGAGTATTGGAAAAGGTGAATTGATTCTCAATATCGAAAATCAGAGCAATTGTTGCTATTGGGAAAATCGTCTGATTTTGCCTTTTGGCAAACTTTTGGTTTTGAATATCTGTTATTATGCACCAACTTTTAAAAACTCATATATCTGTTTCTTTATTTGATAAAGCTGGATATATATTTTTTCAAAAATATGTTATGAACATTTTTCTCTATTATTTAATGATTGGGAAAGATGCATTGAATAATGGGATAAACATTCTTAACCAAATTACAGTTTTCAAATTACAACACATAGAGTATGAGTTAGTGAACTCATAGAACTTATACATAGTGAAGTATGTTGTCCAATATCCGCATAGACAAAAGGTTGGTACTCATACTTCATTCCATTTTTCTATGAGTTCTCTGGTTTTAGACACGCATTCTTGTTTAAATGCAAAGTCCAAACATTTTGAAAAGTTCATAGGATATAAGAATAAAGTAGAGAACCAAATGTTGGAAGAATATGGACACTTATGCCAGGTATTCCGTAGTTATATAATCAAGAATTTTATTCTGTCGCATATTACTCATCTATTGATACGCTCTTTGACGAGTAATGCTAAATCGCCTTTTTTCTTTTAAGGTATGCATTAGAAATAGATGCATATCAATTGATACTGGTTCCACCTAAATCAGTGCCTCAAATTCTATATGTGATATAGAATGGGTTATCATCTTATGATTGTTAAGATGTTGAGTTGACCGGCTTATGCTTAAAACCAGAATCCGGATTAACTCAATACACGTGTTGGTAATGGCAGTTTATAGGTTATCCCGGGCATTGACGAGGGTTTAACTTTATACCATTTTCGGGATCAAAAATTGTTTTGTTCTCGACACGCCACCTTTTTAGAAAAGGAATTTCTTGCAAAAGAAATTAGTGGTAGTATGGTAATGTAAGTCGATGTCGCACACCCCACGCGGTTTGTGAGGAGGCGGAATTTACAAAAACGATTTTAAACTTGCAACATTGACCTATCATCTAGGATCTTTTCGGAAACCCTAACTAGCTAAACGCTTCGAGGTTCTAAACTACTATGAAAGAGTTTTATACCTCCTAGATACAAGTCCTTCGGGTCTTCTTCTCCTTTTCTTAAGCTCCTAAAATGTGAGGATCTAGCTTGGCCATCGGTCTTCTCGTGTCAAAGATGATCCACCCGAGAGTCTATGGTTCAAGCTTCAACCTCTAAACCAAGGTAACTAAAGTACCTAGTTCGCTAATCTAGGTAGCTTAGGAGATGTAGAGAGTTAATTGGAGTATTCTATCTCAATTGACCCTAGGATTTACAATACATGTGAGGGTTAGGGTTTTGAGAAAGAAGGAGAAGAACAATGGAGAGAGGGTGAGAAAACACAAATGAATAAGTGATGAAGGCAAGTGAAGAATGGCTCATTCTTTTTCTCACATCAAGCATGCATTATGTTCCACAGAAAATTCTTGCCATGCTTGAATAGTGAGACCAAACTAATAAACAAAAGAATTAGCCATACTTCAACCCATGCCACAAATATCTCCATTTTCCACCTCATTAATCTATTTTCAAAAATAAATAAAACCAATAATGAGGCGTCCCCTTCTAGAAGCATCTCTTGTACAAATTACATGAATGCCCTCACCGTATATACATACCGGTATTCATACTGCAAGAAATACGAATACAAAGAGATAAAGATAATCCAATAATATAATACTAGAATCTGGCTTAATCCTAAGCCCACTGGTATTATACGTCCGAACAACATCCGTAAAGCTAGTACACGTATATGATCGGAACCCTGCATATAAAACCATACGGCCTGTACATCGTTTCGCCTGAACCAGGGAAACCCTCTGTGGGGACTCTAAAGACTCGATAGTAAGCTAGCTGTGGGTTTAACCACAAGTCCGTCAGTGGCACTAGCTGTACGTAACGGCTACCCAGGTACCTGTCGAAAAGAAGGCCAACGAGCGAACTCATATGAACCCCAACTGAGCCTATCCATGACAATCTCCGTACAGTCCGATCTGTTCTTCTAAGAGTATCGCATATCGGGCTCAGGGGTGTTAAACGTCAGACCCCTAATAGCACGATAAGTCGTATCGGTATAAAGCCCAATACACCCTGAGAAACTACTGGTATACCTACCAGTAAATCTCACTTTCCCTGGCCAGGGATTTTGTGTATTGGCTAATCGAACACAGCGCGATATCAACTCCCAATACCGGGAGAAACGAAACCCTTCTAACCCCTACTGCCTCCAATTGTTTCGGGACTGGACCCAACTACTATCTGTTTGCATGACTCATTTGAGTCGTGGTAGGGTAGTAATCTAAGTAACATTGGAACACACTTAAGACAAAGAGTGATGTCAAGTCAACGGACTAACCTGTACTCATGTTACTGGGGAACTGCTAACTGACGATAGTTATAATACCAACCAGCAGTTCTGTCACGACCCGGAATTGGAACGTAACTGGCACTTGAATCACGTGAAGTCTATAGAACCCCACTGTAACCTAAGTAAGCCGAAAGCCCAGAAATCTAAATCTTTTTAGAAAAATAGTGGATGTGAAGTTTTGAAATAAAGGTATAATGAAATCAAGTTCTTTCTTTAAATGCATAAGTAATGTTATAAGAAAATACAAGTGGGTTATATACTATAGTTGAAAACATTTTTGTCATTTGAAATTTGGGCAGTACCTTCTTTGTAAATTTTGAACCAAAACCAATACATAGCAATAATAATAATCATAGGCATCCCCAAGCGGGAGCTTGCTCTTCGCCAATTGGTGGAAACAACCACATGAATACAAATATAAGACGCCCAAGGCAAAGATCAAACAAAGAAAAGAAAGTAAAGAAACCAAAACAGCATCAAGGAAACCATAAATAAACAATAAATACATATCCGTGACTCTAGGTCCGAAAGAATATACAATCTGTGGTTTCTAAGCCTACCAAAGATACATAGTCTGGTTGATGGAGCTTTTAACTAGATAAAACATGATAAATATATACAAATGGTGGTCACGATCCAAAGTGTACCCCACCTACCAATGCAAATCACCCGGAAGAAAGCTGTGTGCCAGCAAGACGCTACTGAATCCGTGCGGTCGATCCTGCAAGAAAACTGTGGCACAACAGGCGTGAGTTTCCAACTCGTGAGTAGAAGACATCACCAGGTACAAATCAAATGTATGACGATCTCCTAGGTCATACAGTAATATAATAATATAATAATACTGTGTGGTAACGCGGATGATCGTATATACATAAGTATGATAAACATATAAAGTCGAGTGGTAACGAGAGTGATAGTGTAAGAACAAGTATAATAATCGTAATGTAATCGTACCCATGTCATAATATGGTACCATGTCATCTGTATTATATATATGTGTATATGTGTATCATCCAAGTGTGTCCATCAACGACACATCAAATCATCATAAAAACCTGAGTGCCCAGCATCGACACTCGAAATCATCATAAAACCCGTGTCTAGGAATGACACATAAACCCTCATTTCTTGGGTACCGTCTCATCGGATCGGCCCTCATATCCATCTGATTACACGACTCCGGTCGGTATCCTCGGGATATCTGCCGAACCAAAACTATCATCGGTCGGTGGTGCTCCCCTGCCGGGCTCAACGTCTCTCTATACGATCTTCTTGCCCCGGAGCACCGTACCGGGTCCACTATGTACCGGCAGACAGTGACCCCTCACTCGTCGAATATGGTATATACATAGCACAGAACCGAGAAAACTCATGATGGACGCCACACATCATATCAAGAGAAACTGCATTTTCAAAACAATTATAAGTTTTCAAAATGTATCTACAGTTTCTTAAATCCAAAAATCTCATAAAAACAGAAATCTCATAAGCATGAACTAATAATGAGAAAATGTATACAGGCACAGAACAAATCCGTAATGCATAACCAGTGTGTTTATATGAGCATCGCATCTAACGCGGTATGAGAATGCAATATTGAACTAGTAAGTGTAATATAGATATTTAACAATAACTAGAAAGCTACAGATTACTAGGTTATATGATGAAGTAATGATTTCTATTGTGTACGTGGCATGGCAATTACCGATGATGAGTGTATGAGCTGGCGAGTATGCTCTCTAAGTCTACGGTAGCGCCCCGGCCGTCAATCTGACGCCAAATGCGGAACAAAAACTTTTATAACTGGCGCTATCGCATATTATAACCCGGATCTGCCATTAACGCTAAACTAACAAACTGTAAAGAGGGTAGAAAGGTTATACCGAACGATCTGAGTCCTTCGTTCTTAACCATCATCCCACGCTCCTGTTGCGGCTGCTCCGATCTCGTCGATCTCCGATTTCCTCGTCCATGTGGCACCATATCATCGGATCTTTAAACAGGCTCCTGCCTCTGACTCGAGGCAACCCGGTCATCAAGTTTGCTAGAAGAGATGACCAAGATTGATGTAGAGAATGAGTAGAACACTTTGTCTCGCTTCGTCTAAAGCCATGGATGAACGGTTAATGATGTTGCCATTTGAGTCGGGTGATGGAATGAAATGAGCTATGAAATTTCCATACACCGAAATCTATCATCCTTTTTCCAATCAAGTGAGAGTGAAAAATTCTCATGGGAATCAAAGAGGGGCCGGCCACAATATATGGAGGGGGGTGAGTGTAGGAGAGAGTGGGGGTAACCATAATGGAAAAGATCTCACACAAATATCCTAAGCATGAACAAAAAGCATTAATGAAAAGGTGACTCACTAATAACACCTCATCTCTCATTAATGCAAATGGATGACTCACAAAACCTAGTCATCATCCAAGAAGCTTCCTCTTATGACTCACCCTCATGACTCATCCTCAAGAAAAGATAAATCCGCATTTAACCAATATTAAATACGGCTGATAGAAAACTGGAAACTGGCAACTTCCAAAAGTGATCCCGAAACGAATTTCAGGATAACCCCATAACTGTATAAATATACCCGCATTTGTATTACGACCGAATACAAATGCAACTGAGACAAAGATATTATATCTACTCTGTATAATACATGGATCCGGCTTAAACTAAAGCCCACCAGTATTATCTGCCCGAAATATGACACGTGCGTAAACGCACGTGTATTTTCTGAACCCTGCCATAAAACCATACGGCCTCTACAATGTTTCGCCCGAACTTGGGAAACTATCTGTGGGGGACTCTAATGACTCGTCAGTACCCTGGCAGTGGGTTTAACCACAAGCCATCAGCGGCACTAGCTGTGCGTAACGGCTGCCCATATACTGACCTCAAGGGAGGCCGATGAGCGAACTCATCCGGAAACCCCACTGAGCCTAACAGTGACAATGTATTTACAGTCCGATCCATTCTTCTATGAGTATCGCATATCCAGCCTAGGGAGCTAGTAACCTCAGACCCCCAATAGCGGTATAAGTCGTGTTGGAGACAAGCCCTGAACACCCTGAGATACTACTGGAGTACCTACCAGTAAATCTCATCTGCCTTGGCCAAGGACTTGGTGTAATGGCTTTCCTAGACACAGCCAATCTCCACCCCCAATACCGGGAGAGAGGAATCCCCTGCCGATCCGCTCATGTGCCTCCATGTGGCTCGGGACTGTACCCAAAAACTACCTATTTGCACGACTCCTTTGAGCCGTGGTAGGGTAGAAATCAAAGCACAGTGGGAACTCACATGAGACAAATGAGGACCTCAGGTCGATGAACTAACCTGTACACATGTCACCAGGGAACTGCTATCTGACGATATGAATAATACCAACTAGCAGGTTCCCGGCGAGTCCTGTCCGGTGTACTCATAACCCAATGAGCACCTGTATACTTCTTAGATGATCCAACTGACACCAGTGGCTTGTGAGACCGGCCACCGCCCCTCGTCGGGGTCTCGACTGTATACACTAGTCTACTCCGGAGTATTGATGCCCTGTCTCGAAACTCCCACGACTAAGGACCACTATTAAGGATGTGCTTATGGACTACCCAACTCTCACGTATATGATCGCCCTCATACTTTTGGTAGTCAAGCAAGATCCTAAGGGCTCTATCAACGTATAATCGTGATCAGTCACCTGAACCTATACACGACTGATAAAGGCAAACCAGATAGCATACTATCATCTCGAGTAAGACTGTCCTACCGGCATAGGTCATCCTCAATCATTGCAATCACGTGCCTGTGATCGAATAATTGACTTTGAGGGCACTATATCCAACAATCTCCCACTTGCACTTAAGGCTAATTATTGCGATGTCGCATACTCACAGCCCGTGTGATACCGAACACCCAACTCCTCTACTAATCAGTTTCACAAATCCCGTTCGTAAAACTCTTGTGTTCGAGAAATAGCCTGGATCCGCCCTGATGTTTCTTTCTATGTCTCTCTTAATCTCAAATTCGCGGAAAAAGCCCTCTCCCGAATCGAGTAATACCTGGCTTAGAATATGTCTGGATATCTGATGGGACCTAGTTCATAAATGAACTCCAAATCTAAACTTCTTAGACTGTATCGATAACTGAACATAATCAGTATCCTGCACCATCCCTCCCACAGTATCCTCTTGGACCACCTGTGCATAATACTGTCCCTCTTCGTCAGAGGGAAAACTATAACTCTGACAGTCACTCTGTCATCCATGTCACCTTTGAAGCCTGGAATGATAACCGTCTCCCCAAGGAGGCTGCCGTCATCAAATCCGCAGAACATGCACTTATATTCTAAAACTGCTTCTATATGTTTCTCCAGGATTAGATTAATATAAACTTATCGCATCTAGTGCAAAAACAACATCTGGTATGGTACTTGACATCTCACGATTGACTCAATTGCCTAAGCAAGTGATCTGCCAATCATGCACATCCCTCTCCCCTTTAGTCTGTAAGACACCTTTAGAGAGGGTGACTCTATCACCTGCAGCTACACCACCATGCCAGGAGTCATCTATTCTAAAAACCATTAGAATACCGTAAAAGTACCCACATTGGGAAACTACCCAAATCCAGATCTAAAACCATAGATCTAGAAACCAGAATGTCTGATATTACATCCTTATCCTGTCTGGAGAAACAACTGTGTGACGACCACAGTACAACCGATCGTAGTATAGGAATTTTACTTCTCACTCTGTGTATGACATCCAAATACTAGGACATCACACCCTACTACCTTCTTAACTGATCCATCCTCTATTCTGATGAAGTCAAACCCATGACTGTCATATCAAAATTAGATGATCAATCTCCGCTATAACTGCTCTAGTCTATAAATAGACATAAGATACTTGCCCACTATGCTTCCGCTGCTCCCACCGACCACAACAACCCTCTGGCAGAATAATATATACATGCACTTCTAAAGCTAGTTTAGAACGACGCTATACTTAACCTCTTGCCGGGTCTCATAGTTTGGAACAACAGTGGTGTCAAGTCTAGGTAAGCAAGAACCTCCGTGTCACCGTCCTTGAGGCTACCGGAGTACCTCTTGGGTGTCTGAGGTAACCCACCATATCTGCGGAGTGGCTAATGGAATGTCAAACCTGATCGAATCTTTAGGTCCTATTAAATTTTCCGTAATCGTTTGCGGTTCTGGAATCACTTCCAGTTCTACCATACTCCCACTACTGTTTTATGAAAAAATCCATTTTACTAAAACTGTGGCGAGTTAAGAACAATATCACTATTGATCTTCCAGATGGTAGAAAGTCAACCCTCGTCATAGCCTGGGCCAACCCACAAACAGCCATTACAGAAACGTGCCTTGAGTTATCCAGAGTCTGGTTTTAAGCATAAGCTGGACAACTCCCCGTACATTAACGTCATTAAGATATGAACCATTCTATATCCAATATAGAAACTTTGGCACTTATTTAATTGAAACCAGATTCTAATCATGCAGCTGTCTCCAGTGCATATCAACTTAAATGGAGAGAGGCTAATCGGCATTACTCAACTTAGGAATCCATCCAATTATGAGTAACCTGAAAGAGAAACAAGTTTCTCAAAACTTTTACTATCATCTGAATACCAATCACAAGAATCTACATCTTCGATCTCTTTAAAGAATCCCGATACTTGCGACATCTGGTTCTCTACTTTATTCTTATACCTACAACTTCTCAAAACTTAGACCTTGTATTTCTACGAAACACTTGTCTAAAAACTAGAGAAGTCATAAGTAAACAGAACATAGTACGAGGACCTACCCCTTTGTCCTGATGGACACTGGACAACATACAATACTCTGTATAAGTCCGCTGAGTTGAATAACTCAAAACCTGTGTGTCGTAGGTTGAAAACTGTACCCAGGTGATTTCCTCAAATATCACTAATTACAATGAATTCCGATATAATGAGGATGATCACCTAATTCCCAATAACTTCCTCCCACTCATCATCTGTAAAACCATACAGATATGAGAATGAAACCTGGTAAATACATACCCTGAAGTAAGTATCTAATCGGGAAAACAGTTTTCCATTAACAATGCACTGAAACATGAAAATGTTCCGTAGGGGTATCCTGGTGTTCATAGTAATGCCTCTTCCATAATCCAATTCATGACTTTAACCGTATATTTCTTTGCCATCTCTCCAAATCCCTTTATTTGTCTTTAGTCGTTACCTTCTATACACCATCATTAGGCTAAATGGTTTTCTTCCTTCCCTACCGTTCGGCACCAGCCTATGGTTTGGAAGAAGACTATCCAGTAAGCATAATAGGTGTACTCTCCTCAACCTAGGAGTACTCACATCTTGAGAGAAGGTGATGGTAAAAGACAACTGAATAATACCTTATTCTTTTAAAGGTGAAATAGGAGTGGCGATGAAGTACGCGGTTTGGTCGTGAATGATAACAGTCGCAATTTACTTTACCCTCTTTCTAATCCCTTTATTTTGTCTTTACATATTACCTTCTGTACACCCTACTTAGGCTAATTGGTTTTCTTCATTCCCTACCTTTCGGCACCTGCCTATGGTTTGGAAGAAGACTATCCAATAAGCGTAATAGGTGTACTCTCCTAAACCAAAGAGCTCTCGCAACCTGAGAGAAGGTGATAATAAAAGACAGCTGAATAAACCAATTCTATTTCTTCTGAACCTTGATCCATCCTCGAAGGAGTCTTTTCGAGTTCGTATATAACCATACGATGGATCTATCCAATGGAAGTGGATGTCCGTAGTAATGCAGGGTGTTCTGATAAATGCAAAGGGTAAAAGAAGGAGTGTCAATGACTTATGCAACTCAGACAATCCAAAAGCCAGTATTTTAAGAAGGTTCGGTCAACTTGGTCACTGAGTCATAGTCTAGGGTCGGTCAAAGGTCGCTGCCAAAAGAAAGAGTGAAAAGAAACACTCTGCGTGCACTCTAACATAGATCAGAATGGTTATCACTTTATCTAATCCGGAAACCTCCCACTGTACTGTCAAATTCTTCTCCAAATCTGAAAGAAGAATCAATCGGGATCACCCAAAGAGTAAACCAACTCATCAGTGGGAATCGGGATCCAACTCTCATCATATGATAACGTGACGGAATCCACTCACGTTATCACACTCCAGAAGGTATGCGCATGCATGGCAAGTTTCAGTTTCTTTAGAAACTCCCGATATGATTTTTACCCCATGTTGTTATGACCTTGACGAAAGCCAACAAATCATAAGTCACATGTCAAGTTCTGCCCGTCATTATCTTGTTAATTCGAACCCACCCGTACATACCCTTGACGAAAGCCTACAAGGTAATACGACTGTCCCGAAACAACCCATCTATCTATGCAACAAATAAATACCCCAGCAACTACCAAACACTATGCCTTTGACGAAAGCCAACAAACATAGCTTGAATACTACTGACCATCCATAAGAAATGACGGAGGGCTACGACTGGTTTTTGGCGAAAAACCTTTAACGTAATGAACTTGATCTCGTTGAAAGAACCTGATAGCTTTTTATAAAAATATAGTGGCGAAAACCTTTGCTAAAGAGGTCACTCCCGGTGAAGGGATCTCGGCTCTTTCCTCGTGGAATGAGGTGCAGGATATTCCACTGAATACCGCGATGCAAAGAAACATGTAATCGACTATAGTGAAGTTATTACCCTGACGTAAACTTCTGCCCAAGGGGTCAGTCCCGGTGAAGGGATATCGGCCCTTGCCCCGTCGAATGAGGTGCAGGATATTCCAACCGAATACCACTGTGCAAAACAGAAGAAAACATCTTTGTAATAACACATTTTAAAACTGTTCCAACAACATCCAAACAGGTTTTTTTTACTTTGCATTGATCAGAATCAACGCAGTCCCATCAATTAATCACACTAGAAAAGAACGAAAATAAAATGTACGTATATGCCATCCGCATTCGTCACTGGGTCCCGTCATCACCCGTTAGGTTACTTAACTAACGACAGAGCGGGGACTGAACTAGCACGGGTGTAAAACATATACAACATCTAATAGTATATATACCAATATACAATAATCGCTCCAGGCGTGATAATATGCAACAATACAGAAAAGTAATAAGCATCACAGAATAATACAGATAATCTGGGATTCCCGGGTTTCACAGAGCCGCTGCTGAAACCCGACGTTCCCCTGGTCGTGTGGACAGCCTGTGCAATGAAACCTAGACCCCTACGGGTGCGGCAAGTTACCCACCAAAATCTGAAGCGAGGCAGCCCCTACAGCAAAGTGAATGGACCATCCTGCACTTCACGGAATCTGGTGACTTGAGCACCCCTCCTTGGGTCAACCTGTATCCCCTACGAGTGCGGTGAATAGTCTGCCAATTTTAGAGTGAGGCCCCTCTGCCTCTCAAAGCCATGAGATGCGGACCCGTTGCCCCCCAGAACCCGGCTATCCGTGCACTTCGTCGCGGGGCAAAACCTAGTACAGAAATGAAAAATATGTACAACGGGTACATCGACCTCAACCCGGTCGTGCCCCAAAAGAATATTATACAATCAGGCAGTGACGGCAGTCCACATGTTGGACGCTCGCCCCGCAATAACAAATGTATAAATAAATCCAAGCTGCACTAACATTACACACTGCTATCCACCACGACAAATCCGCAACATCACAGCACAACACAGAACATCAACACGAATGTCACGTTCGCAAACCCGTCTAAAAGGACTATAGCAATTAGACGCGGTTTACCGCTCGAATGACATTCACGGTCGGAGATATAATGTAAGTACTGTAAACTAACATGTTTAAATTTCGATCGACAAAATTTCCCGAAGTGGGCCCCACATACATCTGCTATACAGTAAAAATCACTGGGCCCAAAAGAACAGTTCTAGAATCCACAATTTCCCAAGTAGAAGCTACTGTAGAAGTTTAACAAATTGAACTCACTTTCCTGCGGGGAATCAGCGGCTAAACCCTAGCTTGGGACATGGATCCGCGGTGGAACAGTGACATCACATGGTCGAATTTCTCCAGTTTTTCTAAAAAACCCTGCATGATTTTCTGGTATGGTCAAAATGATTTTTAGACCAGTTTGAAAATTAACAGAAACTTTATACTTGAAAATTTAGATTTTCGAAAATCCCTTCGATCGATCTTTTAAACGCGTTAGCACAAGTTAGTAAAGCTTAATGGCGTGGCTCTGATACCATGTAACTCTACGGTAGCGCCCCGGCCGTCAATCTGACGCCAAATGCGGAACAAAAACTTTTATAACTGGCGCTATCGCATACTATAACCCGGATCTGCCATTAACGCTAAACTAACAAACTGTAAAGAGGGTAGAAAGGTTATACCGAACGATCCGAGTCCTTTGTTCTTTAACCATCATCCCACGCTCCTGTTTCGGCTGCTCCGATCTCGCCGATCTCCGATCTCGCCGATCTCCGATCTCCTCGTCCAGGTGGCACCACATCATCGGATCTTTAAACGGGCCCCTGCCTCTGACTCGAGGCAACTCGGTCATCAAGTTTGCTAGAAGAGATGACCAAGATTGATGTAGAGAATGAGTAGAACACTTTGTCTGGCTTCGTCCAAAGCCATGGACGAACGGTTAATGAAGTTGCCATTTGAGTCGGGTGATGGAATGAAATGAGCTATGAAATTTTCATACACCGAAATCTATCATCTTTTTTCCAATCAAGTGAGAGTGAAAATATTCTCATGTGCATCAAAGAGGGGCCGGCCACAATATATGGAGGGGGTGAGTGTAGGAGAGAGTGGGGGTAACCATAATGGAAAAGATTTCACACAAATATCCTAAGCATGAACAAAAAGTATTAATGAGAAGGTGACTCACTAATAACACCTCATCTCTCATTAATGCAAATGGATGACTCACAAAACCTAGTCAACATCCAAGAAGCTTCTTCTCATGACTCGCCCTCATGACTCATTCTCAAGAAAAGATAAATCCGCATTTAACCGAATGTTAAATACGGCTGATAGAAAACTGGAAACTGGCAACTTCCAAAAGTGATCCCGAAACGAATTTCAGGATAACCCCGTAACTGTATAAATATACCCGCATTTCTATTACAACCGAATACAAATGCAACTGAGACAAAGATATTTTATCTACTCTGTATAATACATGGATCCGGCTTAAACCAAAGCCCACCAGTATTATCTGCCCGAAATATGACACGTGCGTAAACGCACGTGCATTTTCTGAACCCTGCCATAAAACCATACGGCCTCTACAACGTTTCGCCCGAACTTGGGAAACTATCTGTGGGGGACTCTAATGACTCGTCAGTACCCTGGCAGTGGGTTTAACCATAAGCCGTCAGCAGCACTAGCTGTGCGTAACGGCTGCCCATGTACTGACCTCAAGGGAGGCCGATGAGCGAACTCATCCGGAAACCCTACTGAGCCTAACAGTGACAATGTATATACAGTCCGGTCCGTTCGTCTATGAGTATCGCATATCCAGCCTAGGGGGCTAGTAACGTCATACCCCCAATAGCGGTACAAGTCATGTCGGAGACAAGCCCTGAACACCCTGAGATACTACTGGAGTACCTACCAGTAAATCTCATCTGCCTTAGCCAAGGACTTGGTGTAATGGCTTTCCTAGACACAGCGCGATCTCCACCCCCAATACCGGGAGAGACGAATCCCCTGCCGATCCGCTCATGTGCTTCCATGTGCCTCGGGACTGTACCTAAAAACTACCTGTTTGTACGATACCTTTGAGCCGTGGTAGGGTAGAAATCAAAGCACAGTGGGAACTCACACGAGACAAATGACAACCTCAGGTCGATGAACTAACCTGTACACATGTCACCAGGGAACTGCTATCTGACGATATGTATAATACCAACTAGCAGGTTCCCGGCGAGTCCTGTCCGGTGTATTCATAACCCAATGAGCACCTGTATACATCTTAGGTGATCCAACTGACACCAGTGGCTTGTGAGACCGGCCACCGCCCCTCGTCGGGGTCTCGACTGTATACACTAGTCTACTTCGGAGTATCGATGCCCTGTCTCGAAACTCCCACGACTAGGGACAACTATTAAGGATGTGCTTATGGACTACCCAACTCTCACGTATATGATCGCCCTCATACTGTTGGTAGTCAAGCAAGATCCTAAGGGCTCTATCAACGTGTAATCGTGATCAGTCACCTGAACCTATACACGACTGATAAAGGCAAACCATATAGCATACTATCATCTCGAGTAAGACTGTCCTACCGGCATAGGTCCTCCTCAATCATTGCAATCACGTGCCTGCGATCCAATAATTGACTTTGAGGGCACTATATCCAACATGCTCATCATCGGTAATGTGCAAGTGTCCTAACAGACGATGTCATATAAGGTAAAGAAAAGAACGTGTATGTAAACCGCAAAAAAGAGAATAATGCGAGCATAGCAGAAAAGGAAAAGTAAACGCAATAGTATAAAATACATAGCTACTTATGAGCCATACAGTTATGGTTTAAAATAGTACGAATCGTTGTTTTTAGAAAATTAGGGGCTACGGTGTTTTTGAGAAAACGATAGCATTTGAAAATATGTAGCGTCCCTTCGGGGTTGTCATTTAGAAATGCATAACGATTCGCTAGTTTTGAAAATAGGTATGGCTCTAATTAGATCCTAATATCTACTTAAGAGAATATAAAACAATAATATCTCGAGTCGATACATCCATAAGTCGGCGATCTAGCCTCATAATATCATTTGCGGTATAAACCATTGTACGACATCATCACGTCAAGAGTGCGGATCAATCATCATATATATCATATCATGTACGGTATAATCCATCGTACGACATCATCAAATCAAGTGTGTGTAACTCAATCATCATGTACATCAAATCATGTACGGTATAATCCATCGTATTGTTAGCAATATGTATGCCGTAGAGGCCATTATTGTATATTATAGTGGATGCTTGGACATATATATAGAGGACTTTCTTGCTCGACATGATAGTATGCTATCTGGTTGCTCTTTATGTTAACATGTACACTTGTATTATTATATTGTCTCTCTGATACATGTTGATAAAACCCTTAGGATGTTGGCTTGATTACCAGGACTATGATGCAGATCATACTAGTGGGGCTTGTGTAGTCCGCAAGCACATCCTTTAACAGTTCTTAGTCGAGAGAGTATCGAGAAAGGGCGTCGATATTCCAGAGTAGACTAGTATGTACGTTTCTTGACCATGTATGGGGCGATGGTTGATCCCACGGCCATTGGTGTTTGACATCAAAGATTGTACACAAGTTCCCACTGTACTTTGATTTCCTTCCTACCACGGCTCAAAGGAGTCATGCAAACAGATGGATTTTGGGTACTGTCCCGAGTCACATGGAGGCGGTGAGCGATAGGAGGGGTTTCGTCTCACCGGGTATTGGGAGTTGATATTGCACTATACTCGATTGGCTATAACAGCAAGTCCCTGGCAAAGGCTGACGAGATTTACTGGTAAGTGTTATCAGTAGTTTCTCGAATGGTTATGAGCCATACATCGGCATGACTTATCAAGTTATTGGCGTCTGACGATTCCACCCCCAGACTCGATATACGACATATCAGACAAAGAGACCGGACTGTACGGTTAGTGTTGCTTATAGGCTTTACGGGAGTTTGGACAAGTTAGCTTGTTGATATTCTATTCGTTCAATACCTAGGTAGCCGCTACGTCTAGCTAGTACCGCTGAAGACTTATGGGTATCTAATGTGATCATTACCTACTGCTGGCGTATTGACGAGTCTTTAAAGTCCCATACAGAGGTTTCCTAGCTCAAGCGAAACGAAGTAGGACGCATATGGTGATATGTGCGGGAGCTTGATTAAATACGAGTATGTGATACCGTAATCTAATCTAGCGATATTTGATATCGGTTAGCTTATATGTGATATAACCGGATTATTGAATCAAGTGTTGATTCAATGATTTATGTATATGTTGTTTATGTATATTTGATATTAGCCGGATTATATTTGATATAGCCGGATTATTGAATCAAGTGTTGATTTAATATCTAATATTGAATATAAACCGGTTGTGTGTGATATAACCAGATTATTGAATCAAGTGTTGATTTAATAATTTGATATACATATATATATGATATTAGTCGGTTATAAATGATATAACCGGATTATTGAATCGAGTGTTGATTTAATAATTTGATATATATTTATATATATTAACTAATATTATTGCTCACTTAAGATTTTCTTCTCTTCACATACATTTATGTGTGTGTGTGTGTGTGTGTGATATATTTAAATATGTATTTTGGAATTGTATCATGGTTGATGATACATAGAACTAGGATGTATGAGAATCACACATGAAGTTATGTGATGAGTTAATAATAGTTCTATTTATGAATCAAAGAAAATAGCAAATGAGTCATTTTTCTTGGATGCTTATGAAAGCCTTGAGAAGCCATGACTCACCACTATTTCTTTGTTTTATTCATATATATTTTCATGCTCATCTTGTTAGTCACCTCATGGTTCATTCTCTCTCTTCATCCAAGTTCATCTCATCTTCTTCACTTGCTCTCTAGGTTTTTCTTGAAGTGAGAAAAGAAAAGAAATAGAAGAAAAATTAGTGAGCAAATTTCCTACTTCATCAACCTATACTTTACTAGCCCTTTAGTTTAGGTTTTTTGCTTCACTGAAACTTTGATTAGTGAAGAGTGAGTTTGAGTGAGAGAGACTTCAAGGTAGATCGTCTTCGGCCTCGAAGACTATAAAGCAAGCTATTTCCTTTCACCAAGTGGAGTCTAAGAAGAGTTCTAGAGACTACTACTTAGAGCTTTAGAAGTGAAGGACCGGTCTACAAAGCTTGTAACCCTCTGCACTTAGTGTAGAACTTGTTTGCTTACACTAAAACCTTAATTCTCTAGTTAGATTCTAGGTTAGTATGCTTTAAACCTCTAGTTTTTTTTAAAATTGTATACTTGATTCACTTTGAAACCTAGTAGAGGTGCAAAGACATACTTTCATGTACGGCATCATCAAATCAAGTGTGTGTGACTCAATCATCATGTACATCAAATCACGTACGGAATAATCCATCGTACGACATCATCAAATCAAGTGTGTGTGACTCAATCATCATGTACGTCAAATCACGTACGGTATAATCTATCATATGGCATCATCAAATCAAGCGTGTGGGTCTATGGTCACGTACATCCTATCGGCTCATCTAGTCACATATTGTCGCATGTTATAACTATATATCTCCCAATGTCCATATAATATACCATACCATATCATGATGTTTCAATCTCATATCACATAACATAGCCTTGTGATATCATATCCGATCATATCGACCCAAATCATTCTAACATGTCATATCCTCATCTCGTGATGTCATATCAAAATTATCCTCAAATTTACATGTGTGTGTGTATGTATATATATATATATATATATATATATATATATATATATAGAGAGAGAGAGAGACACACACACACACATCATACCAAGTGTGTGTGTGTGACAACATATATACCAAAGGCTCAACGCTAAGAGAATAAGAACTAAGGGCATTCCTTCTTACGTATATGCCTACAATAGCATATAATCTTCTAGAAACCTATTAGCTAAGTATACCCATCTAATATCTACATATATAGCTATATACCTAGTATCCTAATACTACGGTTGCGGGAGTGCTATACTCCATCCACCCGACTTCCCCCATAGATATACATCTACTCATCTACTATTCTCGCTCTGGCCGAAGTTGATGAACGTCTTGTTCTCCTTCGTCATCCCGGAAGTCCACAGGAAGGTACCTACAAATCAATGCATATCGTAATGAAATCAAAATCAAATCCGAAAACCAATACGGCAAGTGAAACGTATATAGGTTAGAACCTATGGTCTACGCATGCAATAACAACCAAACAATTCCCGACGTTGACGTACAAACGTCAAACGACCGAGTCAAAACTCAAATATCAAAAAACCAAGTTTCAAATATCATAAAATATCGTCAGAAATCATGTAAAATGACTCTAGATTTTTATTAATGTAAAATTATACTTTTTTGCATACAGGGTTGGTAGTTATCTAAAAAGTGAGCTACAGACCAAGTTTCAGACTCTAACACCAAAATTGGACCGCAAATTGCGGCCAAATTTCTTAGTGGTATATGCCCTAGAGGCCATTATTGTATAGTACTGGATTGTATAATACATTTTAGAAGCTTGGAATATATACAGATATAATAACAGTCTTACTCAATATGATAGTATGCTATCTGGTTTGATTCTATCTTAATATGTATATATGTTTCTTTTAGCATATCGCTAATACATATTTATAGAGCCCTTAGGATCTTTGCTTGAATACCAGCATTGTGATGACAGTCATACTAGTGGGGGCTGAGTAGTCTATAAGCACATCCTTATACTTGTCCCTAGTCGTAGGATTATAAAGACAAGGAATCGATACTCCAGAGTAGACTAGTGTATACGCTTCTCATCCTAGTTAGGGAGATGGCCTGTCCCGTAGCCATTGGTATGCGATACCAAAGATACTATACAGGTGCTCACTGGGTTATGAGTTACACTGAATGGACTCGATAGGAACTTCTGGTTGGTATTATACCAATCGTCAGTTAGCAGTCCCCAGGTGACATGAGTACAGGTTAGTCCGTTGACTTGACATCACTATTCGTCTCGAGTGTGTTCCCACTATACTTAGATTACTACCCTACCACGGCATAAATGAGTTATGCAAACAGGTAGTGGTTGGGTGCAGTCCCGAAGCACTCGGAGGTAGTAGTGGATAGAAAGTATCCGTCTCTCCCGGTATTGGGAGTTGATATCGCGCTGTGTTCGGATAGCCAATACATAAAGTCCCTGGTAAGGGCAAGCGAGGTTTACTGGTAGGTACACCAGTAGTTTCTTAGGGTGTATTAGGCTTTGCACTGACACGACTTATTGCGCTGTTAGGGGTCTGACGGTTATCACCCCCAAGGCCCGATATGCGATACTCTTAAACGAACAGACCAGACTGTATAGAGATTGTCACAGATAGGCTCAGTAGGAGTTCGGATGAGTTTGCTCGTCGGCCTTTTTATCGACAGATACCTGGGTAGCTATTACGTATAGCTAATTAAGGTTTCTGTAAAGATCCTGCGGTTTAAGTCGGTGTTGCAAAGTCAATAAAATCGTTTTTTGTAAATTGCGCCTCCCTACAAGTGCATGGGGTGTGCGACATCGACTTAAAAAATCGAATAAAACGACGGCCAAAAGATGAAGGCTTGGGCTTGGGTTTCTACGGTAGCTTCCTAGTGGTCAGCACATCTCACTGTATGCAATTTAATTTTCAAAGTCCCCGAGTCATTCCAGATTTCATTAGAACACCACAATTCAATAAAAACCCGATGTTGGAAAATTCCAAGTTCATTTTTGAAACTTCTAAACTCAAGTTTGATCAAGGATTCTATCACTAATAGATTTGTGGTCACTAACTTAGCCTCAATTACATCTCCACAACTCAAAACATCTACTAAATATCATCCTAGAATTTTCCAAGATCACTAAACATAATTTGTTTAACTCTAAACTAGCATAGGAGGTTAACTAAAAGTGAGGGAATTACCTTCCAATAGCAACTCAAGAAAATTCTAAGATAGCCAAATTGCTCAAAGTTCCAACTTGATCCCACCATGGTGCTTGTAGTGATGCGAGAAACATTATTTGTGAAGTTTGTATAAGGTTTTTATGGAGTTTTAATGGTGTTGCATGGAAGTAGTGAGGTGGTGGAGGAGTTAAGGAAAATAGAGGAGGAGATGGGGAAGAGAAAGAAGATGAAGTAATGAAGAAAACAAGGAGGTGAAGAAAGCCAATGAGAGTGTGTAGAACTTTCTCTCCCTCTCTCTCAACCATGCTTCCTTGTCCCCACCCATTTTTATTTCTTTCCCTTTTTAAAAAAAAACAAAAAAATTTAAAAGCAAACAAGAAAAGAAATGAAACCATGGCAATAAATAGGGACCAAGGTCACAATATGAAACGTTGCATGTCATGATACATAAATAGGGTTAATACATAATTAGTAAAATATTAATCACGTTTAGCGTAAACTTGTATGTAAATAATTGTATAAAAATTTATATAAGCCCAAATCCGATAAATGCTTCCATAATTAATAATTCATTTTAAAATTCCAATTATTTTCCAAACTATATGTATATAATCATACCATTCCATCACAACTAATTTCTATACTTTTATAATATTGATAAAATTTATTATTTTATTATTTAAATTCCAAAAATAATTTTTTATTTTTCTGAAATGTTACAATCTTCCCCCCTTAAATAAATTCGGTCCTCGAATTTAAATTTAAACCTCCCAAATATTTAAAACTCTTCAGTAAATCAGTCAAATCAGCGGGGCTCCGAATCACGAATCGTAAGATATATCATAGCACAACGTATGCTAATGAAAACGAGTGCAAAGCTCAAAATCGAAACTCCGTCAAGCGTCACGCAATCATGGGAGTTATGACAAGAATACAAATTTCAAAATCTACTGTTAAAATCAAGTATAATATAGACAAGGTTATATAATATATATAGTACGAATCCTTATGAAGTAATCTAAACAACTGAATAAAATGCATGCAAATTCTTTTCAAATCACCGTATGATGCGTATATCGCGGCACAAGTAGCAGACGTTCATTTTTAAAGGAATAGCTATATCTATATATGTTTTGTTTAACATATACGTCCCGCCTTTTGAAAATGATTTTGAAGGATTTTCTTTGTAAAACTTTGTGTCACACTTAGACACGTAGGAAAAATATTGAGACTATACCTTTTTTTTGAAAATCCCCTCGGTAAATATCGATGCAAGCAAAAATACTCAGGTACTGTCCTCAGACTAGTCCTGCTCGGTTACTATATAATATAGTACATGTCATAAAATGATGCTCGAAAGAAATCAATCTCAAATAGTGTATACAAAATACCACGTGCGTCTGGTGCGCACGGAAATAAAAACCATATCCAAGTGCCACGAATGTGCATAGAATCAAAACTAAGTGCAACGGGTGTGCACGAAAGCATCTGTCAAGTGCAACAGGTGTGCATGACAACAATACTAGGTTCATCTATTAAGCATGAAGAATCTCGATTAAGTACATCTGGTGTGTATGAAATCACATCAAATGTGCCAAGTGTGCGCAAAAATCTAAATCAAGTGCGTCAGGTCCGCACGAAAACATCTAGTGCAGTAGGGTGCACGATAACGAAAATCAATTGCACAAGGTGCACGAAAACATAAATCTAGTGCACTAGGGTGCACGAAAATGAATAGCAAGTGCACTAGGGTGCACAAAAATAAATATCAAGTATATCGGAGTGCATAAAATCAAAATCGAGTGCAATGGGTATGCAAGAAAATGAACATCAGTACAACTGATATATAAAAATATGAATTAAGTGCAACTGTGGTGCTTATAGGAAATATCTGTCAAGTGAGGCTAAAGTGCACGAAAATATCAATCATGAAACTAAATCATCAAAACTAAAAGGCCTAAAATAATAAGAGCGTGATACTCGGACCACTAAACACAAATCAAAATAAATGACATTGATGTACACCTCCTTCAATGTCGAAAGGTGCCGGTGCACCAAGGCTGGCAGAGCAAGAATATCTACTTACCTCCTATCCACGGTCTGGCATCCTATGCTCTTAGGTCCTCGTTTCTCTTTGTGGATCACCATTTGCACGACTCCTCGGCTCGACATCCCGTTAGGGAGTAACGACGGAAATAGTCCCGTTCAAATACTTCTCTGAACATCTCCTGGCCAATTTACATAGCCACTCGTAATGTAGCACGTCAATGATGGCGGCCTCTGGCCGTCAAAGTGCATACCATACAACCGATCCTGGGTCAAAATCTTCACTACTGATGTACTACGGAAAGTACCTACCATGGCCTCTCCCAATATCATCTCTGCTGAACTACCCGGAAGTTGGCACTCTTTGCTTAATCTGTTTCTCTTTCCGGGACAACTGCATTGTTATCATGACTTTCCTCTAAACATATGGCCGTATCCAATGCCTCTACGTACGTATCAAGTTTCTGACATCAATGGAGATGAATGACAACTCGTTAAGATCTCGTACGAACCTCTTACTCCGCTTTCCTTCAATATGGACCAATTAGGAATCATCCCTTCGTAGCTGTGTGGACTGCGCTTCAATTTGGCTATAGTCATATCGAGAGTCTCTTGTAAAGAATCGAAGATATGAACTCGGCATCTCCAATACTCTGTAGAAGACATCTGGCCAACTCCGTCCTCGGGAACTCGTCCAAGTCATCGGAGGAATACGCTTTTGCTCGTCCTTTCTTGATCGACTCACAATGCATTTGAGTGAGGCCCCCTTCTAACTGAAGCTAGTCAATTTAATGATCTCGCATCGGATAACCCAAACGAACAAAATGTCCTAGTCACTTATCCAAGGGTGACTAGTGATCTTCTGTCACATCCCAGCCAGTAAACTCATGTGGCTTCAGCTTATAAAATCTAGAGGTGATATCTTATCAATCTCAGTAGCAGCCGGTTCATCTGTCCACACGGTAGACAACACATCTATCTTCTTGAGTAGGTTGTATGTCGACAGTCTTCACAATCTGGCTGGCCTCTAGTAATGGCCTGATCATCTGGTGCAGATCCTGAATGCTCATGTCCGATGAGAAATCCTAGCACAATCAACCAATATGTTCCTACATCACCGGGTTAACGTCCTGGTCAGTCCTCGTCCCTGACGAGCTCGCTTGACCGCATCTCTAGTCGTAGCTCTCTCTGCTCTCGTAGCCATGGTGACAGGAACCGCAATCAAATATCGATGAGAAGAGATCATAGGAACGAATAGAAATACGGTGCCTAAAAAATGTATATCCTAAGGCTACTTAAGAGGAGCAGCGTATCGTAAATATACCGCGGAACATATACACGGTATGTCACTCTACATAAGTTACCTACTCCATCAACCAAGGTCAATCTACGTGACGAAAGTTCGGGTATAATACCCCTTACTCAAGTCTAAGTTCCTTATGGTCAAGCCTAGGTTCCAAAATATATATACTACCTAGACTCCGCATAGTCATATCTAGACTCGAACCAAGGTTAAACCTAACACTATGATACCAAATTTTTCACGACCCAGAATTGGAACGTGACTGGCACTTGAATCACGTGAAATTTATAGGACCCCACTATAACCCAAGTAAGCCGAAAGCCCTGAAATCTAAACCTTTTTAGGAAAATAGTGGAGGTGAAGTTTTGAAATAAATGTATAATGAAATCAAGTTCTTTCTTTAAATGCATAAGTAATGTTATATGAAAATACAAGTAGGTTATATACTATAGTTGAAAACATTTTCGTCATTTGAAATTTGAGCATCACCTCTTTTGTAAATTTTGAACCAAAACCAAAACATAGCAATGATAATAGGAATCCCCAAGCGGGAGCTAGCTCTTCGCCAATTGGCGGAAAAAACCACATGAATACAAATATACGATGCCCAAGGAAAAGATCAAACACAGAAAAGAAAGTAAAGAAACCAAAACATCATTAAGGAAACCAGAAATAAACAATAAATACATATCCGTGATTCTATGTCCGAAAGAATATACAATATGTGGTTTCTAAGCCTACCAAATATACATAGTCTGGTTGATGGAGTTTTTAACTAGATACAACTGGATAAATATATACAAATGGTGGTCACGATCCAAATTGTACCCCACCAACCAATGAAAATCACTCAGAAGAAAGTTGTGTGCCAGCAAGCCGCTATGGAATTCGTGCGGTCGATCCTGCAAGAAAACTGTGGCATAACAAGGGTGAGTTGCCAACTCCTAAGTAGAAGACATCACCAGGTACAAATCGAATGTATGATGATCTCCTAGGTCATTCAGTAATATAATAATATAATAATACTGTGTGGTAACGTGGATGATCGTACATACATAACTATGATAAACATATAAAATCGAGTGGTAACGAGGGTGATAGTGTAAGCACAAGTATAATAATGGTAATATAATCGTACCCATGTCATCTGTATCATATATATGTGTATATGTGTATCATCCAAGTGTGTCAATCAACGACACATCAAATCATCATAAAAACCTGAGTGCCCAGTATCGACACTCGAAATCATCATAAAACCCGTGTCCAGCAACGACACGTAAATCCTCATATCTCGGGTGCCGTCTCATCAGATCGGCCCTCATATCCATCTGATCACACGACTCCGGTCGGTATCCTCCGGATATCCACCGAGCCAAAACTATCACCGGTCAGTAGTGCTCCCCTGCCGGGCTCAACGTCTCTCTATACGATCTTCTTATCCCGGGGTACCGTACCGGGTCCTCCATGCACCCGTAGACAGTGCATCCTCTCTCCTCAAATTGGGTATATACATAGCTCAGAACCGAGAAAACTCATGGTGGACCGCACACATCATATCAAGAGAAACCACGTTTTGAAAAGAATTATAAGTTTTCAAAATGTATCTGCGGTTTCTCAAATCCAGAAATCTCATAAAAACCGAAATCTCATAAGCATGAACTAATAATGAGAAAATGTGTACAGGCACAGAACAAATCCGTAATGCATAACTAATGCGTTTATATGAGCGTGGCATCTAATGCGGTATGAGAATGCAATAACTGAACTAGTAAGTATGCTATAGATATTATACAATAACTAAAATTCTACATATTAATAGGTTATATAATGAAGTAATGATTTCTAATGTGTACGTGACATGGCAATTACCGATGATGAGTGTGTGAGCCGGCGAGTATGTGTGCGTGCAACATACGCATAATCGGTAATGGTGCATTTATCCTAGCAGACGATGTCATATGAGATAAAGAAAAGAATGTGTATGTAAACCGCAAAAAAGAGAATAATGCGAGCATAGCAGAAAAGGAAAAGTAAACACAACAGTATTAAATACATAGCTACTTATGAGCCATACAGTTATGGTTTAAAATAGTATGAATCGTTGTTTTTATAAAATTATGGGCTACGGTGTTTTTGAGAAAACGATAGCATTTGAAAATCTGTAGCGTCCCTTTAGGGTTGTCATTTAGAAATGCATAACGATTTGATAGTTTTGAAAATAGGTATGGCTCTAATTATATCCTAATATCTACTTAAGCGAATATAAAACAATAATTTCCTAAGTCGATACATTCATAAGGCAGCGGTCCAGCCACATAATATCATTTGCTGTATAAACCATCATATGGCATCATCACATTAAGAGTGCGGATCAATCATCATGTATATCATATCGCATACGGTATAATCAATCGTACAGTATCATCAAATCAAGTGTATGACTCAATCATCATGTACATCAAATCACGTACGGTATAATCCATTGTACGGCAACATTAAATCAAGTGTGTGTGACTCAATCATCATGTACATCAAATCACGTACGGTATAATCCATCGTACGGCATCATCAAATCAAGTATGTGTGACTCAATCATCATGTACATTAAATCACGTACGGTATAATCCATCGTACGGCATCATCAAATCAGACGTGTGGCTCTATGGTCACGTGCACCCTATCGTCTCATCTAGTCACATATCGTCACATGTTATAACTATGTATCGCCCAATATCCATATAATATATCATATCATATCATATCATGACGTTTCAATCTCATATCACATAATATAGCCTTGTGACATCATGTCCGGTCATATCAACTCAAATCATTCTAACATGTCATATCCACATCTCGTGATGTCATATCGAAATTATCCTTAAATTTACATGTGTATATATAGATATATGTATATGTATATACATATTTGTATATGTACATATACACATATCATACCAAGTGTGTGTGTGTGACAACATATATACCAAAGGCTCAACGCTAAGAGAATAATAACTAAGGGCATTCCTTCTTACGTGTATCCCTACTATAGCCTATAATCTCCTAGAACTGTATTAGATATGTATACCCGTCTAATATCTACATATATAGCTATATACATAGTATCCTAATATTACGGTTGCGGGGGTGCTATATGCCATCCATCCGACTTCCCCCATAGATATACACCTACTTACTTACTATCCTCGCTCTAGCCGAAGTTGATGAACGTCTTGTTCTCCTTCATCGTCCCGGAAGTCCACGCAAAAGTATCTACAAATCAATGCATATCGTAATGAAATAAAAATCAAGTTCGAAAACCGATACGGCAAGTGAAACAGATATAGCTTAGAACCTATGGTCCACGCATGCAAGATAACCAAACAATTCCCAACGTTGACGTACAAACATCAAACGACCAAGTCAAAACTCAAATATAAAAAAACCAAGTTTCAAATATCATAAAACATCGTCAGAAATCATGTAAAACGACTCTAGATTTTTATAAAAGTAAAATTAGACCTTTTGCATTTAGGGTAGGTCTAGTTATCTAAAAATTGAGCTATAGACCAAGTTTCAGACCCTAACTCCAAAATTGGGCCGCAAATTGCGGACAAATCGAATAAAACGGCGGCCAAAAGATGGAAGCTTGGGCTTGGGTTTCTACGGTAGCTTCTTAGTAGTCTGCACATCTCATAGTACCTGCAATTTAATTTTCAGAGTCCCTGAGTCATTCCAGATTTCATTAGAACACCACAATTCAACAAAAACCCGATGTCGGAAAATTCCAAGTTCATTTTTGAAACTTTTAAACTCAAGTTTGATCGACGATTCCATCACTAATAGGTTTGTGGTCAATAACTAAGTGTAACAACCCTAATTTTCCTATACAACTTTCTTTACAAATTTTTTTTCTAAATCCATAAAAGGGTATTTATTGCCTGAGCACAAGACATAAGTAATTAATTAGCAATTTAATTACAAGAAGGAGCTTGTGGCTCATTGGTAATACCTTGCACCGCTGAACCAAGCCACCAGAGTTCAAATCCCATACCCCACATTAGTTTTAATATTGTTTTATTTTGTATTTTTTGAATACCAAAGGTTTACACCTCCATTTCTCACAAAAACTCTACTACACTCACAAAACTAAATACACTAGTGAGCACCCCAACCGACCAGCCACCCCCTGACTTAGCCCGACTCGGCAGAGTCGGCCGGCGGATAGGCCGACTCGGGCCGGCGCCGCCGGCAGGACTCGTCCGGACGACCGAGTCCCCAACTGAGAAATCCTGGCTCTTCAACTTCTAAACCCCCCTGCATGCTTCATTTTCCTAGATCGGTTCTAGAGAATTCATAAAGCATCATTTACTCAATTTTTTAATACATTTTTACATTTTTTCAATTTAAACTCTTAATCAACCCTAACCTTAGCCTAACCCTATAAATACCACCCCTACACTCTACCCCCTCACCCCAAAAACTCTGAGCCAACTCTTAAGAAATCTCTAGAAACCCTAGTGTGCAATCGAAGTGAACGAAAGGCGAAGCTCCGGCGGATTTTCCGGCGATGAAACGACGCACCGTCGACTCCTCTCGTCTCCCCTTCCTATCCTCTGTTAACTAAACCCGTAAGACGCACTTTTCCCCTTCTCTACTATTTCTAAAAATACGGAATTAAAAAACCCGACGGAATCGGAACAAATCCGATTTCCGATTCGGTTTCTTTATAAAACTTCAATTATCTTTAATACAATCATGCTTAAACCAATTCATGTTGACTACTAATCACTAATCAACCATATTGATCAAGTTTCATATCATAAAGTAATTTCTATTTCATTTTACTGTATTTTTCATTTAAATACCATATAATTTCAATTCTACATTTAACATCACAAAACTTGCTATACCTTTAAGTAGATCACGAGGTAATGACCTACCTCCTCACACACTCATATGCAACATAGCACAATACCCTCGGGTACATAGAATACGAGAAATCAATATCTTTACAAATAAATACCATAATTAATAAAACCTTTTTTCCTTAATGATTAGTATTTATACAAATCTTTGCAAACCGCCGCTACAACCCATTTGGGGAACCCGTTCGGGATGGTGCAGATTATCGCACATCCTCGGGCTTAGTAGTGTGAGATGCAGACCTCCGCAAGGAGCATTCGGTCTCGAAAGATTTAAAATACGACATCTTAAGAAAAACAAGATTTCTAGAATATAATATATATATATATACTAAAATTATTTTCATATAAATATATATATATATGTAACATTCAAATATTTATTTTGAATTATTATAAATATTCCAACTCTTTTCAAAAATCACAAGAATCATTTTACACTAAAATACCATGAATTCCATATAAATCAATATTACAAGTAAATACCTTTATTTATGAAATTAGGATATTTTCACTAAAAATATCACAATATAAAATCTACATTCATTACAACTCTAAAGACAAATAATAAATACTTGGGGTGTATTTTGAGAAGTATATAAAAGTATTTTCACATAAAACCCCCTAAGTTCTATAAATTACCCTAAGGACCCTAGTAAACATAGGTTTAAGCGGGACCAATCTCTTGAGCCTCAGGAAGCCGAAGAAGTGGGTGCTGGCCTATCTAAGGTAGACAACTTAACAACGGTGTTATCAATACGGTAATCGTCTTTGAAAAAGACACAAATCCTGCAGCCCATGTGCAGCGGTTACCGATAATATCAAAACAATCACGACTTCAATTTCTTTTCTAATTGTCTGACTCAGACTGAGTCTTCTCATTAATAATTTGACTTGAATATGATTCAAGTACAATCTACAATCTACAATATTACAATTCAACATGAATCCATGAATCCTTATTCCATATATTTAATCTATCAACTTGACTGAACCGAACTATGGATATACATTCCAGTTTACATGATTCTCCAGTTACATACATGATTCTACAGTTATATCCGTTTACTGATATCATGGTTTCGGCAAGTCATCCAATTATACAATTCAATTTACAAGAAATTACAATGCAATACAATACTATCAATATAATAACTACACGGAGTATTAGGGTAGTTCATTCGTGAATCCAACAGAATCTCAAGAGTCTCCCTATATCATGAATTCATTTCTACTAACACAAGCAAGCAATCATGAGGGCCCGTGTTTCCATGCTCCTGTACTGTGGCCTGTTGAGTTTGGAATACTTCGGCGACGGTCGAAGTCCCGCTACTAACATATCATTCGGGACCGTGGTTCCTTACCCCTGGACTGTGGCCTATTGGGTTTGAGAACACTCTTGAGATTAGTTGACATTCACCCTTGAACTACGATAATAACAGCATTAACATTATAACAATATAATACAACTTTAAAAGCTATACTCTCTCTTTCTTCTTTTGTACTTCTCCCTTATCTTTGGGACTTACCGAGCGATTTGTTCACTGACGACATTCTCTTTCTTTCTTCTTTAAATGTCGTTAGATGTTTCAGACCTTCTGGAGACGGAGCCCAGCATCGAGGACTTGGACCAGATTATTGAAGACCCGGAGCTCTAGCTTCATTGTACACATTTCATTCTAGTACTTTTCTTTTTCTGTTATGCCATTGTTTAGGCATTGTTTTCATCAGATGTATTTACTTTTCCATGTACTATAAAAAGAATGCGAATAAATAAAGTTGTTGTTCAATTATATCTTTTGTCTCTTGTGTATAGCTGTTTTATATTGCTTAAATACGCTTAGCGTATTTACTTCACAGAAAATACGTAGCGGACTCGTCGCGTCCCCTTCGCCGTACACCGGGAAGCGGGGCGTGACAGGTTTTGTTGGTGGCCCATGCAGGTCAGAGCTGTATAGAACCATACTATACAGTTCTGTTCTGTGTGAACAACCTAAGCAATATAACACAAGAACCAGCAACTAAAACATTCTTTACAATCATGTTCCTTGAATCTTATCATTTCATATTCTTTGAATCATATACTTTGAATCTGTCCTAACCCAAAATTCCCTCACCTGTTTTACAATCTTACCAAAAACATCGCATTCTTTCATTCCTTCACACATTTGTCACATTTTTAAAACCCTTGCACCACCTTGTTATTTTTTCACACACTGTCAGTACTTCAGCCACTAAACTTTCTTGAATCTATTACACTTTCCTTCTACAAATTTCCAGGACGAAATTTTATAAGGAGGGTAGAATATAACAACCTTAATTTTCCTATACAACTTAATTTACAAATTTTTTTCTTCAAAATCCATAAAGGGGTATTTATTGCTTGAACACAAGACATAAGTAATTAATTAGCAATTTAATTATAAGAAGGAGCTTATGGCTTATTGGTAATACCTTGCACTGCTGAACCAAGCCACCAGAGTTCAAATCCCATACCCCACATTATTTTTAATATTGTTTTATTTTGTATTTTTAGAATACCACAGGTTTACACGTGCATTTCTTATAAAAACCCCACTACACCCACAAAACTAAATATACCAGGGAGCACCCCAACCGACCAGCCACCCCCCGACCCTTGACTCGGCCCGACTCGGGCCGGCACCGCCGGCCGGACTCGGCCGGACGGCCGAGTCCCCAACTGAGAAATCCTGGCACTTCATCATATAAACCCCCCTGCATACTTCATTTTCCCAGATCGGTTCCAGAGAATTCATAAAGCCTCATTTACTTCATTTTTAATACATTTTAATATATTTTTTCATTTCTTCAATTTAAACTCTTCATCTACCCTAACCCTAGCCTAACCTTATAAATACCACCCCTACACTCTACCCACTCACACCAAAAACTCTGAGCCAACTGTCAAGAAATCTCTAGAAATCCTAGGGTGCAATCGAAGTGAGCGAAAGGCGAAGCTCCGACGGATTTTCCGGCGACAACCGTAGGAACTCCTGGCGACAAAACGATGCACCGTCGACTCCTCTTGTCTCCCCTTCCTCTCCTTTGTTAACTAAACCCGTAAGTCCCACTTTCCACCTTCTCTACTCTTTCTAAAGTTACGGAATTACAAAAGCCGACGGAATCGGAACAAATCCGATTTCCGATTCGGTTTCTTTATAAAACATCACTTTTCTTTAATACAATCATGGTTAAACCAATTAATGTTGACTACTAATCACTAATTAACCATATTGATCAAGTTTCATATCATAAAGTAATTGCTATTTCATTTTACCGCATTTTTCATTTAAATACCACATAGTTTCAATTCTACATTTAACATCACAAAACTTGCTATACCTTTAAGTAGATCACGAGGTAATGACCTACCTCCTCACACACTCATATAAAACATAACACAATACCCTCGGGAGCATAGAATACGGGAAATCGATATCTTTACAAATAAATACCATAATTAATAAAACCGTTGTCCCTCAGAGTCAATTATTGGATCACAGGCACGTGAATACAACGATTGAGGGATGACCTATGCCGGTAGGACAGTCTTACTCAAGATGATAGTATGCTATCTGGTTTATCTTTATCATCGTGTACTGATTTAGGTGACCTTACAGGTCACTATTGCGCGTTGATACAGCTCTTAGGATTCTTGCTTGACGGCCAACAGTATGATGGCGATCATATACGTGGGAGCTGGGGTCTATAAGCACATCCTTAAAAGGTCCCTAGTCGTGGGAGTTTTCGAGACAGGGCATCGATACTCCAGAGTAGACTAGTGTATACAGTCGAGACCCCGACGAGGGGCGGTGGCCGGTCTCACAAGCCACTGGTGTCAGTTGGTTCACCTAAGATGTATACAGGTGCTCATTGGGTTATGAGTATACCGGACATGACTCGCCGGGAACATGCTAGTTGGTATTATACTAGACGTCAGATAGCAGTTCCCTGGTGACATATGTACAGGTTAGTTCATCGACCTGAAATTGTCATTTGTCTCGTGTGAGTTCCCACTGTACTTTGATTAGTACCCTACCATGGCTCAAAGGAGTCGTGCAAACAGGTTTTAGTTGGGTACAGTCCCGAGCCACATGGAGGCACTGAGCGGATCTGCAGGGGTTCGTCTCTCCCGGTATTAAGGGCGAGATCTCGTTGGGTCTAGGAGAGCCATTACACAAAGCCCTCGGCCGAGGCAGGATATTTACTGGTAGGTATTCTAGTAGTATCTCAGGGTGTTCTGGGCTACACTCTGACTTGACTTGTACCGCTTTTGGGGGTCTGACCTTTACCAACACCCTAGGCCCGCCATGCGATGCTCATAGACGAACGGACCGGACTGTACGGATATTATCACTGACAGGCTCAGTAGGGTGTCAGGATGAGTTTGCTCATCGACCTCCCTTTTGGTCAATACCTGGTAGCTCGTTACGTACGGCTAATACCTCTGACGTGCTAGTGGTTAAATCCACAGCCAAAGTATTGACGAGTCTTTAGAGTCCCCCACAGACAGTTTCTCATGTTTCGGGCGCAAGGCTGTAGAGGCCGTATGGATATATGGCAGGGTTCGATCATGTACGTGCGGTATTGCACGAATCATGATCGGACGGATAATACTAGCGGGCTTTGGTTTAAGCCGGATCCTAGTATTGTACAGTGTAGATTTTGTCTCATTGCATTTGTATTCGGTCGGAATACAAATGCGGGTATGTATATACAGTCTTGGGGTTTTCCTGTAATTTATTACGGGATCGCTTTTTGAAATTTCCAGTTTGCATTCCGTTTCGGCCATTTTCCTTTCTATCTTTCTTTAGCTGAAAGTTGGTGTGGAGGGGGTTATTTGCAAATGTGCAAATTAGCAAAAAGGAGGGTGTTTTTTTGTGGTGGAAGGTTCATGATGATTCTAGCATCCTTTGACTTCTTTGATTGTCATCATTACTTGCTTTATTGGATGGGATTTGAAAAGGCTTTGGTGTGACATGTTTCATCATGAACGCTCATTCTTCTCTCTTGCATTATTCATACACTCCCTCCTATTCTCATTCAAGGGGCTGGCCACATTTTTGGTGGGTGAGGGGATTCATTTTTTTGTGCTGGGGAAATTGATCTCATTTTGATACACACAAAATTCTTTAGCATCATTTCAAAGTTCATTCCTCCATCTCCATTGTGGCAACTTCATTAACCCCTTGAGACAAAAAGTTCTACACTCAGTCTACAGCAATCTTGGACATGTCGACTTGCCAATTTCGTGTCCGAGTTGCCTCGGTTCAGAGGTGGGAGCCCGTAAAAAGACTTCTCGATGTGGTGCCCTTCCAACGAGGAGATCGAGACCGGAGATGCCGCGAGGAGATCGGGATGGTGGCCGAAGACCGAAGGACACGGATCGCCCGGTATAGCTCTCTACCCTTTCTCTAGTTAGCTAGTAGTAGGTTAATGGTCCGATCCGGGTTTATAGTCCGCGGTAGTGCCGGTTTATAGTTTGAAAAAGTTTTTGTTTTCCGCATTTTGGCCTCGGACAGATGGCCGGGGCGCTACCGTAGTCTTACATGGTATCAGAGACACGCCATTAACCTTTACTAGCTTACTCTAACGTGTTTACAAGTTCGATCGAACAAATTTCCAAAAACCACATTTTTCAAGCATCAGTTTCTGTCGAAATTTTTTAGTTGTCAAAAAAATATTTGGTGTATTGCAGAAATATGTGCAGGCTTTTTCAAGAGAACTGAAGAAATTTGGTCGGCTGATTTCACTGTAGCACGGAGGATCCGCGCCCGTAACCACGTTTTGGCCACGGATCCGCCGCCGTACTGTAGCCACAGTGCACCAAATTTCTTCAGTAGGTCTCTGTGTTGGAATTGGGTTTTTGTTATATTCTGTTTGGGCCCAGATTTATTTTGTGTACTGAGTATTGTAATTAGGGCCCACTTCGGGAATTTTTGTCGATCGAAAATTTTAAACATGTTAGTTCACAGTATTTACATTATATCTGCGACCGTGAATGTCATTTGATCGGTAAATCCTGTCTAACTACTATAGCGCTTTTAGACGGATTTGCGAACATGACATTCACGTTGATGTTCTGTGTTGTGCTGTGATGTTGCGGATTTGTCGTGGTGGATAGCCTGGATGCAATGGTAGTACAGTTTGCTTGTATATGTACATTTGATATTGCGGGGCGAGCGTCCGACATGTGGACTGCCGTCACTGCCTGTTTGTATATTATTCTTTTGGGGCACGGCAGGGCTGAGGTCGATGTACCCGTTGTATATTTTACTTTCTGTACTAGGATTACCCCGCGGTGGGGTGCACGGATAGCCGGGTTCTAGAAGGCAACGGGCCCGCATCTCATGGCTTTAAGACGGAGGGGGCTTCACTCTAGAATTGGCGGGCTATTCTCCGCACTCGTAGGGGGTATAGGTTTACCCAGGAGGGGTGTCCAAGTTACCGGATTCTGTGAAGTGCTGGGTAGTCCATTCACGTTGTTGAAGGGGGCTACCTCGCTTCAGGTTTTGGCGGGTAACTTGCCGCGCCCGTAGGGGTCTAGGATTTCATTACACGTCTATCCACATGACCAGGGGAACGTCGGGTTTCAGTAGTGGCTCTATGTAACCCGGAGATCCCAGACATCTGTATTGTTCTGTGATGCTTATTACATTTCTGTGATGTTGCATTTTATCACGCCTTGAGCGATTATTATATATTGATATATATAGATGTTGTATATATTTTGCACCCGCGCTAGTCCAGTCCCCGATCTATCGTTAGTTAAGTAACCTAACGGGTGATGACGGGACCCAGTGGCGAATGCGGGTGGCATATACGTACATCGTATTTTCGTTCTTTATTGGTGTGATCAATTGATGGGACTGCGTTGAATCGGATCAATGCAAGATAAACAAACCTATTCTGATGTTGTTGGAACAATTTTCAAAAAGCTGTTATTGCAAGGACGTTCTCTTTTGTTTTGCACAGTGGTATTCGGTTATGAATATCCAGCACCTCAGTTGACGAGGCAAGGGCCGAGATCCCTTTACCGGGAGTGACCCCTTGGACAAAAGTTTGCGCCAGGGTAATAACTTCACTATAGCCGATTAATTTTGCTTTGCATCGTGGTATTCAGTTGGAATATCCTGCATCTCATTCTACGGGGAAAGAGCCGAGATCCCTTCACCGGGAGTGACCACTTTAGCAAAGGTTTTCGCCACTATATATTTATAAAAAGCTATGCAGTTCCTTCAACGATATCAAGTTCATTACGTCAAAGGTTTTTCGCCAAAAACCAGCCGTAGCCCTCCGTCATTTCTTACGGGTATTATTTAGTATTCGTGCTGCGTTTGTTGACCTAGTCAAGACGTAGTGTTCGGTAGCTAAGTGGTACTTGTTTGTTGCATAAGTGGGATTGGTTAGGACAGTCGTGCGGCTTTGTTGACCTAGTCAAGGGCACGTACGGGTGGGTTTAATGCAATCCAGAATAATGACGGGTTGAACTTGACTGGCGGTTTATGGTTTGTTGACCTAGTCAAGGTCATAAGCCGCTTGGGGTAAAAATCACATCAGGAGTTTCTAAAGAAACTGAAACTTGCCAGATATGCGCATACCTTCTGGAGTGTGATAACGTGAGTGGATTCCGTCACGTTATCATGCGATGATAGTTGGATCCCGATTCCCACTGATGAGTTGGTTTACTCCTCGGGTGATCCCGACTAATTCATCTTTCAGGTTTGGAGGAGAATTTGAGTTTACAGTGGGAGGTTTCTTGATTAGATAAATTGATAACCATTCTGATCTAGGATAGAGTACACGCAGAGTGTTTCTTTTCTCTCTCTCTTTGGCAGCGACGATGGCCCGACCCTTGACTATGACTCAGTGACTAAGTTGACCAGACATTCTTATAATACTGGTTTTTGGATTGTCTGAGTTGCATACCTCATTGCCACTCTTTCTTTTACCCTTTTCTCCAGAACACCCCGTATTACTACGAACGTCCACTTCTATTGGATAAAACCATCATATAGTTATATACGAACTCGAAGGAATTTGTTCAAGATTCGAGGATGGTTTCCGGTTCTGGAGAAAACGAATAGGACTATTCAGTTGACTTTTCCTTTTACCTTCTCTCAGGTTGTGAGTGCCCCTTGGATTAGGGGATAGTACACCTGTTATGCTTACTGGATAGTCTTCTTCCAAACCTTAGGCTGGTGCTGAATGGTAGGGAATGAAGAAACCCGATTAGCCTAAGTGTGGTGTACAGAAGGTATTAAGTAAAGACAAACAAAGGGATTAGAAAGAGGGCATAGTAAATTGCGACTGCTATTCACGACCAAACCAAGTATTTCATTACCACTCCTACTTCACCTTTGTATTTCTCCAGAACACTCTGTATCACTATGAAGATCCACAGTTATTTGGATACTCCATCGTATGGTTATATACGAACTCGAAGGAACTTGTTCCAATTCGAGGATGGATTCTGGTTCAGGAGAAATAGGAATAAGGTTTATTCAGGTGTCTTTTATCTTTACCTTCTCTCGGGTTGCGAGTGCTCCTAGGATTAGGACAGTACACCCATTATGCTTATTGGATAGTCTTCTTCCAAACCATAGGCTGGTGTCGAAAGGTAGAGAAGGAAGAAAACCATTTAGCCTAAGAGGGTGTACAGAAGGTAATGACTAAAGACATATGAAGGGATTTGGAGAGATGGCAAAGAAATATACGGTTACAGTTGTGAATCTGGATAATGGAAGAGGCACTACTAGGAATACCCGGATACCCCTACGAAACATTTCAATGTTTCAGTTTCACTGTGCATTGTTAATAGAAAACTGATTTCCTGATTAGACACTTGCTCCAGGGTATGTATTTACCAGGTATGATTCTCACATCCATATGGTTTTACAGATGATGAGTAGGAGTAATTTATTGGGAATTAGGTGATTATCCTCATTATATCGGAATTCGTTGTAATTGGTGATATTTGAGGAAATCACCTGGGTAGTTTGCCCGACGGCAAATATTTGGTTTTGAATATCCGCTGTTATGCACCAATTTCAAATTGATATATCTGTACGTCTATTTTTATAGAGTGAGATATACCTTTTTGAAATTATGTCCATGACATTTACCTATATCAGTGGATGGTTAGGTAAGGAGCATTAAACAGCGGTGTAATTCTTCTTAACCATAAGTACAGTTTTCAACCTACGACACACAGGGTTTGAGTTATTCGACTCAGGGGACTTATACAGAGTATTGTATGTTGTCCAGTGTCCATTAGGACAGAGGGCTTGGTTCTCGTACTATACTCTGTTTACTTATGACTTCTCTAGTTCTTAGAAAATTGTTTCGTAGAAACACAAGGTCCAAGTATTGAGAAGTTATAGGTATAAGAGTAAAGTAGAGAACCAGATATTGCAAGTATCGGGATTCTTCAAGGTGATCGAAGATGTAGATACTTGTGTATGGTATTCAGTTAATAGTAATGATTAAGAGAACTTGCTTCTCTTTCAGGTTACTCATAATTGGAAGCATTCCTAAGGTCAGTAACGTTGATCGGCCTCCTTCCATTTAGTTGACATGCACTGGAGGCAGCTGCATGATTTGAATCTGGTTCCAATTAAATCAGTGCCTCTATTTCTATATTGGATACAGAACGGTTCATATCTTAACGATGTTAAGGTACGGGGAGTTGTCCGGCTTATGCTTGAAACCAGACTCTGGATAACTCAAGGCACGTTTCTGTAATGGCTGTTTGTGGGTTGACCCGGGCTATGAAGAGGGTTGACTTTCTAACATCTGGAAGATCAATAGTGATATTGTTCTTGACTCGCCACAGTTTTAATAAAAATAGATTTTTTCAGAAAACAGTAGTGGGAGTATGGTAGAACTGGAAGTGATTCCAGAGCCGCAAACGATTACTGAAAATTTGATAAGAACCTAAAGATTCAATGTGGATTGACATTCCATTGGCCACTCTGCAAATATGGTGGGTAATTTCAGGCACTCGAGAGGTACTTCGGTATGCTCAAAGACGGTGACATGGAGGTTCTTGTTTACCCAGACTTGACACTACTGTTGTTCCAGGCTATGAGACCCGGCAGAAGGATGAGTATAGCGTCGTTCTAAACAAGCTTTAGACGTGTACGTGTATATGATTCTGCCAGAGGGCTGTCGTAGTCAGTGGGAGCAGCGGAAGCATAGGTGAATAGGTGGCTTATGTCTATTTATAGACTAAAGCAGATATAGCGGAGATAGATCATCTATTTCTGATGTGACAGTCATATGTTTGACTTCATCAGAATAGGGGATGGATCTGTTAAGAAGGTAGTAGGGTGTGATGTCCTGGTATTTGGATGACATACACAGAGTAGGAAGTGAAGTTCATATACTACGATCGGTTATACTTTGGTTGTCACACAGTGGTTTCTCCACATGGGACTTGGATATTATATCAGACATCCTGGTTACTGGATCTATGGTTTTAGATCTAGATTTGGGTAGTTTCCCAATTTGGGTACTTAGACAGCATTCTAAAAGTGTTTTAGAATGGACGACTCCTGGCACGGTAGTATACCTGCAGGTAATGGAGTCACCCTCTCTAAAGGTGTCTTACAGACTAAAGGGGAGAGGGATGTGCATGATTGGCAGATCACTTGCTTAGGTAATTGAGTCAATCATGAGATGTCAAGTACCACACCAGATGTTGTTTTTGCAGTAGATGCAATAAGTTGATATTGATCCAATCATGGAGAAACATTCGGAAGCAGTTTTAGAACATAAGTGGATGTTCTAGGGATATGATAACGACAGTGTCATTCGGGAGACAGTTATCATTCCAGGCTTCCAAGGTGACCTGGATGATAGAGTGACTGTCAGAGTTATAGTTTTCCCTCTGACGAGGGGCAGTATTTTGGACAGGTGGTCCAAGCGGATACTGAGGGAGGCATGGCGCAGGATACTGATTGGTTTCAGTTGACGATATAGTCTAAGAAGTTTGGATTTGGAATTCATTTATGAACTAGGTCCCATCAGATATCCATACATAATCTTAGACAGGTATTGCTCATTTCGGGAGATGGCTTTCTCCGTGAACTTGAGATAAAGAGAGACATAGAAAGAAACATCAGGGCGGATCCACTAGCTGAGGCTATTTCTCGAACGCAATAGTTTCGTAAACGAGTTTTGTGAGACTGATTAGTAGAGGAGTTAGGTGTTCGGTATTACACGGGCTGTAAGTATGCGACATCGCAATAATTAGCCTTGAGTGCAAGCGGGAGATTGTTGGATATAGTGCCCTCAGAGTCAATTATCTGGTTTATCTTTATCATCGTGTACTGCTTTAGGTGACCTTACAGGTCACTATTGCGCGTTGATAGAGCCCTTAGGATTCTTGCTTAACGGCCAGTAGTATGATGGCGATCATATACGTAGGAGATGGGGTCTATAAGCACATCCTTAAAAGGTCCCTAGTCGTGGGAGTTTTTTAGACAGGGCATCGATACTCCAGAGTAGACTAGTGTATACAGTCGTGACCCCGACAAGGGGCGGTAACCGGTCTCACAAGCTACTGGTGTCAGTTGGTTCACCTAAGATGTATACAGGTGCTCATTGGGTTATGAGTACACCGGACAGGACTGTCGGGAACATGCTAGTTGGTATTATACCAGACGTCAGATAGTAGTTCCCTGGTGACATGTGTACAGCTTAGTTCATCGACCTAAGATCGTCATTTGTCTCGTGTGAGTTCCCACTGTACTTTGATTAGTACCCTACCACGGTTCAAAGGAGTCGTGCAAACAGGTTTTAGTTGGGTACAGTCCCGAGCCACATGGAGGCAGTGAGCGGATCTGCAGGGGTTCATCTCTCCCGGTATTGGGGGTGAGATCGCGTTTTGTCTAGGAGAGCCATTACACAAAGCCCTCGGCCGAGGCAGGAGATTTACTGGTAGGTATTCTAGTAGTATCTCAGGGTGTTTTGGGCTACACTTCGACACGACTTGTACCGCTTTGGGGGGTTTAACTTTTACCAACCCCCTAGGCCCGCCATGCGATGCTCATAGACGAACGGACCGGACTGTACGGATATTTTCACTGACAGGCTCAGTAGGGTGTCAGGATGAGTTCGCTCATCGACCTCCCTTTTGGTCAATACATGGTAGCTCGTTACGTACGGCTAATACCTCTGACGTGCTAGTGGTTAAATCCACAGCCAAAGAATTGAAGAGTCTTTAGAGTTCCCCACAGACAGTTTCTCAAGTTTCGGGTGAAACGATGTAGAGGCCGTATGGATATAAGACAGAGTTCGATCATGTACGTGCGGTATTGCACGGATCATGATCGGACGGATAATACTAGCGGGCTTTGGTTTAAGCCGGATCCTAGTATTGTACAGTGTAGATTTTGTCTCATTGCATTTGTATTCGGTCGGAATACAAATGCGGGTATGTATATACAGTCGCGGGGTTTTCCTGTAATTTATTACGTGATCGCTTTTTGAAGTTGCCAGTTTGCATTCCGTTTCGGCCATTTTCCTTTCTATCTTTCTTTGGCTGAAAGTTGGTGTGGAGGGGCTTATTTGCAAATGTGCAAAATAGCGAAAAGGAGGGTGTTTTTTGTGGTGGAGGGTTCATAATGATTTTAGCATCCTTTGACTTCTTTGATTGTCATCATTACTTGCTTTTTTGGATGGGATTTGAAAAGTCTTTGGTGTGACATGTTTCATCATAATCACTCATTCTTCTCTCTTGCATTATTCACACACTCCCTCCTATTCTCATTCAAGGGGCCGGCCACATTTTTGGTGGGTGAGGGGATTCATTTTTTTGTGGTGGGGAAATTGATCTCATTTTGATACACACAAAATTCTTTAGCACCATTTCAAAGTTCATCTCCAAAGTTCATTCCTCCATCTCCATTGTGGCAACTTCATTAACCCCTTGAGACAAAATGTTCTACACTCAGTCTATAGCAATCTTGGACACGTCGGCTTGCCAACTTCGTGTCTGAGTTACCTCAGTTCAGAGGTGGGAGCCCGTAAAAAGACTTCTCGATGTGGTGCCCTTCCGACGAGAAGATCGAGACCGGAGATGCCGCGAGGAGATCGGGATGGTGGCCGAAGGCCGAAGGACACGGATCGCTCGGTATAGCTCTCTACCCTTTCTTTAGTTAGCTAGTAGTAGGTTAATGGTCCGATCCGGGTTTATAGTCAGCGATAGCGCCGGTTTCTAGTTTGAAAAAGTTTTTGTTTTCCGCATTTTGGCCTCGGACAGACGGCCGGGGCGCTACCGTAGTCTTACAATTAGTATTTGTAGGGTTCCTAGGCATACTATAGAGGTCTCACAAGGCATCAACCATGCCAATTTCAAATTTTATGGGTGCCGAGAAACCCTAATACGGATCGTTGACTAGAAGTTTAGGCGAAATATGAATCTAGTTAACAACTTAACTAAAGATAAGAAGCTACAACCTTTGTAGATCCGGATATCCACTTCCTTAGCTCCAAGTAGACGTCCTCTCGCTATCCGTCTTGAATCTTGGACTCAATCGTCGACTTGATCGGAGAAATGGGCGGACTAGGTCGTCGGCTTCGTGCCAAAGATGATCTACGTCGAGGCATCACAAGTTCAAGCTCCGACTTCACAAAGTTGTGAAACTTGTGAAGAAAACACCCAAAACAACTTGGCAAGAGGTAGAGGGTGAAGAAATAAGAGGTGGGTTCACTTTAGAATTGGATTTCTCACTTTAGAGCTCAAGTTGCCATTGATAGCATCAAGCTTTCTCTCTTGAAGATGAAGAAGAAGATGAAGCTAGAATTATGATAAGTGTTGTTAAAAGAATAATAAAAATGAATACTTATCATCTTCTAACCTTGGTTAAGTGTAGAGAATAGACCATGGTCAAGTGAGAATGGTTAGGGTTAAGGATGATGACAAAATGGTCACTTTAGTCTAAGCTTCATGAAGCTTCATGAAAGAAACCATTTTGTTATCTTTTATTTATTTATCAAAAAAGAATAGATAAATAAATAAGTAAATAAATCAAAACCCTAACTATTATCATAACCATGGTTTAAGTCTTAACACAAAACCAATTTACATGCATCATCAAACATGACACATTGTAGTGCACAAAAGTATATCACATATACAACTTGTGAACTACAAGTGAGAAAATCCTATTAAAGTGAACCAATACTAGTTAATGCAAAGTAATATATCAAATATATAATTATACATTAAATCATTAAATCAACACTTGATTCAATGATCCGGTCATGTCGCACATAACCGACTAGTATCCAATGTATCGACTTATCGAATCAATCTACGATTCGATAACTAGGTTATATCGAATATAACCAATCGATACATTCATCGTGAGAATGAAATACGGTATCACATACACGCATTATTCTCGGTCCTGCACATATCTCATATGCACTCCTATTTCGTTTCGCTTGAGCCAGGAAACCTCTGTGTAGGACTCTAAAGACTCGTCAATACGCCGGTAGCAGATGATGATCATATCAAGCACCCACAAGCCGCAAGCGGTCTGCTAAACGTAACGGCCATCCGGGTATTGAGCGATCAGAAGATCGACGAGCTAGCCCGCTCACACTCCTGTGAATCCAACCATTAACACTTACCTTACAGTCCGGTCTGTTCGTCTGATATGTCGCATATCAAGTCTAGGGGTGGTATACGTCAGACCCCAATAACCGATAAGTCGTGCCGATGTGAGGCACATAACGGGTCGAGAAACTACTGGTAATACTTACCAGCAAATCTCTGATCAGCCCTGGCCAGGGACTTCCCTATTACGGCCAATCGAGCACAGCGCAACATCAACCCCCAATACCGGGAGAGACGAAACCCCTCCTATCGCTCATTGCCTCCATGTGACTCGGGACTGTGCCCAAAGACCACCGTTTTGCACGCCCTCATGGACGTGGTAAGGTGGAGATCAAAGCACAGTGGGAATCACACAAGACTCTATGACGATCTCGGGTCTACAGACTAACCTGCACAAGTGTCACCTGAGAACTGCCATCTGACGTGAGGTATAATACCATCTGGGAGTTCTCGGCGAGTCCGTCCAGTGTACCCAGTCTCCACTGAGCACCCGTACACCATCTCTGATGTCAAACACCAATGTATATGGGATCATCCATCGCCCATCTCATGAGTCGAGAAGCGTATACGCTAGTCTACACTGGTATATCGATGCCCTGTCTCGATACACCCAAGACTAGGGACCTTGAAGGATGTACTTATGGACTACCATGTCCCCACTAGTATGATCTGCATCATAGTCCAGGTAGTCAAGTACACATCCTAAGGGCTTTATCAACATGTAACTATAAGACAGTTTAAAGAGACAAGTGTACATGTTAAGATAAAGAGCAACCAGATAGCATACTATCATATCGAGCAAGAAAGTCATCTCTATATATGTCCAAGCATCCAATATAATATACATCATCTGTACAATACTGGCCTCTAGGGCATACATACAACTAACAATCTCCCACTTGCACTAGGGCCAGCTGCTGTAGTATCGCATACCGAGCATCCCGAAGAGTCTCTCAAACTGTATCTGGGGAATGGCCTTCGTGAGTGGATCCGCCGTGTTGTTCTTCGTGTCAACCCTCCTGACCTCGATCTCCCGGCGATCAACTATCTCCCGGATCAGGTGATACCGCCTCAGAATATGCCTGGATCTCTGATGGGACCTGGGTTCCTTGGCCAAAGCCACCGCTCCATTGTTATCGCAATACAAAGGTATTGGATGCTCAATGGATGGAACCACTCCAAGTTCAGTAATGAACTTCTTGATCCAGACAGCCTCTTTGGCAGCATCGTTGGCAGCGATGTATTCAGCCTCCATCGTCGAGTCTGCCACGGTTTCTTGCTTGGAACTCTTCCAGCTAACCGCCCCTCCGTAACGGGTAAAGACAAATCCCGACTGCGACTTAGAGTCGTCCTTATCACTCTGGAAGCTCGAATCGGTAAAGGACTCCACTTGGAGTTCTCCGTTACCATACACCAAGAGCATCTCTTTAGTCCTTCGCAAGTACTTGAGAATGCTCTTCACAGCTGTCCAGTGACTCTTTCCAGGATCAGCTTGATACCTGCTTACTACACTTAGTGAGTTTGCTACATCGGGTCTGGTACATAGTATCGCATACATGATAGAGCCTACAGCCGAAGCATAGGGTATCCCTTGCATGCGAGCTCTCTCCAAATCAGTCTTAGGAGACATCTCTTTGGAGAGAGTGACTCCAGAGATCGTGGGCAAGTTCCCACGCTTGGATTCTTCCATACTAAACCTCTTTAGTATGGTGTCAATGTACCTGGATTGGGACAATCCCAAAATCCGTTTGGATCTATCTCTATAGATCCTGATTCCCAATATGCAGGAGGCATCACCAAGATCTTTCATTGAGAATCTTTGTGATAAGAAGAGCTTGACCGATTGCAGCATAGGAATATCATTTCCTATCAAGAGTATGTCGTCCACGTACAATACAAGGAAGACAACCTTACTCTCTGCCACCTTCTTGTAGATACAAGGTTCATCTGGATTTTTGACGAAATCAAACTCTTTGATAACGACGTCAAAGCAGATGTTCCAACTCCGCGATGCTTGCTTTAATCCATAAATGGATTTAAGCAGCTTGCACACTTTCCCACTGCTCCCACTGTCTACGAAGCCCTCTGGCTGAGTCATGTACACACACTCTTCTAAATCACCATTTAGAAAGGCGGTCTTAACATCCATTTGCCAGATTTCGTAATCATGATATGCAACGATGGCAAGCATGATCCGGATGGATTTAAGCATAGCCACTGGAGAAAAGGTTTCGTCATAGTCCACACCTGGTCTTTGACGAAAACCCTTTGCTACAAGTCTAGCTTTGAAAGTCTCCACTTTCCCATCTACACCAAGTTTCTTCTTGAAGATCCATTTGCTCCCAATGGGTTTTACCCCTTCAGGAGCAACATCCAAAGTCCATACTTTGTTGGTGTACATGGATTCCATCTCGGACCGCATAGCATCCAGCCATTTCACTGAGTCCCTACTCGTGATGGCCTGCTCGAAGCTAGTTGGGTCATCATCCTCCATGATGCAATCCTCGCTCCCACCATCCATGAGAAAACCGTAGTATCTCTCAGGTGGGCGAGGAACCCTACTAGATCGGCGGAGAGGCTGAGGTTCGTCGGGAGCTACTGAATGCTCTGGTTCCACTAAATCTTCTGTTACGGTTTGTGTATCTGGAACTTCTTCCAGCTCTACCACTTTGCCACTAATTTCTTTTTCAAGGAATTCCTTTTCTAAAAAGGTGGCATATTGAGAAACAAACACCTTTTGTTCTTCAGCATGGTAGAAAAAATATCCTTGTGAATTCTTAGGATATCCCACAAACTTGCAAAGAACTGACCGTGCCTCGAGTTTGTCTGGATTTTGCCTTTTGACGTAGGCCGGACAACCCCATATCTTAACTCGTTTAAAATATGGTCTCTTCCCACTCTATATCACATGTGGTGTGGTAGGTACAGATTTAGATGGAACTTGATTCAATAGGTATGCAGCTGTCTCCAGTGCATAACCCCAGAAGGAAATAGGTAACTCAGCTGTGCTCATCATAGAGCGCACCATATCTAATAGGGTGCGGTTCCTCCGTTCTGATACACCGTTGTGCTGTGGTGTATATGGAGGAGTCAGCTGAGAGAGAATCCCATTCTCTTTTAGGAAGTCCAGGAATTCATTGCTCAAGTATTCACCTCCTCGATCAGATCGTAGGATTTTAATACTTTTTCCGGTTTGGTTCTCAACTTCTTGTTTATATTCCCTAAATTTCTCAAAAGCTTCTGATTTGTGTTTCATCAGGAATACATACCCGAACCTAGGGAGATCGTCAGTGAATGTAATGAAGTATGAAGAACCATCCCTGGCATGTGTAGACATGGGACCGCATACATCACTATGTATCAGCCCCAAGAGTTCGGTAACTCTTTCTCCGTGTCCCGTAAACGGAGTTTTGGTCATCTTGCCTTTGAGACATAACTGGCAAGTGTCATAAGATGAAAATTCAAACGGATTTAAATATCCATCTTTATGTAACTTAGCTAGTCGTGTCGCATTGATGTGACCCAGTCTACAATGCCATAAGAAGGATTCGTTCAGTTCTGAACTCTTCCTCTTGTGTGTGTTTGTTATGCTCAGAACTGTTGATTGATTTAGAACATAAATGCCATTGCACAACGTGCCTGATCCAACCAACTTTTGGTTACGGAAAATGTTCATAACATTATCATGTAATACAAAATTATATCCCTCTTTACTCAATAAAGAAACCGATATAATGTTGCATATCAGGTTCGGCATGTAATAGCATTCGTTCAGAACCAATGTATTGCCAGTCGGTAATACAAGGTGATATTCCCCGACAGTCTTAGCTGCAACAATTGCACCATTTCCAACTCTAATGTCTTTATCACCTTCTCCAAGTTCTTTACCTTTCCTTAGCCCATGTAACTGATTACATATATGGGATCCTGACCCGGTATCTAATACCCAGGACGTAGAGCAAATGGAGAAACAGTTCTCTGTAACGAACACACCCGAAGAAAATGCATCATCATGTACTTTCTTCATTCGGGTGGCATGGGAATCCTGGTATTCCCCTATATCCTGTTCATTCCTATAACTCTTATAAGAAAGAACGGAACCAACGTTCCCCAGCACAGAATAACATGCGGGTTCGGTCAATACATCCATATTATTACCTTTATTAGGGCATGAAATGGTCGCTACCTGGAGAGAGAGAGAAGAAAACACTTTAGCGTATGCTCGTGCAAGATCAGATTGGTTATTATCTTATCTAATCAGGATGGCTCCCACTGTTTTTATCAAATCTTCCTTCAAACCCTAAAAGGAAAGACTAGCTGGGATTAATTACACACTACAAGTTCGCCAATCTTTCAGCCAGGCCAGTGTCGGTACTTTGAGGGAGGTCCCCCGTTCTATCGCACGAACCTAATTAATGTAAACCTCGTTTTCCCAGAGGCGTAACCCCGTTGACACCTTTCTAGACACCTACTTGATCAGCTAATTGCAATGTGTAAAACTCTCCCAGGAGTAACTCTTACTCGCAGTGGGTATCGGGATCCAACTATCTCATAGAAGGTATGCAATCTCATTGCAAATTTCAACACTTGACATTCCCGATAATATTTTGCCCCTAGCAGCTATATGACCTTAACATAGTCAACAAATCATAAGTGCTAGTCAAGTTCAACCCGTCATTTCTCGATTGAATTAAACCCACCCGCACGACCCTTAACATAGTCAACAAAGTCGCACGACTACCCTAATCCAATCGCATCATATGCTTATACAGATAAGCACTAATTAGCTACCGCACACTACGCCTTAACATAGTCAACAAACGTAGCACGAATACTAACTAGTACTTATCTGAAATGACGGAGGGCTATGACAGGTTTTTCTGAAAACCTATTGCGTAATGAACTTGATATCGTTGTAGAATCAAATGAAGTTTTGAAATGGAATGATTTTGAGGCTTTTCTAGTTTTGCTAAAGGGGTCACTCCCGGTGAAGGGATCGTCGGCCCTTTCCTCGTCGAATGAGGTGCGGGATATATCACATATATCGCTGTGCAAAGCAAAACTCAAAAACAATCAAAAGCAAACCGAGTGTGTAGCATCTGCCAGTTATTGCTAAAGGAATCACTCCCGGTGAAGGGATCTCGGTCCTTTCCTCATCGAATAAGGTGCAGGGTATATCATATATACCGCTATGCAAAGCAAGAACTGTAGCTACCTGTTTTGTTTAAAATTTGATTCTACAACATCTTAGGTTTCTTTTCTTTCATTAATCACATTAATGAAGACCCATCATTTAAGTTACCTAAACATCACAGATAAATACGACGTACACTTATGCCATCCGCATTCGCCTCGATGTCCCCTCGTGCACCGTTAGGTTAGGTAACTAACGACAGAGCAGGGCAGGGCTAGTGCGGGTGCAAAACATAAGTAACGTCTATATAATATATCATATATACTATATACTGTATCTATCACAGAACATCACATGATCACATCACAGATATCGCAGCAGAAGAAACATATGAAATATTGGATATACTAGGACGTCCGTATTTTCAATACGAGCCAGTATAAAACACGGATTCCACGGTCGTGATGAATAGCCAATCCCACACCCCTAGACCCCTACGGGAGCGGCAAGCAACCCTACCAATTCTAGGGTTAGGAGACCAGGACTCGACTCCTCGAGATGGTCTCCCACTGGACCCTAGAACCCGATACTTGTGCTCCCCTCCTTGGGTCTATCCTAATGCGGAAAAGTAAATAATATACAAAGGGTGACAGCTTCCGCAACCTGGAAGTGCCCCAATAAAAGAATATTACATACAAGTTTTTACATGAATGAAAATGAAAAACACTCATCTCACATAAAAACCCCCGGCTATTCAAACACGACGATCCAATATAACATATCCAGCAACACATAACATCACATGTCATCAACGTAAGTAAATATGTCCATCCCAATTGTCGTTGACATATAGCAACGAAACCGGCGATATCACATATTACACTTACGGTCACAGAAAAGATAGTGTAAAACTACAACAGTTGGAATCCGCAACCTCTTTAGACATCGCATGCCTAATCAAATGAAATACTTAGACATCACATGCCTAACAGTTATAAACCCCGCATTTTAGTCTCATTATCGAAAACTCTTTTCAATATTTCGTGAAACTAAACCGCTAGATTTATAACATTCATTCAGTTATCTCATAACTGTTTGTGAATTCCAATTATTGTATCACATTCCAGATAAACAGAAAATGTTAAACTTTCCGATCGAACAGTCGAACACCCAAGTTTTCCTGATACAGCTCAACACATGAAATAAGTCTAACAACATTCAGTTCGTGCCTCAGTACCAACGGTCCAGCCGTAGAAGGGTCAAGCCAACGCCTCACATGTGGCACGCCGTACTGCCCCAAACCCGAAGGTTCAAAGGGCAGTTCAAGACGGTCACATAATCGAGTTAAGGTTTGTTGTCTTCTAGAGGGTCCATTGTGCTACTTGAACTACTTAGAACGTCGTTAAACCATGGAAAAATCCAACTCTTGAAAATTTCCCGATAGGGGAAAAATTGGGTATTTATATCCGGTCGAACTTTTTAACATATTCTAAAAATTATCCGGAAAGCCACAAAGACAAAATTTGATACTCTGATCGAAACATCGAATCCCCAAAACAACCCCAGAAAATTCAACTCTTGAATAAAATTTAAAAATACCCAGAGAACTCAGCACTGTTAAATAGGAATTACTGTGCAAATTGTTAGGGCTGACGTCATACATTAGCCGCGGAACCGCCGCATAAGCTAGGCTTATGCCGCGGTTCCGCCGCTCATTTGAGGGATCATGAAATAAATTTTGCGCCGTAATTCTTAGAATTCCCTGCTGAGTTTTCTGCATATTTTTAATTTGGAAAAAACCCATATTTTAAAAAATGTACAGAGAGCCGTTTTCGGGTTAGGGTTTTGGTTCGATCGGACTTCAAACGTCGTCTGGACTTCGCCTATGGCTCTAGCTAGGCTCTGATACCACTGTAGGGTTCCTAGGCACACTATAGAGGTCTCACAAGGCATCAACCATGCCAATTTCATACTTTATGGGTGCCGAGAAACCCTAATACGGATCGTTGACTAGAAGTTTAGGCGAAATATGAATCTAGTTAACAACTTAACTAAAGATAAGAAGCTACAACCTTTGTAGATCCGGATATCCACTTCCATAGCTCCACGTAGACGTCTTCTCGCTGTCCGTCTCGAATCTTGGACTCAATCGTCGGCTTGATCGGAGAAATGGGCGGACTAGGTCGTCGGCTTCGTGCCGAAGATGATCTACGTCGAGGCATCACAAGTTCAAGCTCCGACTTCACAAAGTTGTGAAACTTGTGAAGAAAACACCCAAAACAACTTGGCAAGAGGTAGAGGGTGAAGAAATAGGAGGTGGGTTCACTTTAGAATTGGATTTATCACTTTAGAGCTCAAGTTGCCATTGATGGCATCAAGCTTTCTCTCTTGAAGATGAAGAAGAAGATGAAGCTAGAATTATGATAAGTGTTGTTAAAAGAATAATAAAAATGAATACTTATCATCTTCTAACCTTGGTTAAGTGTAGAGAATAGACCATGGTCAAGTGAGAATGGTTAGAGTTAAGGATGATGACAAAATGGTCACTTTAGTCAAAGCTTCATGAATCTTCATCAAGCTTCATGAAAGAAACCATTTTGTTATCTTTTATTTATTTATCAAAAAAGAATAGATAAATAAATAAGTAAATAAATCAAAACCCTAACTATTATCATAACCATGGTTTAAGTCTTAACACAAAACCAATTTACATGCATCATCAAATATGACACATTGTAGTGCACAAAAGTATATCACATATACAACTTGTGAACTACAAGTGAGAAAATCCTATTAAAGTGAACCAATACTAGTTAATGCAAAGTAATATATCAAATAAATAATTATACATTAAATCATTAAATCAACAGTTGATTCAATGATCCGGTCATGTCGCACATAACCGACTAGTATCCAATGTATCGACTTATCGAATCAATCTACGATTCGATAACTAGGTTATATCGAATATAACCAATCGATACATTCATCGCGAGAATGAAATACGGTATCACATACACGCATTATTCTCGGTCCTGTACATATCTTATATGCACTCCTATTTCGTTTCGCTTGAGCCAGGAAACCTCTGTGTAGGACTCTAAAGACTCGTCAATACGCCGGTAGCAGATGATGATCATATCAAGCACCCACAACCCGCAAGCGGTCTGCTAAACGTAACGGCCATCCGGGTATTGAGCGATCAGAAGATCGACGAGCTAGCCCGCTCACACTCCTGTGAATCCAACCAGTAACACTTACCGTACAGTCCGGTCTGTTCGTCTGATATGTCGCATATCAAGTCTAGGGGTGGTATACGTCAGACCCCAATAACCGATAAGTCGTGCCGATGTGAGGCTCATAACGGGTCGAGAAACTACTGGTAACACTTACCAGCAAATCTCTGATCATCCCTGGCCAGGGACTTCCCTGTTACGGCCAATCGAGCACAGCGCAACATCAACCCCCAATACCGGGAGAGACGAAACCCCTCCTATCGCTCATTGCCTCCATGTGACTCGGGACTGTGCCCAAAGACCACCGTTTTGCACACCCTCATGGACGTGGTAAGGTGGAGATCAAAGCACAGTGGGAATCACACAAGACTCTATGACGATCTCGGGTCTACAGACTAACCTGCACAAGTGTCACCTGAGAACTGCCATCTGACGTAAGGTATAATACCCTCTGGGAGTTCTCGGCGAGTCCGTCCAGTGTACCCAGTCTCCACTGAGCACCCGTATACCATCTCTGATGTCAAACACCAATGGATATGGGATCATCCATCGCCCATCTCACGGGTCGAGAAGCGTATACGCTGGTCGACACTGGTATATCGATGCCCTGTCTCGATACACCCACGACTAGGGACCTTGAAGGATGTACTTATGGACTACCATGTCCCCACTAGTATGATCTGCATCATAGTCCAGGTAGTCAAGTACACACCCTAAGGGCTTTATCAACATGTAACTATAAGACAGTTTAAAGAGCCAAGTGTACATGTTAAGATAAAGAGCAACCAGATAGCATACTATCATATCGAGCAAGAAAGTCATCTCTATATATGTCCAAGCATCTTATATAATATACATCATCTTTACAATACTGGCCTCTAGGGCATACATACAACTAACAGTATTTATACAAATCTTTGCAAAACGCTGCTACAACCCATTTGGGGAACCCATTCAGGATGGTGCGGATTATCGCACATCCTAGAGCTTAGTAGTGCGAGATGCAGACCTCCGCATGGAGCATTCGGTCTCAAAAGATTTAAAATACAACATTTTAAGAAAAACGAGATTTCTAGAATATAATATATATATACTAAAATTATTTTCATATAAATATATGTATATGTAATATTAAAATATTTATTTTGAATTATTATAAATATTCTAACTCTTTTCAAAAATTACAAGAATCATTTTACACTAAAATACCATGAATTCCATACAAATCAATATTACAAATAAATACTTTTATTTATGAAATTAGGATATTTTCACTAGAAATATCACAATATAAAATCTACATTCATTACAACTCTAAAGACGAATAATAAATACTTGGGGTGTATTTTGAAAAGTATATAAAAGTACTTTTACATAACCCCCCCAAGTTCTATAAATTACCCTAAGGACCCTAGTAAACATAGGTTTAAGCGGGACCAATCTCTTGAGCCTCAGGGAGCCGGAGAAGTGGGTGCTTACCTATCTAAGGTAGACAACTTAACAACGGTGTTATCAATACGGTAATCGTCTTTGAAAAAGACACAAATCCTGCCGCCCATGTGCAGCGGTTACCGATAAAATTAAAACAATCAGGACTTCAATTTCTTTTCTAATTGTCTGACTCAGACTGAGTCTTCTCATTAATAATCCGACTTGAATATGATTCAAGTACAATCTACAATCTACAATTTACAATATTACAATTCAACAGGAATCCATGAATCCATTATTCCATATATTCAATCTATCAACTTAACTGAACCGAACCATGGATATATATTCCAGTTTACAAGAATCTCCCGTTACATACATGATTCTACAGTTACATCCATTTACTGATATCATGGTTTCGGCAAGTCATCCAATTATACAATTCAATTTACAAGACATTACAATGCAATACAATACTATCAATAAAATAACTACACGGGGTATTGGGGTAGTTCATTCATGAATCCAACAGAATCTCAAGAGTCCCCCTAAATCATGAATCCATATCTACTAACACAAGCAAGCAATCATGAGGGCCCGTGTTCCCATGCTCCTGGACTGTGGCCTGTTGAGTTTGGAATACTTCGGCGACGGTCGAAGTCCCGCTACTAACATATCATTCGGGCCCGTGGTTCCCTACCGCTGGACTGTGGCCTATTGGGTTTGAGAACACTCTTAAGATTAGTTGACATTCACCCTTGAACTTACGATAATAACAACATTAATATTATAACAATATAATACAATTTTAAAAGCTACACTTTCTCTTTCTTCTTTTCTACTTCTCCCTTATCTTTGGGACTTACCGAGCGATTTGTTCGCTGACGACATTCTCTTTCTTTCTTCTTTGAGTGTCGTTAGGTGTTTCGGACATTCTGGAGACGGAGCCCAGCATCGAGGACTTGGACCAGATTATTGAAGTCCCAGAGCTCTAGCTTCATTATACACATTTCATTCCAGTACTTTTCTTTTTCAGTTATGCCATTGTTTAGGCATTGTTTTCATCAGATGTATTTACTTTTCCATGTACTGTAAAAAGAATGTGAAAAAATAAAGTTGCTGTTCAATTATATCTTTTGTCCCTTGTGTATATTTCTTTTACATTTCTTAGATACGCTTAACGTATTTACTTCACAGAAAATACGTAGCGGCCTCGTCGCGTCCCCTTCACCATACACCGGGAAGCGGGGCGTGACACTAAGCCTCAATTACATCTCCACAACTCAAAACATCCACTAAATATCATCCTAGAATTTTCCAAGATCACTAAACATAACTTGTTTAACTCTAAACTAGCATAGGAGGTTATAAAACTTAAACATTTAACTAAAAGTGAGGGAATTACCTTCCAAGAGCAACTCAAGAAATTTCTAAGATGGCCAAACTGCTCAAAGTTGCAACTTGATCCAACCATGGTGCTTGTAGTGATGTGAGGAACATTATTTATGAAGTTTGTATAAGGTTTTTGTGGAGTTTTGATGGTGTTGCATGGAAGTAGTGAGGTGGTGGAGGAGTTAAGGAAAATATAGGAGGAGATGAGGAAGAGAAGGAAGATGAAGTAATGAAGAAAACAAGGAGGTGAAGAAAGCCAATGAGAGTGTGTAAAACTTTCTCTCCCTCTCTCTCAACCATGCTTCCTTGTCCCCACCCATTTTTATCTCTTTCCCTTTTGAAAAAACAAAACAATTTAAAAGCAAACTAGAAAAAAATGAAACCATGGCAATAAATAGGGACCAAGGTCATAATATGAAATGTTGCATGTCATGATACATAACTAGGGTTAATACATAATTAGTAAAATATTAATCACGTTTAGCGTAAACTTGTATGTAAATAATTGTTTAAAAAATTTATAAAAGCCCAAATCCGATAAATGCTTCCATAATTAATAATTCATTTTAAAATTCCAATTATTTTCCAAAATATATGTATATAATCATACCATTCCATCAAAACTAATTTCTATACTTTTATAATACTCATAAAATCTATAATTTTATTATTTAAATTCCAAAAATAATATTTTATATTTCTGAAATGTTACAAGTTCCCAGCGAGTCCGTCCAGTGTAACTCATAACCCAATGAGCACATTTATACTATCTCTGGTGCCATATACCAATGGCTGTGGGACAGGCCACCTCTCCTGACTAGGGATATCAAGCGTTTACACTAGTCTATTCTGGAGTATCGATGCCCTGTCTTGATAATCTTGCGACTTAGGACAAGTTCAAAGATGTGCATATAGACTACCCAGCCCCCACTAGTGTGACTGCCATCACAATACAGGTAGTCAAGCAAATATCCTAAGGGCTCTATCAATATGTATTAGCGATATGTTAAAAGGAACATATACACATATTAAGATAGAATCAAACCAGATAGCATACTATCATATTGAGCAAGACTGTCATTATATCTGTGTATATCCCAATTTTCCAAAATATAATATACAATCCGTATTATACAATAATGGCCTCTAGGGCATATATCACTAACAATCTCCCACTTGCACTAAGGCCATGTATTGGCGTATCGCAGACCTATCATCTCGAATAGCCCCTCGAACTGCGTCTGAGGGATGACCTTTGTGAGTGGATCTGCAGTGTTGTTCTCCGTGTCTACTCTCCGCACCTCGATCTCCCGGTGATCCTTGATCTCCCTGATCAGGTGATACCGCCTCAAGATATGTCTAGACTTCTAATGGGACCTTGGTTCTTTCGCTAAAGCTAGAGCCCACTGTTGTCACAATATAAAGGTAATGGATCAATAATGGACAGAACCACTTGAAGTTCTATAACAAACTTCCTCATCTGAACTGCTTCTTTTACGGCATCACATGCAGCGATATACTCTGCCTCCATCGTCGAGTCAGCAATGGTATCCTGCTTGGAGCTCTTCCAATGGACCGCCCCTCCATTAAGGGTAAAGACATAACCCGACATGGATTTGGAGTCATCCTTGTCACTCTGGAAGCTGGAGTCAGCGAAGGCCTCGATCTGGTGGTCTTTGCTGCCGTACACCAAGAATATCTCCTTAGTCCTTCTCAGGTACTTGAGAATATTCTTAAATGGTATCCAGTACTTCTCCCCAGGGTTTGACTGATACCTGCTTACCATGCTCAGTGCGTAAGTAACATCTAGTCTGGTACACAACATCGTATACATTATAGAGCCTACCGCAGAAGCGTAGGGTATAATACTCATGTGATCCCTTTCCAAATCAGTCTTGGGAAGCATCATTTTGGAGAGGGTGATCCCGTGACAAGCCGGTAGATTACCGCTTTTGGAATCTTCCATACTAAATCTTTTCAGTATGGTGTCAATGTATCTAGACTATGAAAGTCCCAACATCCTCTTTGATCTATCACGATAGATCTGGATCCCCAGAATGTAGGAGGCATCATCCAGGTCTTTCATGGAGAACTTCTGTGACAAGAATCATTTGACTGATTGTAGCATAGGAATGTCGTTTCCTATCAGTACAATGTCATCCATGTACAAGACGATGAATACTACAGTTCTCGCTACAATCTTACTATAAATGCATGGTTCATCTGGATTTTTGATAAAGTCAAATTATTTGACCGTCTCATCAAAGCAGATGTTCCAACTCCGCGATACTTGCTTTAATCCATAAATGGATTTAAGCAACTTGCACACTTTTCCGCTGCTCCCATTCACTATGAAACCCTCTGGCTGATCCATATAAACAAACTCTTCCAAATTTCCATTCAGAAAAGCGGTCTTTACGTCCATATGCCAAATTTCATAATCATTGAAGTGGGCAATAGCAAGTAAGATCCGAATGGATTTAAGCATAGCCACTAGAGAAAATGTTTCATTATAGTCCAAGCCAGGTCTTTGAAGAAAACCTTTAGCTACAAGTCTAGTCTTATAAGTTTTAACCTATCCATCTGCACCAATATTCTTTCTGAAGATCTATTTGCAGCCTACGGGTTTTATCCCTTGAGGTGCAATGTCCAAAATCCAAACTTTGTTGGTGTACATGGATTCCATTTCGGCCCGCATTGCATCCAGCCACTTTACTGAGTCTCTGCTCGTAATGGCCTGCTGGAAACTAGTTGGCTCATCATCATTGATGATGCAATCCTCTCTATCCCCGTCTACGAGAAAACCGTAGTATCTCTCGGGCGGATAAGACTTCTTACTAAATATGCGGAGTGGCGCAGGGACGTCCGGTTCTTCTGAAACTTCTGGTTCCACCATACTTTCAGTAATAGTTTGAGGTTCTGGAATTTATTCCAGTTCTATTGTGCTCCCATTTATTTATTTTTCAATAAATTGAGTCTCCAGAAAGTGGGCATGCCGAGAAATAAAAATCTTTTGTTCCTCTGCGTAATAGAAAAGATACCCTCAGGAGTTCTTTGAGTATCCCACTAACTTACATAGTACTGATCGTACCTCCAGCTTATCCGTATGCTACTTTTTGACAAAAGCTCGACATCCTCATGTCTTTAGATATTTAAGATAGGGTTTCTTCCCACTTCATATTTCATATGGTGTGGTAGGCACTGAAAGTGTGTCTTAGCACCACCACTAGGTTTTTACCGGCAACAAGCATGCAATTTTAAAAATTCTTGGTGCTAAGCTACACTAACCTAGAATCTAACTATAGTATTAGGGTTTAATGAATGATATAAGAAGTTTTACACTAAGTGAAAGAGGTTACAACCTTTGTAGACCAAGTCCTTCACTTCTATAGCTCCGGGTAGTAGTCCATACGACTCCTCTTGGCAGCACATGAAGAAATGCACGAGCTTGCTTCGCAATCTTCGAGGCCGAAGATGATCCACCTTAAAGCTTCTCTGGTTCAAGCTACTTCTTCACTAATCTATCATTAGTGAAGAAAATAACCTATACTTAATGGCTAATTGAGTGTAGGTTGATGAAATAAGAGTATTAGCTCACTTAGAACTCTCTTAAGCCCTAGGGTTCATAACTCATGCGAGGGTTAGGGCTTGGAAGAAGAAGAAGATGAAAATGGAGAGAGTGAAGGAAAAGAGCTAAGGCAAATTATCAAGTGAAGAATGTCTCTCTATAGCTCCCCACTTATTGAAGCATGAATAAATCCCAATACAAATATACAACCATGCTTCAATAGTGTAGCCAAATGAATAAACAAATAGAAAAAGCCATGCCTCACCCATTCCACAAATATCTCTCCAATTTCCACCTCATTTTTCTATTTTCTCAAAATAGAAAATCCAAATATACAAATATATATATATATATATATATATATTAAGAGAAGAAAATAATTAGTGAGCATTAATATTAGTTAATATATAAATATATCAAATAAAAATATATATCAAATAATTAAATCAACACTTGATTTAATAATCCGGTTATATCATATATAACCGAATAATATCATTTATCTGTAGCATATTATCAAATCAGCACTTGATTCAATAATCCAGTTATATCATATATAACCTAATTGATATCAAAAGTGGCCAGATTATAATACGGTATCACATACTCGCATTTAATCAGGCACCCGCACATTTCAACATACGTGCCTTACTTCGTTTCTCTTGAACTATGAAACCTCTGTATGGGACTCTAAAGACTCATCAATACACCAGCAGTAGGTAATGATCACATCAGTTACCCACAAGCCGTCAGCGGTACTAACTGGACGTAACGGCTACCCAGATATTGAACGATTAGAAGATCAACAAGCAAGCTTGTCCAAACTCCCATGAAGCCTATAAGTAACACTTACCGTACAGTCCGATCTCTTCGCCTGATATGTCGCATGTCGAGTCTAGGGGTGGAATCGTCAGACCCCAGTAACTTGATAAGTCATGCCGATGTATGGTTCACAACAGTTCGAGAAACTACTGATAACACTTACCAGTAAATCTCATCAGCCTTGGCCAGGAACTTGTTGTTATAGCTAATCGAGCATAGCGCAACATCAACTCCCTATACCGGGAGAGACGAAACCCCTCATATCGCTCACTGCCTCCATGTGACTCGGGACTGTACCCAAAATCTACTTGTTTGCACGACTCCTTTGAGCCGTGGTAGGGAGGAAATCAAAGCACAGTGGCATGCACACAAGACACTATGACGATCTTGGGTCTACAGACTAACCTGTACCAGTGTCACCAGATAACTGCTATCTAATGATAGGTATGGTACCATCTAGGAGTTCTCGGCAAGCCCTGTTCGATGTACCCATTCTTTAATGAGCACCTATGTACAATCTATGTTGTCAAACACCAATGGTTATGGGATCAACCATCGCCCCATACAGGGTCAAGAAACGTACACACAAGTCTAATCTGGAATATTGATGACCTATCTCGATATCCCCTCGACTAGGAACAATTAAAGGATGTGCTTGTGGACTATCCAGGCCCCACTAGTATGATCTACATCATAGTCATGGTAGTCAAGTCTGCATCCTAAGGGCTTTATCAACATGTATCAGAGAGTCGGTATAATAATACAAATGTACATGTTAAGATAAGGGCAACCAGATAGTATACTATCATGTTGAGCAAGAAAGTCTTATATATATATGTCCAAACATCCACTATATCATACAATAATGGCCTCTAGGGCATACATATTCCTAACAATCTCCCACTTGCACTAAGGCCAGTTGTAGTAACTCATACCCAACATCCCAAAAAGTCTCTCAAACTGCGTCTGGGGAAGGGACTTCGTGGGTGAATCTGCTGTGTTGTCCTTCGTGTGAACCCACCTAACCTTGATCTCCTGGCGATTTACTATCTCCCGGATCAGGTGATACCGCCTAAGAATAAGTCTGGATCGGTGATAGGACCGGGGTTCCTTGGCCAAAGCCACAGCTCCATTGTTATCATAATACAAAGGTATTGGATGCTTAATGAATGGAACCACACCAAGTTCAGCAATGAACTTCTTCATCCAGATAGCCTCTTTGGCGACATCGTTGGCAGCGATGTATTCAGCCTCCATCGTCGAGTCTGCTGTGGTATCTTTCTTGGAACTCTTCCAACATACCGCCCCTCCATTTAAGGTGAAGATAAAACCCGAGACCGATTTGTTGTCGTCCTCATCACTCTGGAAGCTTGAATCGGTAAAGGACACCACCTGGAGTTCTCCGTTACCTTACACCAAGAACATTTCTTTAGTCCTTCTCAAGTACTTAAGAATTTTCTTCACAGCTATCTAGTGTTTTTCCCCAGGATCTGATTGATACCTACTCACTACACCTAGTGTTAAGCTACATCTGGTCTGGTATATAACATCGCATACATGATAGACCCAACTGCAAAAGCATAGGGTATCACTGTCATGCGAGCCCTCCCCAAATCAGTCTTAGGAGACATCTCTTTGGACAGAGTGATTCCTGAGTAAGCAGGTAAATTACCACGCTTAGAATCTTCCATACTAAACCTCTTAAGTATGGTGTCTATGTACCTGGATTGGGACAATCCCAAAATCTACATAGATCTATCTCTATAGATCTTTATCCCTAGGATGTAGGAGGCATCACCTAGATCTTTCATGGAGAACTTATGTGATAAGAAGAGCTTGACCGAGTGTAGCATAGTTACATCATTTCCTATCAAGAGTATGTCATCCACATACAATATGAGGAAGACAACCTTATGCTCTACAACCTTTTTGTATATACAAGGTTCATCTTCGTTTTTGATGAAGTCAAACTCTTTGACTGATACATCAAAATAGATGTTCAAGCTTCGCGATGCCTGCTTTAATCCGTAGATTGATTTGAGCAGCTTTCACACCTTTTCGCTGCTCCCACTGTCTACGAAGCCCTCTGGCTGAGTCATGTACATGCTCTCTTCTAAATCACCATTTAGAAAAGCGGTCTTGATGTCCATCTTCCAGATTTCATAGTCATGGTATGCAGCAATGGCAAGTAGGATTCTAATAGACTTAAGCATAGCCACTGGAGAAAAGGTTTCATCATAGTCGATACCTGGTCGTTGACGAAAACATTTTGCTACAAGTCTAGCTTTGAAGGTCTCAACCATTCCATCTACACCAATTTTCTTATTAAAAATCCACTTGCTCCCGATGGGTTTTACCCCTTCAGGAGCGACTTCGAAACTCCATACTTTGTTGGTATACATGGATTCCATCTCAGATCGCATAGCATCCAGCCATTTCACAGAGTCTCCACTTGTGATGGCCTGGTCGAAACTAGTTGGGTCATCATCTTCCATGATGCAATCATCTCTCCCACCGTCTATGAGAAAATCGTAGTATCTCTTAGGTGGATGAGGAACACTACTAGATCTGCGGGGTGGCTGAGGTTCGTCGGAGACTATTGGATCCTCTGGTTCTATCAAGTCATCAGTTGTAGTTTGTGTAGCTAGAACTTCTTCCAGCTCTACTTCTTTACCACTAATTTCATTCACAAGAAATTCCTTTTCTAAAAAGGTGGCATATTGAGAAACAAACACCTTTTGTTCCTCAGTGTGGTATAAGATATATCCATGTGAATTCTTTGGATATCCTACAAACATGCAAAGAACTGATCGTGCCTCGAGTTTTTCCGGATTCTTTTTTTTAACATAGGCTGGACAACCCCATATCTTAACTCGTTTAAGATATGATCTCTTTCCACTCCATATCTCATATGGTGTCTTAGGCACAGATTTTGATGGAACATGATTCAATAGGTTTGCGGCTGTCTCAAGTGCATAACTCCAAAAGGAAATAGGTAACTCAGCATTATTCATCATAGAGCGCACCATATCTAATAGGGTGCGATTCCTTTGCTCCGACACTCTATTGTGCTGTGGTGTATATGGAGGAGTAAGCTGAGAGAGAATCCTATTCTCTTTTAAATAATCTGAAATTCCGTCCTCAAGTATTCTCCTCCCCGATCAGATCGTAGGATTTTAATACTTTTACACGTCTGGTTCTCTACTTCGTTCTTATGTTCCTTGAATATCTCAAAAACTTCAGATTTGTGTTTCAACAGGAACACATGTCCAAATCTTGAGAGATCATCGGTGAATGTAATGAAGTATGAGGAACCAGTCCTGGCATGTGTAAACATAGGACCGCATACATCACTATGTATCAGTCCCTAGAGCTCGGTAGCTCTTTCTCCGTGTCCCGTAAACAGACTTTTGGTCATCTTGCCTTTGAGACATGACTGGCAAGTTTCATAAGATGTAAATTCAAATGGATTTAAATATCCATCTTTATGCAACTTAGCTAGTCTTGTCGCATTGATATGACCTAGTCTACAATGCCATAAGAAGGCTTCATTCATCTCTGAACTTTTCCTCTTGTGTGTTCTATATGTTTAGAACTGTAGTTTGATTTAGAACGTATATACCGTTACATAACGTACCAAACCCAATCAACACTTAATTTAGGAAAATGTTCATAACATTATCCTCTAATACAAAGTTATATCCTTCTTTATGTAATAAAGAAACTGATATAATATTGCACATCATTTTTTTTACGCAATAACAGTCGATCAGAATAATGTATTACCATTTGGTAATACTAGGTGATATTCGCCAACTGCTTTGGTTGCAACAATTGCACCATTCCCTACTTTGAGAGACATATCACCCTTTCCCAGTTCTCTACCTCTCCTTAACCCATATAACAAATTACATACGTGGGATTCTGATCCGGTATCCAATACCCAGGACGTAGAGCAAACAGAGAAACAGTTCTCGGTAACGAACACACCCGAAGAAGATGCATCATCATGCTCTTTCTTTGTTCGGGTTGCGTAGGAATCCTGATATTCCCCTATTCCTTGCTCAGAATTATGACAGTCATAAGATAGAGCGGAACCAGCGTTCACCAGCTCAGTATAATAAGCGGGTACGGTTAATACATCCATATTATTATCTTGATTAAGGCGTATCTTGATTGCTACCTGGAGAGAGAGAGAAGGAAACACTTTAGCATGCGCTCTTTGCAAGATTAGATTGGTTATTATCTTATCAAATCAGGATGGCTCCCACTGTTTTTATCAAATCTTCCTTCAAATCCTAAAAGGTAAGATTAGCCGGGATTAATTATACCCTACAAGTTCGCCAATCGGTCAGCCAGACATGTATTGGTACTCCGAGGGAGTCTCCCCATGCTTTCGCATGGAACTAATTAAATAACCTCGTTTCCGCAGGGGCATAACCCCGTTAACACCTTTCTTAGACACCTATTGGATCAGCTAATTGTAAAGTGGAAAACTCTCCCAGGAGTAACTCTTACTCGCAGTGGGTATCGGGATCCAACTATCTCATAGAAGGTATGCAATCTTATTGCAAATTTCAACACTTGAAATTCCTAATATCTGTTTCTTCCCCCAACGACTTATGACCTTAACAAGGTCAACAAATCATAAGTGCTAGTCATGTTCAACTCGTCATTTCGTGATTGAATTAAACCCATCCGTACGACCCTTAACAAGGTCAACAAAGCCGTACGACTACCCTATTCCAATCGTATCACATGCTGCAGATAAGCACTAATCAATTACCGCACACTACGCCTTGACAAGGTTAATAAACGAAGCATGAATACTAAATAGTCCTTATCTGAAATGACGGAGGGCTGCGTTTGGTTTTGAAGAAAACCTTTTAACTTAATGAACTTGATATCGTTGTAGAATCTTATAATTTGAAAAAGGAGTGGTTTAAGCTCCGCTTTTAAAATTGAGTAGTTTTCAAAACAAATCACATGGGTTGTAGCATTTGCTAGTTTTGCTAAAGAGGTCACTCCCGGTGAAGAGATCTAGGCTCTTTCCTCATCGAATGAGGTGCTAGATATTCATAAAAGAATACCGCTATGCAAAACAAGAACTAGACCTACCTTTTTGAAACAAATCGAGTGGATTGTAGCATTTGCTAGTTTTGCTAAAGAGGTCACTCCCGGTGAAGGGATCTAGACTCTTTCCTCATCGAACGAGGAGCTAGATATTCATAAAGGAATACCGCAATGCAAAACAAGAACTAAAGCTACCATTTTGAAAATTTTGATTCTAAAACATCTTTAGGTTTCTTATCTTATCATTAATCTCATTAATGATGTCCCATCATTTATGTTTCCTAAACATCACAGATGAAACGAAAATAGAACGTACGCTTAAGACATCCGTATTCACCACGGGGCCCCGTCGTGCATCATTAGGTTACTTAACTAATGGCAGAGCGGGGGCTGGACTAGTGCGGGTGCAAAACATAAGCAACGTTTTTTATATATATCATATATATTGCATTCGTCTCATGCAGTTATATGATCACATCACGGAACTCAAGCAACAGAAGTTAACATATGAAATATTGGATATTCTAGAGGTCCGTGTTTTAAATTAAGCCAGTAATAAAAAACACGGATTCCACGGTCGCGATGAATAGCCAAACCCACATCCCTAGAACCCCACGAGAGTGGCAAGCAACCCTGCCAATTCTAGAGTTAGGAGATCCGGTCTCAACTTCTCGAGATGGTCTCCCACTGGACTCTAAAACCCGGTTACTTGTGCTCCCCGCCTTAGGTCTATCCTAATGCGGAAAAGTAAATAATATACATCAATGGAAACATCATCCTCAACCCGGAAGTGTCCCAATAAAAGAATATTACATACAATTTTACATGAATGAAAATTGAAAAACTCTCATCTCACGCAAAAACCCCCGGCTATTCAATTACGATGATCTAATATAACATATCATAGCAATACATAAACATCGCATGTCATCAACGTAAGTAAATATGTGTGTCCCGAATGTCGTTGATGTATAACAACGAGATCGGGGATACCCCACATATTACATTTACGGTCACAGAAAAGAAATGAAAACTACAATAATTAGAATCCGCATTAACCTTAGACATCATAAACCCGGAATATCTCATATTCCGAATTTCAGGCCTAACCCTATAAACCTTGCATTTTAGTCTCAAATCGAAAACACTTTTCAATAAGTTAGTCGGGTAATTCAACAAGATTCTCGACTACCTGATCGAATGCTCGTCGGGAACTTTAGTAGATGACCGCACCCCCGATGCCGTCGACGAAGTGCACTTAGGCGGAACACCAAGGCCGCGAGCACCCGAGTGGATGCTTTTAGCAACGGGGTTCTTCTACAGTCACTTGGTCGGGGCTATGGGGCATGGTAATCTAATAGTGTTACCCGGCGAGTGTTCGCGTACTATACGAGATTGCGACGGAGTTTTGATCTGAATCAAAACTCCGTGGAAATCGATCAACCAAGACTAAAACGCTAGATTTACTAATAACAAACTAGTTTTCACAAAAGTAATTTAATGTGGATTCCAAATATTTTATCACATATCAAACATAAACCCAAAACGATGTTAAATTGCAACTACGAAACACTCCGAATTTCCCTAACAGAAAAGATAACATCACATGCAATCTGGGCAAAACAAACATAACCTGAAACCCTAAAACCAACACACCAGAACACCAAAGAAACTAGAGCCCAAAAATACATTGGGGGACCGGCCATGCCGGTCAAAATCCTTATGTGGCCGGCCAAATTTTTTACTATGGGTCTCAATTTTCTCCGGTGTTCTAGTTACATCACATGTAACATTCTGCACTTGTTTAAAAAAATATTAGAGGAATTTAAAAATTGTACAGAAACTAGGGTTTCAGTTCGACTGCTTCAGAGTTATTTCGTTTTCGTAATTCTAGTTATACCGTCCAATGCTCTAGCTTAGCTCTGATGCCATGAAAGTGTGTCTTAGTACAACCACTAGGTTTTTACAGGCATCAAGCATGCAATTTTAAAATTCTTGGGTGCTAAGCTACACAAACCTAGAATCTAACTAGAGTATTAAGGTATAATGCATGATATAAGAAGTTTTACACTACGTGAAAGAGGTTACAACCTTTGTAGACCAAGTCCTTCACTTTTATAGCTCCGGGTAGTAGTCCCTATGACTCCTCTTGGCTCACGAGCTTTCTTCGCGATCTTCGAGACCGAAGATGGTCCACCTTGAAGGTTCTCTAGTTCAAGTTGCCTCTTCACTAATCGATCATTAGTGAAGGAAACAACCTATACTTAATGGCTAATTGAGTGTAGCTTGATGAAGTAGGAGTATTAGCTCACTTAGAACTCTCTTAAGCCCTAGGGTTCACAACTCATATGAGGGTTAGGGCTTGGAGGAAGAAGAAGATGAAAATGGAGAGAGTGAAGGAAAAGAGCTAAGGCAAATTATCAAGTGATGAATGGCTCTCTATAGCTCCTCGCTTATTGAAGCATGAATAAATCCCAATAGAAATATATAACCATACTTCAATAGTGTAGCCAAATGAATAAACAAATAGAAAAAGCCATACCTCACCCATTCCACAAATATCTCACCAATTTCCACCTCATTTTTCCATTTTCTCAAAATAGAAAATCCAAATATATATATCACATATATATATAAATATATATTAAGAGAAGAAAAAAATTAGTGAGCATTAATATTAGTTAATATATAAATATATCAAATACAAATATATATCAAATTATTAAATCAACACTTGATTTAATAATCCAATTATATCATATATAACCAACTAATATCATTTATCTGTATATCATATTATCAAATCAACACTTGATTTAATAATCCGGTTATATCACATATAACCTAATCGATATCAAAAGTCGCCAGATTATAATACGGTATCATATACTCGTATTTAATCAGGCTCCCGCACATATCACCATATATGCCCTAGTTCGTTTCGCTTGAACTATGAAACCTCTGTGTGGAACTGTAAAGACTCGTCAATATGCCAGCAGTGTAGTGTTAGCTTAGCACCTTAGCAAGGTTTAGGAAGGCATCACACATGCCATATTGAAATTTTTGGGGTGCTAAACAAACCCTAACCAAGATCTTAACTAGAGAATTAGGTTTAACATTCATGTAAACAACTTTACATCTAAAAGAGAGGGATTACAACCTTTGTAGTCCGTTCCTTCGCTTCATAAGCTCCGAGTAGTTTTCCCTTTGCCGCGATCCATGATCTCCCGGACTCAAGAGAGGCTCCACAAGTCGAATGATCAATTCTTGCTTGAAGTCTTCCTTTTCAAAGATGATCTACCTTGAAGAATCTCAAGATCAAGCTTTTACTTCTGTAATCAAGTATTAGTGAAGTGAACACCCTAATCTAAGTTGCTAGAATAGATGAGGATGATGAAGTAGGAATTTTGCTCTCTTTTGTTTTCATTTTCTCACTTTAAATCATCACAAGTCAAAAAGCTAGAAAGCTTTTTCAAGGAGGAAGAAGAAGAAGAAATCTATTTGTGATGAATAATAAATTAATAGTTGTGTTTACAAATCCAACCTTGGGTCAAGAAAGAAGGCTTAACCCTTGTAGAAAATTAACTAGGGTAAGGGGTTTGGGTTGGGTTAGGAAATATCTACACAAAATATCAATACAAAGTATCTAAGCTTAAAACAAAATAAAGCTTCTAGAAGCTTCATGAAAAAGCTAGCCCAAATCAAACCCTAACTTGTTTAATCTCCATAAATCATGTTGTATTTGTAATCATAACTTGTTACAATATTATATATCACATATATAATATACTTTTGTAACAAAAGAAAATAATACAATTAGCATATATCGCATATATATCAATGTATTATCCAGTGAGAAAATGAATCAATGAAGCGAGCTTATATTAGTTAATGTAATGTAATATATCACATATATAATTATGCATTAAATTATCGAATCAATACTTGATCCGACAATCCGGCTATATCACATATAACCGATTAATATAACATGCACCGATTCATCGAATCAACACTTGATCCGATGACCCTGCTATATCATATATACCCGGCCGATATCATATATCGCAAGAATGGAATACGATATCTCATATCTTAATATTCTCGGTCCCGCACACATCACATGTGTGTTCCTACTCCATTTTTCCTGAGCTAGGAAACCTCTGTGTAGGACTCTAAAGATTCGTCACTACGCCGGCAGTAGACGATGATCATATCAAACACCCACAAGCTGTAAGTGGTCAGCTAAACGTAACAGCCACCTAGGTATTGAGCAATCAGAAATTCAACAAGCAAGCCTGTACATTCTCCTGCGAATCCAATCAGTAACACTCCCGTACAGTCCGGTCTCTTCGCCTGATATGTCGCATATCTAGTCTAGGGGTGGTAAACGTCAGACCCCAGTAACCGATAAGTCGTGTCGATATGAGGTCCAAAAAAGTTCAAGAAACTACTGATAAAACTTACCAGTAAATCTCAGCAACCGTGGCCAGGGATTTCCAGTTATAGCCAATCGAACACAGCGCAACATCAACTCCCTATACCGGGAGAGACGAAACCCCTCCTCTCGCTCATTGCCTCCATGTGATTCGGGACTGTACCCAAGAGCCACCGTTTTGTACGCCCTCTTGGACGTGGTATGATGGAAATCAAAGCACAGTGTAAATCACACAAGACTCTATGACAATCTCGGGTCTACAGACTAACCTGTACCAGTGTCACCAGAGAACTGCCATCTGACGTGAGGTATAATACCATCTGGGAGTTCTCGTCGAGTCCATCCAGTATACCCAGTCTCCACTGAGCACTCATATACTATCTCTGATGTCAAACATAAATGGATATGGGATCATCTATCGCCCATCTACATGGGTCAAGAAGCATACGCTAGTCTACTCTGGTATATCGATGCCCTGTCTCGATACACCTGCGACTAGGAACATTTGAAGGATGTACTTAGCGACTACACTGTCCCCACTAGTATGATCTGCATCATAGTCTTGGTAGTCAAGTACTCATCCTAAGGGCTTTATCAACATGTAACATAGAGACTATCAAAGTACATGTTAAGATAAAGAGCAACCAGATAGCATACTATCATGTCGAGCAAGAAAGTCTTCTATATATATGTCCAAGCATCCACTACAATATACATCGCATGTACAGTAATGGCCTCTAGGGAAATAGGCCTTTGTGAGTGGATCCGCGTTGTTGTCCTCTGTATCTATTCTCCTAACCTTGATCTTCCAGAAGATCAACCATCTCCATGATCAGGTGATACTGCCTAAAAATTTATTTGGATCTCTGATGGGACGGGGGTTCCTTAGCAAAAGCCAAAACTCCATTGTCACACAATGGTAGGAACGAAGTTCATCTCATGAACAAGTGTACATCCAGACTGCCGCTTTGGTAGTATCCTTGGTAACGATGTATCTTGCCTTTAATCGTCTAGTAAGTCACGGTATCTAGCTTGGAACTCTTCCAACATACCGTCCCTCCACTGAGGGTAAAGACAATGCCTGCGAATGACATTTAGTCGTCCTTATCACCCTGGAACCTTTCCAGTGATTCTCCCCAGGATCGATTGATACCATCTCACTACAACTAGTGAGAATCCTAACATCCAATCAGATTTATCTCATAGATCCAAAACCAGGATTTATGAGGTATCACCTTGATCCTATATAGAGAATCCTTTTGATAAGAGGAGATTGACCGAGTGTAGCATAAGAAACTCCTTCCCTATCAAGAGTATGTCATCCACGTACTATACGAGGATCACCACCATACTCCTTACTACCTTTTTGTATATACTTGGTTCATCTAACATTTTGATGAAGTCAAACTCTTTGACTACTACATCAAAACAGACGTTCCAACTCCGCGATGTCTGATTTATCACATAAAACATCTTGCATACGTTTCCGCTGCTCCCACTGTCAATAAAGCCCTCTGGCTGTGTACTTATAGACGCTCTCTTCCAAATCATCATTTAGAAAAGCAGTCATGACACCCAACCGCCAGATATCGTAGTCATGGTATGTAGCAGTGGCAAGTAGGATCTGGATGGACTTAAGTATAGCTTTGAAAGTCTCAACCTTTCCATGTACACCAAGTAATCTTCTCAAGATATACTTGCTCCTGATGGGGATTAAACCCTTCAGATAAAGCAACCAAAGTCCATATTTTGTTGGTGTATAAGGATTCCATCTCAGATCGCTAAGCATCCAGCCATTCTCACAGAGTCCCCACTCCTGATGGCCTACTCGAAACTAGTTGGTTCATTATCTCATGATGCAATCCTCGCTACCACTGTCATAGAGAAACCGAAGTATCTCTCAGGTGGATGAGGAACCCTACTAGATCGGCGGAGAGGCTGAGGTTCTTTGGAAACTATTGAATCCTCCTGTTCTACCAAATCATCAGCTACAGTTTGTTTTAGCTGGAACTACTTCCAGTTCTACCTTATTACCACTAATTTCTTCATAAGAAATTCCCTTACCCAAAGGTGGCATGCTGAGAAAACATCTTTTTTTCCTCAGTTTGGTAGAAGATATTCCCTTGCGAATGCTTGGGATATCCAACAAACATCCACAGAACTGACCTTGTTTTGAGTTTGTCCGGATTTTGTTTTTGACATAGGCCAGACAACCCCAAATCTTAACATCATTTAGAGATGGGCTCTTCCCATACCATATAATATATGAAGTGGTAGACACCTGATTTGATTGGAACCCCATTCAATAGGTATGCAGCTTCACAAGTGCATAACACCCAAAAGGAAATAGGCAACTCAATAGTACTCATCATAGAGCACACCATATCACATAGGGTGCAATTGCTCCACCCCGATACACCGACGTGCTGTGGTGTATACGGAGGAGTAATGCTGAGAGAGAATCTCATTCTCCTTTAGAATAGTCCAGGATTTCCGTGCTCAAGTATTTTTCTCCCTGATCATATCAAAGGACATAATACTTATACCCGTTTTGGTTCTCTACTTCTGAAGTACAAAGAACCAGTCCTGGCATGTGTAGACATGGGACCTCATACATCATTATGTATCAATCCCAAGAGTTCACTAACTCTTTCTCTGTTTCCAATAAACAGAGCTATGGTCATCTTATCTTTATGACATGACTGGCAAGTTTCACAAGATGTAAATTCAAACTAAATTAAATATTCATCTAAATGTTACTTAGCTAGTCAGGTCACATTAATATGACCTAGTCTACAAAACCTCAAGAAGGATTCGTTCATTTCTGAACTCTTCTTCTTGTATGTGTTCTGTACATTAAGAACTGTGGTTTGATTTAGAACGTCTATGCTTTTAGATAACGTGCCTGAACTAATCAACCCTTGATATAGGAAATATTCAAAACATTATCCAACATTACAAAATTATATCCTTCTTTACTAATAAAGAGACTGGTATGATGTTCTATATCAGGTTCGGTATCTAATAACATTCGTTCAGAATCAATGTATTCTGGTAATACAGGGTGATAACTGCCAACAGACTTGGCCGCAACACTTGCACCATTTTTAACTCTTAAAACTTATCACCCTTTCTCAGTTCTCTACCTTTCAGTAGCCCATGTAATCATATTACATATGTGGGATCCTGATCCGGTAACTCATACCTAGGACGTAAAGGATACAGAGAAACAGTTCTTGGTAATGAACACACCCGAAGAAGATGGATCAGCATGCACTTTCTTCGTTTGGGCGGCACGGGAATTCTGGTAATCCCCTATTTCCTGCTCGATCTTATAACATTTATAAGTTGGAGCGGGACCAACGTTCCCTAGCGCAGAATAACAAGCGGGTTCGGTCAATACATCCGTATTTTTTATTTTGATTAAGGCGTGACATGGTCGCTACTTGGAGAGAGAGAGAAGAAAACACTCAGTGTATGCTCTTGCAAGATTAGATTGGTTATTAAAATATCTAATCAGGATGTCTCCCACTGTTTTTGTCAAATCATCCTTCAAACCATAAAAGGAAAGACTAGCCGGGATTAATTACACGCTACAAGTTCGCCAATCTTTCATCCAGGCTAGTGCCGGTACATTGAGAGAGGTTCCCCGTTCTTTCGCACAGACCTAATTAAAATAAACCTCATTTTCTCAGGGGCATAACCCCGTTGACACCTTTCTAGAAACCTACTTGATCGGCTAATTGTAATGTGTAAAACTCTCCCAGGAGTATCTTTACTCGCAGCGGGTATCGGGATCCAACTATCTCATAGGAGGTATGCAATCTCATTGCAAATTTCAACACTTGAAATTCCCGATAATATTTTGCCCCGAGTGATCTATGACCTTGACAAGGTCAACAAACCATAGACCGCTAGTCAAGTTCAACCCGTCATTTCCTGATTGAATTAAACACACCCGCATGACCCTTGACAAGGTCAACAAGGTCGCACAACTACCCTAATCCAATCGCATCATATGCTTATACAGATAAGCAGTAATCAGCTACCGCACACTACGCCTTGATAAGGTCAACAAACGCAGCACGAATACTAATTATTACTTATCTGAAATGACGGAGAGCTACGACAAGTCTTTAAGAAAACCCTTTGCGTAATGAACTTGATATCGTCGTAGAATCGAGTGATTTTAAATGGAATGTTTTTGAGGCTTTTGTAGTTTTGCTAAAGAGATCACTCCCGGTGAAGGGATTGTCGGCTCTTTCCTTATCGAATAAGGTGCAGGATATTTCACAAATACCACAATGCAAAGCAAAAACTATTAAAGCAATCAAAAGACAAACCGTGTTTGTAGCATCTGCTAGTTTTCACTAAAGAGGTCACTCCCAGTGAAGGGATCTCGGCTCTTTCTTCATCGAATAAGGTGAAGGGTATATCATATATACCACTGTGCAAAGCAAGACTGTAGCTACCTTTTTATAAAGTTTTGATTCTACAACATCTTTTAGGTTTCTTTTCTTTTTATTAATCTCATTAATATATCCTATCAGCTTATACTTCCTAAGCATCACAGTAGAAACGAAAGCAGTAATATTTATATATCAGCATATATATATAGTATAAGTATTCGTCTCAGGCAGTAATATGATCTCATCACAGAACATTGCAGCAGAAGAACATATATGAAATATTGGATATACTAGGATGTCCGTGTTTTTAATACGAGCCTGTATAAAACACGGATTCCACGGTCGCGATGAATAGCCAAACCCACATCCCTAGACCCCTACGAGAACGACAAGCAACACTGCCAATTCTAGGGTTAGGAGACCCGGTCTCGACTCCTCGAGATGGCCTCCCATTGGACCCTAGAACCCGGTTACTTGTGTTCTCCTCCTTGGGTCTACCTAATGCGGAAAAGTAAATAATATACACTGGTGACATCAACCTCATCCCGGAAGTGCCCCAATAAAAGAATATTACATACAAATAAATTTTATATGAATGAAAATAAAAACCCTCATCTCACATAAAACCCCCGGCTATTCAGAACACGACGATCCAATATAACATATCATAGCAACACATAATATCTCATATCATCAACGTAAGTAAGTATGCGTATCCCGATTGTCGTTGATGTATAGCAAAGAAGCCGGCGATACACCACATACTACGCTTACAGTCACAGAAAAGAAAGTGTAAAACTACAACATTTGGAATCCATAATCTCTTTAGTCATCGTAAATCCGAAATATCACATACTTCGCATTTCATGCCTAACTATATAAATTCCACATATTGTATCACATTCCAGATAAATAAAAAATATTAAACTTTCCGATTGAATAATCAAATACCCAAGATTTCCTAAATAGCTCAACACTTGAGCGAAGTTCAAAAAGTCCCAGAATACGTCAGAGTACCAATGGTCCAGCCGTAGAAGGGTTAAGCCAACGCCTCACTTGTGACAACGCCGTACTGCCCCAAACCCTACGGTTTAGAGGCGGTTCAGACGGTCAAATAATCGAGTTAAGGTTTGTGTTCTTCTAGAGGGACCACCGCGTTACTTGCACGTTTTTCCGAAAGATTTAAACTCAAGAAAAATTCAACACTTGAAAGTTTTTCGTGTCGGGAAAAAGTGAGTTAATGATATCCGTTCGAACATTTTAACAGTTTCTAAAATATCCGGAAAACAAAAAGAAATTAAATTTTCCGATCGAATCAACGAATACAAAATAATCCCCAGAACACTCAACATTTGAGTCAGATTAAAAATACCCAGAAATATGCAGAAACTCCTACGGATAATGCTGTGCAAACACGTGTCCATAATGCCATAGTTAGGCCGCGGAACCGCCGCGGGAAGCAGGTTCCTGCGGCGGTTCCGCGGCGACTTCATGGTATTTTGGGCTCGTGTTTCATGGTAATTCTTAGTATTCCCTGCTGATTTTTTAAAGAATTTTTAATGCAGAAAAAATCACATTTTTACAAAATTTCCAGAGAGAGGGTCATTTTCGATGTTTCGGGGTTCGATCGGAGTTTTAACTTCGTATACACGTCGCCTAATGCTCTAGCTTATCTCTGATACCACTGTAGGGTTCCTAGGCACTCATACAAGGGTTTATAAGGCATTAACCATGTCCGAATAAAAATTTAGACGTGCCGAACAACCCAAAGCCGAGATCTTTGCTAGATAATTAGGGTTTAACATGCAAGTAAACATCTTTACAACAAGAGTGAGGGATTAAAACCTTTGTAGTCCGCTCCTTCGCTTCATAAGCTCTGAGTAGAAGTCCCTTCGCCGCGATCCCTGATATCCCGGACTCAAGAGAGGCTCCACAACCCGAATGATCCATGCTAGCTTGTAGTCTTCCTTTTCTCCGATGATCTACCTCGAAGTTTCTATAACTCAAGCTCTCTCTCTCTAATGAGGTGAACACCCTAATCTAATTGGCTAGATTAGATGAGGATGATGAAGTAGTATTTGTGCTCTCTTTTATTATCAAATTCTCACACTAAATCATCACATAAAGAAAACCTAGAAAGCTTTCTCAAAGCTCAAGCAAGAAGAAGAAGAAGAAAATTCCTTTTGTGATGAATAATGAAATTGAAGTGATAATTACAAATGCAACCATAGATTAAAATGAGTAGGCTAACCCATGTAGAGACTTAATCCAGGGTGAAGGGTTTGGGTTGGGTTAACAATAAGTCTCTAAAATATCAAGCATAATATCTTAGCTCAAAACAAAAGAAAACCTTCTAGAAGGTTCATAAAAGAACTAACCCAAATCAAACCCTAACTAGGTTTAATCTCCACAAAACTTGTTGCATTAGTAATCATATCATGTTACAATAATATATATCACATATATATTATATATTTGTAACAAAAGAAAATAATACAATTAATATATATCGCATATATATCAAGGTATTATCCGGTGAGAAAATGAAATAAAAAAGTGAGCCAATATTAGATAATGTAATGTAATATATCACATATATAATTATACATTAAATTATCGAATCAACACTTGATCCGACAATCTGGCTATATCGAATATAACCGACTAATATATCATGTACCAATTCATCGAATCAACACTTGATCCGATGACCCGGCTCATATCAAAATATCGCGAGAATATAATACGGTATCTCATATCGAATTATCCTTGGTCCTGCACATATTACATATGTGCTCCTACTCCATTTTGCCTGAGTCAAGAAACCTCTCTGTAGGACTCTAAAGAATCGTCAATACGCCGGTAGCAGGTGATGATCATATCAAACACCCATAAGCTGCAAGCGGTCAGCTAAACGTAACAGCCACCCAGGTATTGAGTGATCAGAAGATCAACAAGCAAGCCTGTACATTCTCCTGTGAATCCAATCAGTAACACTCCCGTACAGTCCGTTCTCTTCTTCTGATATGTCGCATATCTAGTCTATGGGTGGTGTACGTCAGACCCCAGTAACCGATAAGTCGTGTCGAAGTATGGCTCATAACAGGTCGAGAACCTACTGATAACACTTACCAGTAGTACTCAATATCCGTCCTGGACAGGGACTTCTAGTTATAGCCAATCGAACACAGCACAACATCAACTCCCTATACTGGGAGAGACGAATCCCCTCCTATCGCTCATTGCCTCCATGTGATTCGGGACTGTACCCAAAAGCCACCGTTTTGCATGCCCTCTTGGACGTGGTAAGGTGGAAATCAAAGCACAGTGGGAATCACACAAGACTCTATTACGATCTCGGGTCTACAAACTAACCTGTACTAGTGTCACCGGAGAATTGCCATCTGACGTGAGGTATAATACCATCTGGGAGTTCTCGGCGAGTCCGTCCAGTGTACCCAGTCTCCACTGAGCAATCGTACACCATCCTTGATGACAAACACCGATAGATATGGGATCATCCTGTTGCGCCAAGGCAGCGCCCCGGCCGTCTACTCGAGGCCAAAATGCGGAATCAAAATTTTTCTTAACTTTTAAACTGGCGCTACCGCGGAAAATAAAACCCGGATCGTTACCATTAACCTAATCCTAGCAATCAAGAGATGGGATAGAATGCTATACCGAGCGATCCGTGTCCTTCGGTCTTCGTCTCCACTCCGATCTCCCGCGGAATCTCAGTCCATCACGTCCTCGTCGGAAAGGCACCACGTAGCCGGGTTCGTATACGGGCTCCTACCTCTGGACCGAGGCAACTCGGGCGCGAAGTTGGCTAGCCGACGCGTCCAAGATTTGCTGTAGACTAGTGTAGAAAACATGTCTCTTTGGGGTAGTGAAGTTGCCATGGATGGAGGAAGTGAAGAATGAACTTTGGAGAGGGTTTGAGTTTTGTGTGGCAAGAGAAAAAATGAGAGATGAATAATTTCCCTCATACAAATGAAATCTCTCTCTCTCTCTCAATGTGTGGCCGGCCCCCTCAAGGAAATGGTGGAGAAAAAAAAAACATAACACATGAGGGAGGTGAGTGTAGGAGAAGAATAATGGTTACCACACCCAAAACCATGATCACAATATCAAATCAAATTCTAATCACAATATAGCAAGAAATGATGATTGAAAAGAATGGTATCAAAAGATGCTATCATAATCTCCCATTTCACAAATAACACCCCCACAAAGAGTTATTTGCAAACTTGCAAATAACCCCCTCCACCAAAAAGTCCGGCCGGAAGGAACAAAAGAAAACTGGCCGGAACGGAATGCAAACTGGCAACTTCAGAAAACTGATCCCGTAATAAATTACAGGAAAACCCCACTACTGCACATACATGCCCGCATTTGTATTCCCACTGAACACAAATGCAAAGAGACAAAATCTACACTGTCTAATACTAGGATCCGGCTTAAACCAAAGCCGGCTAGTAAAAACCGTCCGATCACGATCCGTGCAATACCGCACGTATGTGATCGAACCCTGCCATATCTCCATACGGCCTCTACAGCGTTTCACCCGAAACTTGAGTAACTGTGTGTGTGGTGGACTCTAAAGACTCGTCAATACTATGGCTGTGAATTTAACCACTAGCACGTCAGAGGTATTAGCCATACGTGACGGGCCACCAGCTATTGACCAAAAGGGACGTCGATGAGCGAACTCATCCTGACACCCTACTGAGCCTGTCAGTGACAATATCCATACAGTCCGGTCCGTTCGTCTATGAGTATCGCATGGCGGGCCTAGGGGGTTGGTAAAAGTCAGACCCCCAAAAGCGGTACAAGTCGTGTCGGAGTGTAGCCCAGAATACCCTGAGATACTACTGGAATACCTACCAGTAAATCTCATGCCTCGGCCGAGGGCTTTGTGTAATGGCTCTCCTAGACACAGCGCGACCTCACCCCCAATACCGGGAGAGACGAACCCCTGCAGATCCGCTCACTGCCTCCATGTGGCTCAGGACTGTACCCAACTAAAACCTGTTTGCACGATTCTTTGAGCTGTGGTAGGGTAGTAATCAAAGTACAGTGGGAACTCACACGAGACAAATGACGATCTCAGGTCGATGAACTAACCTGTACACATGTCACCAGGGAACTGCTATCTGACGTCTGGTATAATCCGAACTAGCAGGTTCCCGGCGAGTCCTGTCCGGTGTACTCATAACCCAATGAGCACCTGTATACATCTTAGGTGAACCAACTGACACCAGTGGCTTGTGAGACCGGCCACCGCCCCTCGTCAGGGTCTCGACTGTATACACTAGTCTACTAATGGAGTATCGATGCCCTGTCTCGAAACTCCCACGACTAGGGACCTTTTAAGGATGTGCTTATAGACCCCAGCTCCCATGTATATGATCGCCCTCATACTGCTGGTAGTCAAGCAAGAATCCTAGGGGCTCTATCAACATGTAATAGCGACTCGTAAGGTCACCTAAAGCAGTATACGATGATAAAGATAAACCAGATAGCATACTATCATCTTGAGTGAGACTGTCCTACCGGGATAGGTCCTCCCTTAATCATTGCAATCATGTGCCTGTGATCCAATAATTGACTCTGAGGGCACTATCTCCAACAATCTCCCACTTGCACTCAAGGCTAATTATTGTGATGTCGCATACTCACAGCCCGTGCGATACCGAACACCCAACTCCTCGACTAGTCAGTCTTACAAAGCTCGTTTGCGAAACTATTGCGTTCGAGGAATAGCCTCAGTGAGTGGATCCGCTGTGATGTTTCTTTCTATGTCTCTCTATATCTCATGTTCGCGGAGAAAGCCATCTCCCGAAATGAGCAATACCTGCCTTGGAATGTCTGGATGTCTGATGGGACCTAGCTCATAAATGAACGCCAAATCCAAACTTCTTAGACTGTATCGTCAACTGAACTTAATCGGTATCCTGCGCCATGCCTTTCCCTCAGTATCCATCTGGACCACCTGTTCAAAATACTGCCCCTCGTCAGAGGGAAAATCATGACTCTGACGACCACCCTGTCGTCCATGTCACCTTGGAAGCCTGGAATGATAACCGTCTCCTAAAGGAGGCTGCCGTTATCAAATCCTTAGAACATGCACTAATGTTCTAAAGCTGCTTCCGATCGTTTCTCCAGGATTGGATTAATATCAACTTATTGCATCTACTGCAAGAACAACATCTGGTGTGGTACTTGACATCTCATGATTGACTCAATTGCCTAAGCAAGTGATCTGCCAATCATGCACATCCCTCTCCCCTTTAGTCTGTGAGACACCTTTAGAGAGGGTGACTCCATTACCTGCAGGTACACTACCATGCCAGGAGTCGTCCATTCTAAATACTCTTAGAATGCTGTCTAAGTACCCTGATTGGGAAGCCACCCAAATCTAGATTTAAAACCATAGATCTAGTAACCAGAATGTACGATATAAGATCCAATTCCTATGTGGAGAAACTACTGTGTGACAACCAAAGTATAACCGATCGTAGTATAGAAATATCACTTCCTACTCTGTGTATGTCATCAAATACCAGGACATCACACCCTACTACCTTGTTAACAGATCCATCCCCTATTCTGATGAAGTCAAACCTATGACTGTCACATCAGAAATAGATGATCTATCTCCGCTATATGAGCTTTAGTCTATAAATAGACATAAGCCACTTGTCCACCATGCTTCCGCTGCTCCCACTGACTACGACAACCCTCTGGCAGAGTCATATAGACGTACATTTCTAAAGCTAGTTCAGAACGACGCTATACTCATCATCCTGCCGGGTCTCACAGTCTGGAAAAACAGCAATGGCAAGTCTAGGTAAACAAGAACCTCCCTGTCACCGTCCTTGAGCATACCGAAGTACCTCTCGAGTGCCTGAGGTTACCCACCATATCTGCGGAATGGCTAATGGAATGTCAAACAAGATTGAATCTTTAAGTTCTTATCAAATCTTCAGTAATCGTTTGCGGTTCTGGAATCACTTCCAGTTCTACCATACTCCCACTACTGTTTTCTCAAAAAATCCATTTCTTTTAAAATTGTGGCGAGTGAAGAACAATATCACTATTGATCTTCCAGATTGTAGAAAGTCAACCCTCGTCATAGCCCGGGTCAACCCACAAACAGCCATTACAGAAACGTGCCTTGAGTTATCCGGAGTCTGGTTTTAAGCATAAGCCGGACAATTCCCCGTACCTTAACATCATTAAGATATGAACTATTCTATATCCAATATAGAAACAGAGGCACTGATTTAATTGAACCAGATTCAAATCATGCAGCTGTCTCGAGTGCACGTCAACTAAATGGAAGGAGGCCGATCAGCGTTACTCAACTTAGGAGTACTTCCAATTATGAGTAACCTGAAAGAGAAATAAGTTCTCTTAATCATTACTATCAACTGAATACCATCCACAAGTATCTACATTTTCGATTACCTTGAAGAATTGCAATACCTGGTTCTCTACTTTATTCTTATACCTATAACTTCTCAAAACTTGGACCCTGTTTTTCTACGAAACACCTGTCTAAGAACCAGAGAAGTCATAAGTAAACAGAATATAGTACGAGGACCAACACCTCTGTCCTAATGGACACTGGACAATATACAATACTCTGTATAAGTCCCCTGAGTCTAATAACTCATTCACTGTGTGTCGTAGGTTGAAAACTGTACTATGGTTATGAATAATTACACCGCTGTTTAATGCTCCTTACCTAACCATCCACTGATATAGGTAAATGTCATAGACATAATTTCAAAAAGGTATATCTCACTCTATAAAAATAGACGTACAGATATATCAATTTAAAATTGGTGCACAACTACGGATATTCAAAACCATATATTTGCCGTCTGGCAAACAACCCAGGTGATTTCCTCAAATATCACCAATTACAACGAATCGCGATATAATGAGGATAATCACCTAATTCCCAATAACTTACTCCCACTCATCACCTGTAAAACCATACAGATGTGAAAATCATACTTGGTAAATACATACCCTGGAGCAAGTGTCTAATCGGGAAATCAATTTTCATTTAACAGTACACAGTGAAACTGAAACATTGAAATGTTTCGATGGGGTATCCTGGTATTCCTAGTAATGCCTCTTCCATTATCCAGATTCACAACTGTAACCGTATATCTCTTTGCCATCTCTCCAAATCCCTTTATATGTCTTTAGTCATTATCTTCTGTACACCCCTTTAGGCCAAATGGTTTTCTTCCTTCCCTACCGTTCGGCACCAGCCTATGGTTTGGAGGAAGACTATCCAATAAGCATAATGGGTGTACTGTCCTAATCCTAAGAACACTCGCAATGCGAGAGAAGGTGAAGATAAAAGACAGCTGAATGTACCTTATTCCTATTTCTCCTGAACCAGCGTCCATCCCCGAAATGGAACAAGTTCCTTTCGAGTTCGTATATAACCATACGATGGATTATCCAATAAACTTGGGATCTTCGAAGTGATACGGAGTGTCCTGGAGAAATACAAAGGTGATTTAGGATTGGCGAGGAAGTACTTGGTTTGGTCGTGAATAGCAGTCGCAATTTACTTTGCCCTCTTATTAATCCCTTTCTTTGTTTTTACATAATACCTTCTGTACACCATCGTTATGCTAATTGGTTTTCTTCATTCCCCACCGTTCGGCACCAGCCTAAGCTTTAGAAGAAGACTATCCAATTTGCGTAATAGGTGTACTATCTCCTAAACCAAGGAGTACTCACAACCTGAGAGAAGGTAAAAAGGAAAAGACAACTGAATAGTCCTATTCGTTTTCTCCAGAACCGGAAACCATCCTCGAATTCCTTCGAGTTCGTATCTAACCATACGATGGTTTTGTCCAATGGAAGTGGACGTTCGTAGTAATACGGGGTGTCCTGGAGAAAAGGGTAAAAGTAGGAGTGGCAATGAGGTTTGCAACTCTGACAATCCAAAAGCCAGTGTTTTAGAAGGTTCGGTCAACTTGGTCATTGAGTCATAGTCCAGGGTCGGGTCAATGGTCGCTGCCAAAGAGAGAGAGAAAAGAAACACTCAGCGTGCACTCTAACCTAGATCAGAATGGTTATCACTTTATCTAATCAGGGAACCTCCCAGTGTAACCTCAAATTCTTCTCCAAACCCGAAAGAAGAATTAGTCGGGATCACCCGAGGAGTAAACCGACTCATCAGTGGGAATCGGGATCCAACTATCATCGTATGATAACTTGACGGAATCCACTCAAGTCACCACACTGCAGAAGATATGCGCATGCCTGGCAAGTTTCAGTTTCTTTAAAAACTCCCGATGTGATTTTTACCCCTAGGACTCAAGTGATCTTGACAGAGTCAACAAATTAAAGAGTCCTAGTCAAGTTCAACCCGTCATTATCTGGATTGCATTAAACTCACCCATACGTGCCCTTGACGGACTCAACAAGGTTGCACGACTGTCCTAACCAATCCCATTTATGCAACAAACAAGCACCACTTAGCTACCATACACTACGCCTTGACGGAGTCAACAAACGCAGCACGAATACTAAACAATACCCGTAAGAAATGACGGAGGGCTACGGCTGGTTTTTGGCGAAAAACCTTTAACGTAATAAACTTGATATTGTTGAAGGAACTGCATAGCTTTTTAGAAAAATATAGTGACGAAAACCTTTGCTAAAGAGGTCACTCCCGGTGAAGGGATCTCGGCTCTTTCCCCGTAGAATGAGGTGCTGGATATTCCAACTGAATACCACGATGCAAAGCAAAAGGCAATCGGCTATAGTGAAGTTATTGCCCTGACGCAAACTTCTGTCCAAGGGGTCACTCCCGGTGAAGGGATCTCGGCCCTTGCCTCGTCGACTGAGGAGCAGGATATTCAAACTGAATCCATGATGCAAAACAAAAGAGAATGCCCTTGCAATAACAGCTTTTTGAAAAAGTGTTCCAACAACATCAGAATAGGTTTGTTTATCTTGCATTGATCCGAATCAACGCAGTCCCATCAATTGATCACACCAATAAAGAACGAAAATAATGATGTACGTATATGCCATCCACATTCGCCACTGGGTCCCGTCATCACACGTTAGGTTACTTAACTAACGACAGAGCGGGGACTGGACTAGCGCGGATGCAAAACATATACAACATCTACTAGTATATATACAATATATAATTTTCGCTCAAGGCGTGATAAAATGTAACATCACAGAAATGTAACCAGCATCACAGAACAATACAGATATCTGGGATCCCCGGGTTTCACAGAGCCGCTGCTGAAACCCGACGTTCCCCTGGTCGTGTGGATAGCCTGTGCAATGAAAATCCTAGACCCCTACGGGCGCGGAAGTCACCCGCCAAAACCTGAAGCGAGGCAGCCCCCTTCAGCAACGTGAATGGACCACCCAGCACTTCACGGAATCCGGTAACTTGGGCACCCCTCCTGGGTCAACCTGTACCCTCTACGAGTGCGGCGAATAGCCCGCCAATTCTAGAGTAAAGCCCCTTCCGTCTCAACGCTATGAGATGCGGGCTTGTTGCCCTCTAAAACCCGGCTGTCCGTGCACCCCTCCGCGGGGTAATCCTAGTACAGAAAGTAAAATATACATACAACGGGTACATCGACAGCAACCTGGTCGTGCCCTAAAAGAATAATACAAACAGGCTGTGACGGCAGTCCACATGTCGGATGCTCGCCCCGCAATATCAAATGTACATATAAAACAAAACTGTACTACCACTGCAAACAGGCTATTCCCACGACCGATCCACAACAACACAGCACAATCATAGAACATCAACGTGAAAGTCACGTTCGCAAATCCGTCTAACCGGGCTATAGCAGTTAGACAGGATTTACCGATCAAGTGACATTCACGGTCGCAGATATAATGTAAATACTGTGAACTAATGTGTTTAAACTTTTCGATCGATCAAATTTATCGAAGTGGGCCCCAAGCATTACTGTAGCACTTAAAGAGAGTCTAGGCCCAAAAAGAATATTCCAAAAACCCCATTTTCAACCCAGGAGCTCACTGCAAAAATTTGGTCCAATGAAAAGTAAAAATGGTCGCGGAACCGTGGCAAATACGTGGGTTTGGCCGCGGTTCCGCGGTGGAATAGTGAGAACACGCGACCAAATTTTCACAGAATGCTTAGAATTGCCTGTACATGTCACCGCAATGTACTGAAAAATTTTTGGAGCCAAAAAAATTTCGACAGAAAACTGTGCAAATGAAAATGGGTTTTCGGAAAATCTGTTCGATCGAACATGTAAACACACTAGAACAAGCTAGGCAAGCTTAATCGGGTGGCTCTGATACCATGTTGCGCCACAGCAGCGTCCCGGCCGTCTACTCGAGGCCAAAATGCGGAATCAAAATTTTTCTTAACTTTTAAACTGGCGCTACCGTGGACAATAAAACCCGGATCGTAACCATTAACCTAATCCTAGCAATCAAGAGATAGGGTAGAATGCTATACCGAGCGATCCGTGTCCTTCGGTCTTCGTCTCCACTCCGATCTCCCGCTGAATCTCCGTCCATCACGTCCTCGTCGGAAAGGCACCACGTTGTCGGGTTCGTATACGGGCTCCCACCTCTGGACCGAGGCAACTTGGGCGCGAAGTTGGCTAGCCGACACGTCCAAGATTTGCTGTAGACTAGTGTAGAAAACATGTCTCTTTGGGGTAGTGAAGTTGCTATGGATAGAGGAAGTGAAGAATGAACTTTGGAGAGGGTTTCAGTTTTGTGTAGCAAGAGAAAAAATGAGAGATGGATAATTTCCCTCATACAAATGAAATCTCTCTCTCTCTCAATGTGTGGTCGGCCCCATCAAGGAAATGGTGGAGAAAAAAAAATATAACACATGAGGGAGGTGAGTGTAGGAGAAGAATAATGGTGACCACACCCAAAACCATGATCACAATATCAAATCAAATTCTAATCACAATAAAGCAAAAAATGATGATTGAAAAGAATGGTATCAAAAGATGCTATCATAATCTCCCATTTCACAAATAACACCTCCACAAAGAGTTATTTGCAAACTTGCAAATAACCCCCTCCAGCAGAATGTCCGGCCGGAAGGAACAAAAGAAAACTGGCCGGAACGGAATGCAAACTGGCAACTTCAGAAAACTGATCCCGTAATAAATTACAGGAAAACCCCACTACTGCACATACATGCCCGCATTTGTATTCCCACTGAACACAAATGCAAAGAGACAAAATCTACACTGTCTAATACTAGGATCCGGCTTAAACCAAAGCCGGCTAGTAAAAACCGTCCGATCATGATCCGTGCAATACCGCATGTATCTGATCGAACCCTGCCATATCTCCATACGGCCTCTACAGCGTTTCGCCCGAAACTTGAGTAACTGTGTGTGTGGTGGACTCTAAAGACTCGTCAATACTATGGCTGTGAATTTAACCACTAGCACGTCAGAGGTATTAGCCATACGTGACGGGCCACCAGCTATTGACCAAAAGGGACGTCGATGAGCGAACTCATCCTGACACCCTACTGAGCCTGTCAGTGACAATATCCGTACAGTCCGGTCCATTCGTCTATAAGTATCGCATGGCGGGCCTAGGGGTTGGTAAAAGTCAGACCCCCAAAAGCGGTACAAGTCGTGTCGGAGTGTAGCCCAGAACACCCTGAGATACAACTGGAATACCTACCATTAAATCTCCTGCCTCGGCCGAGGGCTTTGTGTAATGGCTCTCCTAGACACAGCGCGACCTCACCCCCAATACCGGGAGAGACGAACCCCTGCAGATCCGCTCACTGCCTCCATGTGGCTCGGGACTGTACCCAACTAAAACCTGTTTGCACGACTCCTTTGAGCCGTGGTAGGGTAGTAATCAAAGTACAGTGGGAACTCACACGAGACAAATGACGATCTTAGGTCGATGAACTAACCTGTACACATGTCACCAGGGAACTGCTATCTGACGTCTGGTATAATCCTAACTAGCAGGTTCCCGGCGAGTCCTGTCCGGTGTACTCATAACCCAATGAGCACCTGTATACATCTTAGGTGAACCAATTGACACCAGTGGCTTGTGAGACCGGCCACCGCCCCTCGTCGGGGTCTCGACTGTATACACTAGTCTACTAATGGAGTATCGATGCCCTGTCTCGAAACTCCCACGACTAGGGACCTTTTAAGGATGTACTTATAGACCCCAGCTCCCACGTATATGATCGCCCTCATACTGCTGGTAGTCAAGCAACAATCCTAGGGGCTCTATCAACGTGTAATAGCGACTCGTAAGGTCACCTAATGCAGTACACGATGATAAAGATAAACCAGATAGCATACTATCATCTTGAGTAAGACTGTCCTACCGGGATAGGTCCTCCCTTAATCATTGCAATCACGTGCCTGTGATCCAATAATTGACTCTGAGGGCACTATCTCCAACACATCCATCGCCCATCATATGGGTCAAGATGCGTATACGCCTGTCCACTCAGGTGTATCGATGCCCTGTCTCGACACACCCTCGACTAGGAACAGTTATAGGTTGTACTCATCGACTACCGTGGCCCCTACTAGTATGATCTCATCATAGTCCGAGTAGTCGAGTACATATCCTAAGAGCTTTATCAACATGTGAGAGTAAGATAGTAAACTAATATAAGTCAACATGTTAAGATAAAGTGAAACCAAATAGCATACTATCATGGAGAGCAAGAAAGTCCTCTCTATATATATCCAAGCATCTATTATAATATACATCATATGTACAACAATGGCCTCTAGGGCATATATATAACTAACAATCTCCCACTTGCACTAAGGCCAGCTGTTGTAGTATCTCATACCTAGCATCCCGAATAATCTCTCAAACTGTATCTGGGGAATGGCCTTCGTGAGTGGATCCGCAATGTTGTCCTTCGTATCAACTCTCCTGACCTCGATCTCCCGGCGATCAACTATCTCCCTGATCAGGTGATACCACCTCAGAATATGTCTGGACTTCTGATGGGACCTGGGTTCCTTGGCCAAATACACAGCTCCATTGTTATCGCAATACAAAGGTATTGGATGTTCAATGGATGGAACCACACCAAGTTCAGTAATGAACTTCTTTATCCAGACAGCCTCTTTGGCAGCATCGTTGGCAGCGATGTATTCAGCCTCCATCGTCGAGTCTGCAACGGTATCCTGTTTGGAACTCTTCCAACATATCGCCCTTCCATTGAGGGTAAAGAAAAATCCCGAGTGCGACTTAGAGTCGTCCTTATCACTTTGGAAGCTCGAATCGGTAAAGGACTCCACCTGGAGTTCTCTGTTACCATACACTAAGAACATCTTTTTAGTCCTTCGCAAGTACTTGAGAATGTTCTTCACAGCTATCCAGTGACTCTGTCCTGGATCTGCTTGATACCTACTCACTATACTTAGTGAGTATGCTACATCGGGTCTGGTACATAGCATTGCATACATGATAGAGCCTACTGCCGAAGCATAGGGTATCCCTTGCATGCGAGCTCTCTCCAAATCAGTCTTGGGAGACATCTCTTCGGAGAGAGTGGGTCCAGAGATCGTGGGTAGGTTCCCACGCTTGGATTCTTCCATACTAAACATCTTTAGTATGGTGTCAATGTACCTGGATTGGGACAATCCCAATATCCGTTTAGATCTATCTCTATAGATCATAATTCCTAGTATGCAAGAGGCATCACTTAGATCATTCATTGAGAATCTTTGTGATAAGAAGAGCTTGACCGATTGCAGCATAGGAACATCATTTCCTATCAAGAGTATGTTATCGACGTACAATACGAGGAAGACTACCTTACTCTCTGCAACCTTCTTATAGATACAAGGTTCATCTACGTTTTTGATGAAGTCAAACTCTTTGACTACAACATCAAAGCAGATGTTCCAACTCCGCGATGCTTGCTTTAACCCATAGATGGATTTAAGCAGCTTGCACACCTTTCCGCTGCTCCCACTATCTACGAAGCCCTCTGGCTGAGTCATGTACACGCACTCTTCTAAATCACCGTTTAGAAAGGCGGTCTTAACATCCATTTTCCAGATTTCGTAGTCATGGTATGCAGCAATGGCAAGTAAGATCCGGATGGACTTAAGCATAGACACTGGAGAAAAGGTTTCGTCATAATCCATACCTGGTCGTTGACGAAAACCCTTTGCAACAAGTCTAGCTTTGAAAGTCTCAACTTTTCCATCTACACCAATTTTCCTTTTAAAGATCCACTTGCTCCCAATAGGTTTTACCCCTTCAGGATCATTTTCCAAAGTCCATACTTTGTTGGTGTACATGGATTCCATCTCAGATCGCATTGCATCCAGCCATTTCACAGAGTCACCACTCGTGATGGACTGCACAAAACTAGTCGGGTCATCATCTTCCATGATGCAATCCTCGCTCCCACCATCAATGAGAAAACCGTAGTATCTCTCAGGTGTATGAGAAACCCTACTAGATCGGCGGAGAGGCTGGGGTTCGTCAAGAACTACTGAATCCTCTGGTTCCATTAAATCTTCAGTTGCAGTTTGTGTCGCTGGAACTTCTTCCAGCTCTACCTCTTTGCCACTAATTTCTTTTGCAAGAAATTCCTTTTCTAAAAAGGTGGCATATTGAGAAACAAACACTTTTTGTTCTTCAGCGTGGTTGAAAAAATATCCTTAGGAATTCTTAGGATATCCCACGAATTTACAAAGAACTGATCGTGCCTCGAGTTTGTCCGGATTTTGCCTTTTGACATAGGCCGGACAACCCCATATCTTAACTCGTTTAAGATATGATCTCTTCCCACTCCATATCTCATATGGTGTGGTAGGTACAGATTTTGATGGAACTTGATTCAATAGGTATGCTGCTGTCTCAAGTGCATAACCCCAGAAGGAAATAGGCAACTCAGCAGTGCTTATCATAGAGCGCACCATATCTAATAGGGTACGATTCCTCCGCTCCGATACACCGTTGTGCTGTGGTGTATAAGGAGGAGTAAGCTGAGAGAGAATCCCATTCTCTTTTAGATAGTCTAGAAAGTCATTGCTCAAGTATTCTCCTCCTCGATCAGATCGAAGGATCTTAATACTTTTGCCCGTTTGGTTCTCTACTTCGTGCTTATATTCTCTGAATTTCTCAAAAGCTTCAGACGTGTGCTTCATCAGGAACACATGTCCGAATATTGAGAGATCGTCAGTGAATGTTATGAAGTAGGAAGAACCATTCCAGGCATGTGTAGACATGGAACCGCATACATCACTATGTACCAGTCCTAAGAGTTCCGTAACTCTTGCTCCGTGTCCACTAAACGGAGTTTTGGTCATTTTCCCTTTGAGACATGAATGGCAAGTTTCATAAGATGATAATTCAAACGGATTCAAATATCCATCCTTATGTAACTTAGCTAGCCGTGTCGCATTGATATGACCAAGTCTACAATGCCACAAGAAGGATTCGTTCATTTCTGAACTCTTCCTCTTGTGTGTGTTTTGTATATTAAGGACTGTATTTTGATTGAGAATAAATATGCCCTTATGTAACGAGCCTGATCCAATCAACTTTGGATCTAGGAAGATGTTCATAATATTATCCTGTACTACAAAATTATATCCTTCTTTACTTAATAAAGAAACTGATATAATGTTGCACATCATGTTCGGTATATAATAGCACTCGTTCAGAATCAATGTATTACTACTTGGTAATACAAGGTGATATTCACCAACTGCTTTGGCTGCAATACTTGCACCATTCCCTACTTGTACGGAATGATCATCCTTTCCCAGTTCTCTATCTTTACGTAGCCCACGTAACAATTGACATATGTGGGATCCTGATCCGGTATCTAATACCCAGGACGTAGGGTGAACTGAGAAATAGTTCTCAATAACTAATACACCCGAAGAAGATGCATCAGCATGCCTGTTCTTCGCTTGGGCGGTGTGAGAATCCATATTTTCTCCTGTTTCCTGCTCAGTCTTATAACTCTTATAAGAAAGAACGGGACCAACGATCCCCTGCACAGTATAATAAGCAGGTTCAGTCAATACATCCATATTTTTATCTTGATTAAGTCCTGACATGGTCGCTATCTGGAGAGAGAGAGAAGGAAACACTTTAGCGTATGCTCTTACAAGATTAGATTGGTTATTATCTTATCTAATCAGGATGTCTCCCACTGTTTTTATCAAATCTTCCTTCAAACCCTAAAAGGTAAGATTAGCCGGGATTAATTACACTCTACAATTTCGTCAATCTTTTAGCCAGATCAGTGTTGGTACTTGAGGGAGGTTCCCCGTACTTTCGCACGGACCTAATTAAAATAAACCTCGTCTTCCCAGAGGCTTAACCCCATTAACACCTTTCTAGACACCTACTTGATCGGCTAATTGTCCTGTGTAAAATTCTCTCAGGAGTAACTCTTACTTGCAGTGGGTATCCGGATCCAACTATCTCATAGGTGGTATGCAATCTCATTGCAAATTTCAACACTTGAAATTCCTGATAATACTTTTGCCCCTAGCAACTTATGACCTTAACATAGTCAACAAATCATAATTGCTAGCCAAGTTCAACCCGTCATTTCCCGGTTGAATTAAACCCACCTGCATGACCCTTAACATAGTCAACAAAGTCGTACAACTACCCTAATCCAATCACATATCATGTTTTAACAGATAAGCACTAAATAGCTACCGTACACTACTCCTTAACATAGTCAACAAACGTAGCACGAATACTAAGTAGTATCTATCTGAAATGACGGAGGGCTACGCAAGTTTTTCAAAAACCCATGAGCGTAACGAACTTGATATCGTTGTAGAAACAAGTGATTTTGAAAAAGAGTGTTTTTTAGGCTTTTCCAGTTTCGCTAAAGAGGTCACTCCCGGTGAAGGGATCTCGGCTCTTTCTCCATCGAATAAGGTGCAGGGTATATCATATATACCGCGGTGCAAAGCAAAAACTATTTAAGCTGTCAAAAACTAAACCGTGAGTTTGTAGCATCTGCCAGTTTTGCTAAAGAGGTCACTCCCGGTGAAGGGATCTCGGCTCTTTCTTCATTGAATAAGGTACAGGGTATATCATATATACCGCTGTGCAAAGCAAGACTGTAGCTACCTTTTTATAAAGTTTTGATTCTACAACATCTTTTAGGTTTCTTTTCTTTTTATTAATCTCATTAATATATCCCATCAGTTTATGCTTCCTAAGCATCACAGTAGAAACGAAAGCAGTAATATTTATATATCAGCATATATATATAGTATAAGCATTCGTCTCAGGCAGTAATATATCTCATCACAGAACATTGTAACAGAAGAACATATATGAAATATTGGATATACTGGGATGTCCGTGTTTTTAATATGAGCCTGTATAAAACACGGATTCCACGGTCGCGATGAATAGCCAAACCCACATCCCTAGACCCCTACGAGAGCGGCAAGCAACACTGCCAATTCTAGAGTTAGGAGACCCGGTCTCGACTCCTCGAGATGGCCTCCCACTGGACCCTAGAACCCGGTTACTTGTGTTCTCCTCCTTGGGTCTACCTAATGCGGAAAAGTAAATAATATACACTGGAGACATCAACCTCATCCCGGAAGTACCTGAATAAAACAATATTACATACAAATGAATTTTACATGAATGAAAATAAAAACCCTCATCTCACATAAAACCCCCGGCTATTCAGAACACGACGATCCAATATAACATATTATAGCAACACATAATATCTCATATCATCAATGTTAGCAAGTATGCGTATCTCGATTGTCGTTGATGTATAGCAACGATGACGGAGATACACTACATACTACGCTTACGGTCAGAGAAAAAAGTGTAAAACTAAAACATTTGGAATCCACAATCTCTTTAGACATCGTAAATCCGAAATACCACATACTTCACATTTCATGCCTAACTATATGAATTCCACATATTGTATCGCATTCCAGATAAATAGACAATATTAAACTTTCCGATCGAATAATCAAATACCCAAGATTTCCTAAATAGCTCAATACTTGAGCGGAGTTCAAAAAGTCCCAGAATATGTCACAGTACCAATGGTCCAGCCGTAGAAGGGTCAAGCCAACGCCTCACATATGGCAACGCCGTACTGCCCCAAACCCAAAGGTTTAGAGGTGATTCAGATGGTCACATAATCGAGTTAAGGTTTGTGTTCTTCTAGAGCGACCATCGCGTTACTTTCACGTTTTTCCGAAAGATTTAAACTCAAGAAAAATTCAACACTTGAAAGTTTTTCATGCCGGGAAAAAGTGAGTTAATGATATCCGTTCGAACAATTTAACAGTTTCTAAAATATCCGGAAAACAAAACGAAATTAAATTTTCCGATCGAATCAACGAATACAAAATAATCCCCTGAACGCTCAACACTTGAGTAAGATTAAAAATACCCATAAATATGCAGAAACTCCTACAGATAATGCTGTGCAAACACGTGTCCATAATGCCAAAGTTAGGCCGCAGAACCGCCGCGGGAAGCAGGTTCCTGCCGCGGTTCCGCGGCGACTTCATGGTATTTTGGGCTCGTGTTTCATGGTAATTCTTAGAATTCCCTGCTGATTTTCTAAAGTATTTTTAATGCAGAAAAAATCACATTTTTACAAAATTTCCAGAGAGGGGGTCATTTTCGATGTTTCGGGGTTCGATCGGAGTTTTAACTTCGTATACACGTCGCCTAATGCTCTAGCTTGTTTCTGATACCATTGTAGGGTTCCTAGGCACTCATACAAGGGTCTATAAGGCATCAACCATGCCCGGATAAAAATTTAGACGTGCCGAACAACCCAAACCCGGGATTTTTGCTAGATTATTAGGGTTTAATATGCAAGTAAACATCTTTACAACTAAGAGTGAGGGATAACAAACTTTGTAGTTCGCTCCTTCGCTTCATAAGCTCCGAGTAGAAGTCCCTTCGCCGCGATCCACGATCTCCCGGACTCAAGAGAGGCTCCACTACCCGAATGATCCATGCTAGCTTGTAGTCTTCCTTTTCTCTCATGATCTACCTCGAAGTTTCTGTAACTCAAGCTCTCTCTCTCTCTAATGAGGTGAACACCCTAATCTAATTGGCTAGATTAGATGAGGATGATGAAGTAGTATTTGTGCTCTCTTTTATTATCAAATTCTCACACTAAATCATCACATAAAGAAAACCTAGAAAGCTTTCTCAAAGCTCAAGCAAGAAGAAGAAGAAGGAAATTCCTTTTGTGATGAATAATGAAATTGAAGTGATAATTACAAATGCAATCATAGTTTAAAATGAGTAGGCTAACCCATGTAGAGACTTAATCTAGGGTGAAGGGTTTGGGTTGGGTTAACAATGAGTCACTAAAATATCAAGCATAATATCTTAGCTCAAAACAAAGAAAACCTTCTAGGAGGTTCATGAAAGAACTAACCCAAATCAAACCCTAACTAGGTTTAATCTCCACAAAACTTGTTGCATTAGTAATCATATCATGTTACAATAATATATATCACATATATATTATATATTTGTGACAAAAGAAAATAATACAATTAATATATATCGCATATATATCAATGTATTATCCGGTGAGAAAATGAAATAATAAAGCGAGCCAATATTAGATAATGTAATGTAATATATCACATATATCATTATACATTAAATTATCGAATCAACACTTGATCCGACAATCCGGCTATATCGAATATAACTGACTAATATATCGTGTACAGATTCATCGAATCAACACTTGATCCGATGACCCGGCTCATATCAAAATATCGCGAGAATATATTACGGTATCTCATATCGCATTATCCTCGGTCCTGCACATATCACATATGTTCTCCTACTCCGTTTTGCCTGAGTCAAGAAACCTCTGCGTAGGACTCTAAAGAATCGTCAATACGCCGGTAGCAGATGATGATCATATCAAACACCCACAAGCTGCAAGAGGTTAGCTAAATGTAACAGCCACCCAGGTATTGAGCAATCAGAAGATCAACAAGCAAGCCTGTACATTCTCCTGTGAATCTAATCAGTAACACTCCCGTACAGTCCGGTCTCTTCGTCTGATATGTCGCATATCTAGTATAGGGGTGGTATACGTCAGACCCCAGTAACCGTTAAGTCGTGTCCTTGATGTCAAACACCGATGGATATGGGATCATCCATCGCCCATCATATGGGTCAAGATGTGTATACGCTAGTCTACTCTGGTGTATTGATGCCCTGTCTCGACACACCCTCTACTAGGAACAGTTATAGGATGTACTCATCAACTACCGTGGCCCCACTAGTATGATCTCATCATAGTCTCAGTAGTCGAGTACATATCCTAAGGGCCTTATCAACTTGTGAGAGTAAGACAGTAAACTAATATAAGTCAACATGTTAAGATAAAGTGAAACCAAATAGCATACTATCATGACGAGCAAGAAAGTCCTCTCTCTCTATATATATATCCAAGCATCCATTATAATATACATCATATGTACAACAATGGCCTCTAGGGCATATATATAACTAACATTCTACATATTGTACCACATTCTAGATAAATAGACAATGTTAAACTTTCCGATCGAATAAACAAACACCCAAGATTTCCCAAATAGCTCAATACTTGAGCGGAGTTCAAAAAGTCCCAGAACATGTCACAGCCGCTATGAACCTGCCGTTGAAGGGTCAAACCAACGCCTCACATGTGGCAACGCTAAACTACCACAAACCCTAGGGTTCAGTGGCGATTTTGACGGTCACATAATCGAGTTAAGGTTACGTTCTTCTAGAGGGTCCACAGATACGCTTGCATGATTTTCTGAAAGTTTTAAACTCAGGAAAAATCCAACACTTGAAAGTTTTCCGACAGGGGAAAAAGTGAGTTATTGATATCCGTTCGAACTTTTTAACACGTTCTAAATTACCCGGAAAAACTTAAACGAAGTTAAACTTTCCGATCGAATCAACAAGTTCCCAAAATTTCCCAGAAAGCTCAACACTTGAGTAGAATTAAAAATTCCCAAAAGCTTGAAAAAGTACCCAAGAATAAACCCCTGAAGTATTAGCCCCTAACTCCCAAAGTTGGCCGTGGAACCGCCGCTAAACGCATGGTTTGGCCGCGGTTCCGCGGTCCCTTGAGGGAGTTATGTCTTTGTACTTCACAGTTATTCTTAGAATTCCCTGCATGATTTTCTGAGTATTTTTAATATGAAAAATTTCAACTTTTGAAAAAAATTCCAGAAAAGGGGCTGTATCGGGGTTTCGGGGTTCGATCGGACTTCTAACTTCATCCAGACAACGCCTAAAGCTCTAGTTTGGCTATGATACCACTGCAGGGTTATCTTAGCACCTTAGCAAGGTTTAGGAAGGCATCACACATGCCATATTAAAATTTTTGGGGTGCAAAAAAAACCCTAACCAAGATCTTAACTAGAGAATTAGATTTAACATTCATGTAAACAACTTTACATCTAAGAGAGAGCGATTACAACCTTTCTAGTCCATTCCTTCACTTTATAAGCCCCGTGTAGTAGTCCCTTTGCCACGCTCGATGATCTCCCGGACTCAAGAGAGGCTCCACAAGTCGAATGATCCATTCTTGCTTGAAGTCTTCCTTTTCAAAGATGATCTACCTTGAAGAATCTCAAGATCAAGCTTTTACTTCTCTAATCAAGTATTAGTGAAGTGAACACCCTAATCTAAGTGGCTATAATAGATGAGGATGATGAAGTATGAATTTTACTCTCTTTTGTTTTCATTTTCTCACTTTAAATCATCACAAGTCAAAAAGCTAGAAAGCTTTTTCAAAGAGGAAGAAGAAGAAGAAATCTATTTGTGATGAATAATGAATTAATTGTTGTGTTTACAAATCCAACCTTGGGTCAAGAAAGAAGGCTTAACCCTTGTAGAAAATTAACTAGGGTAAGGGGTTTGGGTTGGGTTATGAAATACCTACATAAAATATCAATACAAAATATCTAAGCTTAAAACAAAATAAAGCTTCTAGAAGCTTCATGAAAAAGCTAACCCAAATGCTAACCCAAATCAAACCCTAACTTATTTAATCTCCACAAATCATGTTGTATTTGTAATCATAACTTGTTACAAAATTATATATCACATATATAATATACTTTTGTAACAAAAGAAAATAATACAATTAACATATATCGCATATATATCAATGTATTATCCGGTGAGAAAATGAATCAACGAAGCGAGCTTATATTAGTTAATATAATGTAATATATCACATATATAATTATGCATTAAATTATCGAATCAACACTTGATCCGACAATCCGGCTATATCGCATATAACCGACTAATATAACATGCATCGATTCATCGAATTAACACTTGATCCGATGACCCGGCTATATCATATATACCAGGCCGATATTATATCGCGAGAATGGAATACGATATCTCATATCATAATATTCTCGGCCCCGCACACATCACATGTGTGCTCCTACTCCATTTTGCCTGAGCCAGGAAACCTCTGTGTAGGACTCTAAAGAATCGTCAATACGCCGGCAGTAGGTGATGATCATATCAAACACCCACATGCTACAAGCGGTCAGCTAAACGTAACAGACACCCAGGTATTGAGCAATCAGAAGATCAACAAGCACGCCTGTACATTCTCCTGCGAATCCAATCAGTAACACTCCCGTACAGTCCGGTCTCTTCGCCTGATATGTCGCATATCCAGTCTAGGGGTGGTAAACGTCAGACCCCTGTAACCGATAAGTCATGTCGATATGAGGTCCATAACAGTTCGAGAAACTACTGATAACACTTACCAGTAAATCTCAGCAACCCTGGTCAGGGATTTCTAGTTATAGCCAATCGAACACAGCGCAACATCAACTCTCTATACTGGGAGAGACGAAACCCCTCCTATCGCTCATTGCCTCCATGTGATTCGGGACTGTACCCAAAAGCCACCGTTTTGCACGCCCTCTTGGACGTGGTATGATGGAAATCAAAGCACAGTAGGAATCACACAAGACTCTATGACGATCTCGGGTCTACAGACTAACCTGTACCAGTGTCACCAGAGAACTGCCATCTGACGTGAGGTATAATACCATCTGGGAGTTCTCGGCGAGTCCGTCCAGGGTACCCAGTCTCCACTGAGCACCCGTATACTATCTCTGATGTCAAAAATCAATGGATATGGGATCGCCCATCTACATGGGTCAAGAAGCATACGCTAGTCTACTCTGGTATATCGATGCCCTGTCTCGATACACCTGCGACTAGGAACATTTGATGGATGTACTTAGCGACTACAGTGTCCCTACTAGTATGATCTATATCATAGTCCTGGTAGTCAAGTACTCATCCTAAGGGCTTTATCAATATGTAACATAGAGACTATCAGAGTACATGTTAAGATAAAGAGCAACCAGATAGCATATTATCATGTCGTGCAAGAAAGTCTTCCATATATATGTCCAAGCATCCACTACAATATACATCGCATGTACTGTAATGGCCTCTAGGGCATACATATCACTAACAAGCAGTAGGTAAAGATCACATCAGTTACCCACAAGCCGTCAGCGGTACTAGTTGGACGTAACGGCTACCCAGGTATTTAGCGATTAGAATATCAACAAGCAAGCTTGTCCAAACTCCTATGAAGCCTATAAGCAACACTTACCGTACAGTCCGATCACTTCGTCTGATATGTCGCATATCGAGTCTAGGGGTGGAATCCTCAGACACCAGTAACTTGATAAGTCATGCCGATGTGTGGCTCATAACGGTTCGAGAAACTATTGATAACACTTACCAGTAAATCTCATCAGCCCTAGCCAGAGACTTGCTGTTATAGCCAATCGAGCTTAGCGCAACATCAACTCCCTATACCGGGAGGGACGAATCCCCTCCTATCGTTCACTGCCTCCATGTGACTCCGGACTCTACCCAAAATCCACTTGTTTGCACGACTCCTTTGAGCCGTGGTAGGGAGGAAATCAAAGTACAGTGGGAGCCATACAAGAAACTATGACGATCTCGGGTTTATAGACTAACCTGTACCAGTATCACCAGAGAACTGCTATCTAACGATAACTATGGTACCATCGAGGAGTTCTCGGCGAGTCCTGTTCGGTGTACCCATTCTCTAATGAGCACTTGTGTACAATCTATGATGTCAAACATCAATGGTTATGGGATCAACCATCGCCCCATAAAAGATCAAGAAACGTACACACTAGTCTAATTTGGAATATCGATGCCCTGTCTCGATATCCCCTCGACTAGGAACAATTAAAGGATATGCTTGTGGACTATCCAGGCCTCACTAGTATAATCTGCATCATAGTCCTAGTTGTCAAGGCCACATCCTAAGGGCTTAATCAACATGTATCGAAGTGTCAGAATAATAATACAAGTGTACATGTTAAGATAAAGGGCAACCAGATAGCATACTATCATGTCGAGCAAGAAAGTCCTCTATATATATGTCCAAGCATCCACTATATTATACAATAATGGCTTCTAGGGCATATATATTCCTAACAGGCACTGACTAAGTAGGAATTCTGTTCAAAAGATATGCAGCAGATTCATGTGCATAACCCCAGAATTATCACTGTAACTCAGCGTTACTCATCCTGGAACGTACCATATCCAATAAGGTGTGGTTCCGCATTTCCGATACATCGTTGTGTTGAGGTGTGTATGGAGGAGTAAGCTAAGAGAGAATTCCATTCTCTTTTAAATAATCCAGGAACTGGGCACTTAAGTATTCGCCACCTCGATCAGATTGAAGTGTCTTGATACTTTTTCCTATTTGTTTTTCCACTTCATTCTTGTATTCTTGGAATTTCTCAAAAGCCTCGGATTTATGTTTCATCAAGAATACATGTCCATACCTTGAGAAATCATCCGTAAAAGTAATGAAGTAGGAATAATCATTTCTTGCATGTGTAGACATTGGACCATACATGTTGCTGCGTATGAGCCCCAAGAGCTCGGTGGCTCTTACTCCGTGTCCAGTGAACGGAGTCTTTGTCATCTTTCCTTTGAGACATGATTGACAAGTTGCATAAGACAGATATAAAAACGGATCTAAATATCCCTCTTTATGTAACTTTGTCAACCGTGTTTCATTGATGTGACCTAGTCTAAAATGCTATAAGAAAGCTTGATTTAATTCTGGAGACTTTCTTTTAAGTGTGTTTTGGACGTTGAAAACTTGGTGTTGATTTAATACGTATATACCGTTGTCTAGTGTACCTGACCCAATCAAACCATGATTAAGGTGGATATTTTCAACATCACTTACAAATGTAAAATCATAATCTTTTTTAGATAGTAAAAATATAGAGATGATATTACATGTCAAACTAGGTACACAAAAATAGTTACGCAAAACAAAAATGTGTCCACTTGTCAATCCTAGGTGATATTCCCCTACGGACACAGCATCCACGCTTGCTCCGTTAGCAACCCTGAGGGTCATATCACCTGCTTTTATAACTCTACGATTTCTCAGAGCCTGCAATGAATTACAGATATAAGATCCTGAACCGGTATCCAATACCCAGGAAGTAGTGTTTATTGACAGACGGTTTTCAAAAATACACACACCTGAAGCCGAAACCACAACTTGCTTCGAATCTGGTTCCTGGCTTTCCAAGCCCTGTAATCCTTCTTCCAATGACCTTTCCTATGACAATAGAAGCATTTCTCTTTCCCTACTGTCGGCCCCCCAACTTTTTCCTTGCCATTTCCCTCTACTTTACTGACATCGCCTTTCGGCTTGGTGAGGGCCTTCTTCTTCTTCCCTTTAGCTTTTGCCTTGGATCTAGAGGAGAAAGATTCCCCAATAAATAGAGCGGGTGTCTCCCTGGATTTCTTTAAGGTGTCCTCTGCACTCCTTAACATGTTGAGGAGTTCTGAAAATGTAACTTCCTTATCTTGAATATTGAAATTCAAGATAATCTGGGCATAGGTAGAGGGGAGATACTGTAGAATTAAGTCTGTATACAACTCATTCTCCAACATGGTCCCAAGGTCCGCGAGCTCTTCAATATAGCTGATCATCTTAAGGACGTGGTCCACTACAGATGACCCGATAGCCAACCTCGCTTGAAATAATTTCTTCGAGGTCTTGTATCTTGCGATACGAGATTGCTCTCCATATAAATCCTTGGTATTGAGGAAGATAGAAGCTAAGTCCATCTTCTCATGCCGCCTCTGGTGTTCATTATCCATTGAGACCAGGATGAGGCACTTGGCTTTCGCATAGTCTATTTCCCATGTCTTACGGATCTCTATATCCGCGACGGTAGAATCTGGACCTGGGACGGCGGGGGCTTTGGTAGTAAGGAAGTAGCCTAGCTTGTCATAGGTTATGTCCATATGGACATTCCTTAGCCAATCTTTATAGTTTGGCCCCGTCAATATATTTTTTTCAGTAGTAATTTAAGCCCGACCATTTTGCTCGCTGCAATTAAGAGAGAGAGAAAAAACACTCAGTATGATGCTCTTGTAAGTTTAGATTGGTTATTAGTTTATCTAAACAGGATGGCTCCCACTATTTCCTCAAATTCTCCTTCAAACCAGAAAAGAAGAATTAGTCAGGATTAATCGCACCCTACAATTCTTGCTTAACCTTTCGGTCAGGCTAGTGTTGGTACTTCGAGAGAGGTTTTACAATGCTTTCGCGAAATTCCTTAATTAAATAACCTTTTTTCCCTGGAGGCGTAACCCCGCTAACACCATTCTAGACACCTACTTGGTTTATAGCATTGATTGTAAAGTGAAAAACTCTCCCGAAGAGTAATAAAACTCACGGTAGGATCAGGATCCAACTATCATTGTGTGAAAATTTTGAAGGAAGCCTACCAAAATAATCACACTCTAGATGGTATGCAAATCTAGCAAGTTTTCTTTTCCTTTGAAACTCCCGATGTGGATTTTTGCCCCGGGAGCTTATGACCTTAACAAAAGCCAAAATATCATAAGACGCAAGTCAAGTTCTACCCGTCATTGTCCAGGTTAATTTAAATCTATTCGTACAAACCCTTGACGAAGACCAAAATAGTTGTACACCTGTCCCAGATTAACGAATTTATCTATGCTACAGATGAATACCCAGCAGCTACCAATCACTATGCCTTAGCGAAGGTCAAAATACATTGCTTGAATACTACTGAATATCCATCTGAAATGACAGAGGGCTACGGCTGGTTTTGGCAAAAACCGTGAACATAATGAACTTGATATAGTCGAAGGAACCATGATAGCTTTTAAAAGGAGTAGTTTAGGCTCCGCATTTAAAAGTTGTTTTTAAAGAAAACCGAGTGGTTTTGAAATTGTTCCAACGATTTAACATTGGTTTGTTTTCTTTGCATTAAACAATATTAATGTTGTCCTATCATTTAACCCTATCATTGCAGAAAGAAGCGAAAATAGAACGTACGCTTATACCATCCACATTCGCCACGGGGCACCGTCATGCACCGTTAGGTTACTTAATTAACGGCCGAGCGAGGGTTGGACTAGCACGGGTGCAAAACATAAGCAACGTTTATTATATATAATATATATAGCCATCCGTCTCACGCAATAATAGCCATTCCAGATCACAGATCACAGCAACACAGATGAATATATTGGATATACTAGAATTTCCGTATTTCGTTTTAGCCTAGAACGAAAAAAGGATTCCACGGACGTGATGAATAGCCAAACCCCACCCTAGACCACTACGGTTGTGGCAAAATACCCACCAAATTCCCGAAGTGAAGCAACCTCCCTCAATGAAATGAGTAGGCCACTTGGCACTTCAAGGACCCGGTAGTTTGTACACCCCTCCTTGGGTCTATCCTAGGTGCAAGAAAAAGTAAATGAAATAATACAATGATGGTTACTATCTCAACCAGGATGTTCCCCGCAAAAGAATATTATATCAATTTACAAATAAACATGAATGAAAGAAAAGAACACTCTTCTCACATCGTCCCGGCTATTCATTCACGACGATACAATACTTCATATCCACAAACCATCAACAAGATACAAGATATGTGCAACCCCAACTAATCAACATATAGCAATTAGTAGACAATTAGCAATACATATTCAAACACCATACACAGATAAGCAAGATTTAGAATTTCGATCGATTAAAACATTCAACGTTTACCCCATGCACAAACAAGTACATAAAAAAATCTGTGTTAGTTATATGTATGCCCTAGAGGCCATTATTGTACATGTGATGTATATTGTAGTGGATGCTTGGACATATATAGGTAGGACTTTCTTGCTCGACATGATAGTATGCTATCTAGTTGCTCTTTATCTTAACATGTACACTTATTGTCTCTCTATTACATGTTGATTAAGCCCTTAGGATGAGTACTTGACTACCAGGACTATGATGCAGATCATACTAGTGGGGACATGGGTAGCCGGCAAGTACATCCTTCAAATGTTCCTAGTCGTGGGAGTTTTGAGACAGGGCATCGATACTCTAGAGTAGACTAGCGCATACACTTCTCGACCCATGTGATGGGCGATGGATGATCCCACATCCATTGGTGTTTGACATCATTGAAGGTATACGGGTGCTCATTGGAGACTGGGTACACCGAACGGACTCGCCGAGAACTCCTAGATGGTATTATACCAATCGTTGGATAGCAGTTCTCTGGTGACACTGGTACAGGTTAGTTTGTAGACCCGAGATTGTCATAAAGTCTTTTGTGATTCCCACTGTGCTTTGATTTCCACCATACCACATGTCAAGAGATCGTGCAAAAAGATGGTTTTTGGGTACAGTCCCGAGTCACATGGAGGTAACGAGCGATAGGAGGGGTTTCTTCTCTCCCGGTATTGGGAGTTGATGTTGCGTTATGCTCGATTGGCCATAATAGGAAATCCCTGGCCAGGGTTGCTAAGATTTACTGGTAAGTGTTATCAGTAGTTTCTCGAATCGTTATGAACCTTGCATCGGCAAGACTTATCAGGCTATTGGGTCTGACGTTATACCACCCCCAGGCTGTGATATGCGACATATCAGACGAAGAGACTGGACTTACGGTAGTGTAACTGATTGGATTCACAAGAGTACGAGCAGGCTTACTTGTTGATCTTCTGATCACTCAATACCCGGGTGGCCGTTATGTTTAGCAGACCACTTGCGGCTTATGGGTGTTTGATATGATCATCACCTACTGCCGGCGTATTGGCAAGTCTTTAGAGTCCTACACAGAGGTTTCCTGGCTCAAGAGAAACGGAGTAGGAGCATATATGTGATATGTGTGGGACCGAGATTAATACTGTATGTGATACCGTATTCTATTCTCGAGATATGTGATATCGGTCGGTTATATATGATATAACCGGGTTATCGGATCAAGAGTTGATTCGATAAGTTGATTCATATGATATTAGTCGGTTGTATATGATATAGCTGGATTATTAAATCAAGAGTTGATTTAATAATTTAATGTATAATTATATATTTGATATATTACATTACATTAACTAATATTAGCTAACTTAAGTAATTCTTTTTCTCACATTTGATACACTTTACATATATGTGATCTATGCATTGTTTTCTTATGACAAATAAATATATATGTGATATATATTCATGTGTCACGCTAGGTTACATATGCAATAAGGGTGTATGAGACTTATACCATGCTAGGGTTTATGATTGGGTTTTCTTTATTCACAAAACATTTGGAATTAGTCATGGATAATCTTGTAGAAGCTTATGGATACATTGACTTATTCAACGTGTTTGTCTTGCTTAAGATATTTGTTAACCCAACCCTTAATCTTAGACTATGGTTTATTCTCTACATGAGTTATGCATGACACTAACTCACCATGGTTGCAATTTTAACTTCACTCTCTCATTCATTTTCTCCATCACTTCTTCTTCTTCCTCAAGAGAAAAGGCTTGCTAGCTTTTTCTAAGTGATGATTTATTGTGAAAAAAATAAAATTAAAGTGAGCCCACTTCCTACTTCATCATCCTCTACTATTAGCCATTTAGTTTAGGGTGTTTGCTTCACTAATCTCACCATCAGTGAAGAGATAGCATGAGCTAGTGTCTCCTCGATGTAGATCATCTTCGGCCTCGAAGACTTCGATGCAAGCTTGTTCATTTCTTCATAGGAGCCTTTTTAGAGTTCGGGAGTTCGTGATCGCAGCGAAGGGAAAACTACATGGAGCTATTAAAGTGAAGGACCGGTCTACAAAAGTTGTATTCCTTGTTCACTTTAGTTGCAAAGTTGTTTGCATTAGTTTCGTCGGATTTTCTAGTATCGATTCTTGGGTTAGGGTTAGCTAGAACGGCAAAATTTTAAATTGGCATGGACGATGCCTCCCGAAACCTTGTTGCCGTGCTAGGCAACCCTACAATGGTATTAGAGCCATGCTAGAAAATTATACGGTGTTTGATAGGATTACGAAACCGAAACTACTCCAAAACACCCGATACGAAAACTTGGTTTCTGTCGAATTTTAAAAGTCTTCAAAAAAATTTTTAAACAACTGCAGAATGTTATATGTGATGAAACATGAACATCACCAAAAATTGAGGCAATTTTGACCAAAACTGGCCGCAACAATGGCTTAAAATCCGAGCTCCTCGGGTGAATATTGGAGTTCTGGCTTTAAATTTTGGTAGTGTTCCAGTCTTTGGGTTTTGGGGTTTCAGGCGTTGTTTGTTTTTGCTAAATTTGCATGTGATGTTAACTTTCTGCAAAGGCAACTCAGAGTGTTTCGTATTCATAATTCTGACATGTATTCGGGTTATTTATACGATGTTAAAAAGTTGGAACGGATATCAATAACCTAATTTTTTCCCCGCTGGAAATTTTTCAAGAGTTGGATTTTTTCCGAGTTTAAAATTTTCAGAAAATCTTGCAAGAGATTCTGTGGACCCTCTAGAAGAACGAAACCCTAATTCGATTCTGTGACCGTCAGAACTGCCATCAAACCCTAGGGTTTGTGGTAGTTCAGCGGTGCCACCGGTGAGGCATTGGCTGACCCTTCTATGGCGGTTCATAGGAGTTGTGGCATGTTATGGGTACTTTTTGAACTCTGCTCAAGTGATGAGCTTGTTGGGAAATTTTGGGTCCTTACTTATTTGATCGAAAAGTTTAACATCGTCTAGCTATCTGTGATTGTGATACAATATTTAGAATCCACATAATTAGTTATGTGATAACTGGTTTGAATTTTATAAATCTAGCAGTTTAGTCTCATTTGATCGGTTGCCACGGGATTTTGATGTTGATCAAAAGTCTGTCACAATTACGTAGTGTACGCGGATACTCACCGAGTAACCTTACTAGATAGCCACGCCCCATAGCCCCGACCAAGTGACTGTAGGAGAACCCCGTCGCCAAAAGCATAAGTTCGGGTGCTCACGGCAGCGGTGTTCCGCCTTAGTGCACTTCGTCGACGGCATCGGGGGTGCGGCCATCTAATAAAGTTTTCGACGAGCATTCGATCAGATTATCGGGAACCTTGTTGAATTACCCGACGGGTTATTGGAAAGTGTTTTCAATATCGAGACTAAAATGCGGGATTTATAATTTTTAGGCATGTGATGTCTAAGGAATTCATTTGATTGGGCATATAATCCAAAGTATGTGATGCATTGGGTTTATAATGTCTAAGGTGGTTGCGGATTCCAACTATTGTAGTTTTTCACTTTCTATTCTGCGACCGTAAGTGTAATATGTTGTATCGCCGGTTTCGTTGCTATACGTGAACGACAATTAAGATACGCATATTTACTTACGTTGATGACATGTGATGTTATGTGTTGCTGTGATATGTTATATTGGATCGTCGTGTTTTGAATAGCCGGGGGTTTATGTGAGATGAGGGTTTTTATTTTCATTCATGTAAAATTCATTGTATGTAATATTCTTTTATTGGGGCACTTCCGGGTTGAGGATGATGTCACCAATGATGTATATTATTTACTTCTCCGCATTAGGATAAACCCAAGGCGGGGAGCACAAGTAACCGGGTTCTAGGGTCCAGTGGGATACTGTCACGACCCAAAGTTCGGCCCGTGACCGGTACTTAACCACGTAACGTCAACAGGCGTAACGCAATTAAGTAAGTCGAAACCCAGAAATCAAAACCATGAAAAATAGTGAGTGAAGATAACATTAGTTTAAAACATTTAGAAAACCTTGAGTAAAAATCTTTAAAGTTTACGTTATTTTTTTAAAAATTTCGGCAGCGCCTACTTTGTAAAAACTAGCTTCGAAACGGTTACAACACATGATATAAGTAAAATGACTGATAATAAGAATAAAGCATCCCCAAATAGGATCAATCACGCCCAAGGACGGAAACAACCACTACAATAATAGTATACGACGCCGTAGTGAAGAATGAACAATATAAGTGAAAAACAGCATAAAAGATAAAACAGCATAAATAAAGCCGGCTCACACGAGCTCGACATCCAGAGTACAAAATAATATACATCGTCCTCACAACTGGTCTCTAAGTCAATACATGAAATGGTAGATGGAGAGTACTAGATACTACAGAGAGTACAATGGAAATAAACGGATACCGCAAAACCCACCTAAAGGCAAAGCGGCTCACTCGCAAACTGCAATGGTATCCGTAGCCAAAAAGATACAATGAGGTAGCCCTGCCGCAACTACTCTGAGGGTCGACCTGCAAACACTGTGGCACAACGGGGGTGAGTTGCCAACTCGTGAATAGCAAATAACATATAAAGATAATCGCGAGTATACACGTACTGCAATACTCTAACATGTGCAATCTAATAATATCTATATGATGAACTGGATATACAGTAATCATGCAAGGTACTCTATCAGCAACTACGACTACATGATGCAAAGCATAACAATGAATGGTGAGCATGGGATAAAATATCATCCACACGAATCATCATCGTGGAAAACCCCGGTGTCTACCAAAAACACCCCAAAATCCCGATAACTCAGGCGCCGTCACTCTATCCGGCCCTCAATCCTGTAAATCTCATAGAAGCCGGGTGCCCAACATAGGCACCCGAAAACATCATGAAATACGCGTGTCCAACATCGACACGCAAATCCTCATATATCGGGCTCCGTCAGTCCGGATCGACCCACGGGCTCCGTCTGCGGGATCGGCCCTCGGGCTCCGGCAGTACGGGTCAGCCCATAACCATCTCTCGACTCTTATCGGTATCCTACGGATAACCGCCAGGTCCAACCAATCACCGGTAGGTAGTAGTCCCTCTGCCAGGCTCACCGTCTGTATACACAGCATCCCTTTCTTGCTCTGGGGTACCATACCGGATCCACTATGTACCCGCAATCGGCCTTATCCAGCTCCTCGAATTAGGTTCACTTGTCACACATCTCAGAACTGAGAAAACGCATGGTGGACACACTTAAATATCATATCAAGAAAAACCGGGTTTTCAAAAGAGTGCATACTTTCTTAAAATAATACAACGATTCTCAAATCCAGAAATCACATAAAATCCAAAACTCAATGCGTGAATCCATGCATTGTGTCGTATGCCGCATAACATCGTACTACAAGTAAAAAGAGAACACCGCTCTTTTAAATGGATCCAGTTTTGAAAATATTTCATGCGATCCCCATTTCTCTAGAAATCAAAGCCAGCATCATCTATATATGTGAAATGTGTATGTATGAATGCACAAGATATACATACGCAAGTATGAGTGTATATTATGCAAGTGCGCCAATATGGATGTATAAGAGGGTATACTACAATGAATACGTATGCACAACCTATATATATATATATATATATATATATATATATATATGAATATAATATGTAGGTACAACATCCTAACAAGCCCTGACGCAAAACGCCATACGGGCGATTTGCCCGTAGATGTTAAATCTACTCACCGGTGATCTCGTGCTAAGTGTATCCGACCACCTGTTTCCCCTTCTTCGCGGCGTCCGATGTCCCCGCCTGCGAACCTAGAATATACACGAACAACATTCATAAGGATAAAACCCTGCAAAAACACGATAACAAGATTACACGAGAAACTAGCATCGCAAGCTAAACGCGTGTGCAAGTCTGACACCAAAACGTGTGTGCAAGCACCTGGAACCACCCTGACACGCTGCGATACACAGGAACCACCAGACCCAAACTCAAAATGTGCGTGTCGCGCAAGTCTAAAAGTGTTAAAAACAAGGTATTTGATCCCAGATTTTGACTCGAGTTGAAATAGGAAAAGTTGCATATAACAAACACCCTAGATATGTAGCAGACACCCCTAGCCCAAACCCTGACAACCAACTCACTCTTCTGGCCGCAATTTGCGGCCAGATCTATTTAATTTGCTGCCAGGTAGGGGAAGTGGGGTCTCGTGCTGTGCGTGTGTATCCCTAGCTCAGTAACTGAGTCCCGGTATCTGCAACTTTTGCCTGAACCACTCGCTTCAAAAGCAGATCACAAAACTACCCAAAATCTTAACTAAAACATTTAATTAACACTAATTTAAAACAATATGCTATTTTAGTGTAAACTAAAACAAATGTTTGGGTTAAACGACACTAATAGCACTTAATTAAGCTAATCAAACCCTAACAATCCTAATTTAACCTAATCATCACTTAAACCACATCATTAGCACTAAAACTCACTAAAACACTACTTTAAGCTAATTAAACTCAAAGTTTAGCAATAAAGTGATTAAGGTGAGCTTAATACCTCAAGTTGGTCATAGGGGATCTAAACTTGCTGCACTTGCCATCAAAGACCAGGACATGCTATAAAAACCAACAAGGAGGTGATTTGGAGTGATAAATGTGAGTTGGTGAGATGGTAGATGGATTTTTAATGAAGAATTGGTGTTAGAATTTGGTGAGAAGGAGAAGAGAAGAAGGAGGAAACTGAGCTGCTGCTGCTGCTGCTGAGCAAGAGGAGAGAGGGTGTGAGAGAGAGAGTGCCCCAATGTCAAGTTCTCCCATGCCCATTTAATGCACCATGCTCTCTCTCTTTTTCTCTCATTTTCTATTTTTCTTTATTGTTTTATTTAGTTATGGTTTTATAAGGGAAAGAAATGACAATTTGAATGAAGTGGGAAAATGGAACAAGTGTTACAAAATGTGTTAAGTTGTGCATGCAAGTTACACTAAATTGCTAGGAAAGATTTAAGGAAATTTTCTAATTAAGTGAACACTAAACTAATTACTAATTAATAAAACACACACACACACACACACACAAACACACACACATATATATATATATAAGAACACATATTTTCACAATTGAAGTTTGATTTATTCTAGTTTAAGTGGAAAAAATGTTAGTTAACGGGATTTATGAAAACATGCATTAAAGCTAATTAACGCGAAATTAACCTAAACGAATTTCAAATTGTTACAATTTTCCCCCTTAAAGAAATTCGGTCCCCGAATTTAAAAATCTAGCTACGCGTACCTTCAAAGAGATAGGGATATTTCTTCATCATCTCGTCCTCGGTCTCCCAGGTGACCTCCTCGCTGCTCGGGCCACGCCAAAGGACCTTGACGAACGGTATAGGCTTCGATCTCAACTTCTTCACCTGCCGATCCAGGATGACTACCGGCTGCTCAGCAAAAGAAAGGTCGCGCTCCAGCTAGATCGTAGGGTGCTGAATCACATGCGAAGGATCATGAAGATTCTTGCGGAGCATCGAAAAGTGAAATACGGGGTGAACATCTGGAAAACTGGGCAGAAGAACTAACCGATACGCAACTGCACCAATACGCTCGAGGATCTCGAAGGGCCCCACATATCTGGGACTAAGCTTCCCCTTCTTCCCAAATCTCATCACACCTTTCATTGGAGAGACCCTCAAGAAAACATGATCGCCAACAAAAAACTCAAGTCTGTGCCGACGATGGTCCGCATAAGATCTCTGCCTGCTCTGGGCTGCTTTCATCCTATCGCGAATCAACTGGATCTTCGTGGTCGTCTCCTCAACAATCTGCAGCCCCAAAATACTGCTCTCGCTGAGCTCTATCCAACAGACGGGCGATCTGCATCTCCTCCCATATAGAGCCTCGAATGCTGCCATCTGAATGGTCTCCTGGAAGCTGTTGTTGTAGGAGAACTTTACTAAGTGCAAATGGTGATCCCAGCTACCACAGAAATCTAAGACGCACGCTCGGAGCATGTCCTCGAGAGTCTGAATAGTCCGCTCTGACTGGCCGTCAGTCTGCGGATGAAATGCTATGCTGAAACTCAAGCGGGTGCCCAAAGCCTCATGAAGCCTCTGCCATAGTCGGCTGGTAAACTGGGTTCCTCGGTCGGACACGATACACGTCGGGACGCCATGCAATCGTATGATCTCGTCGATGTAAATCTAGGCATACCGAGCAAATCCGAAAGTGGTCTTCACTGGCAGGAAGTGAGCCGCTTTCGTCAATCGATCCACGATCACCCAAATGGAGTCATACCCTCGACTGGTCCTGGATAGACCCACGATGAAGTCCATAGAAATCTGCTCCCATTTCCACTCCGGAATGGGCAAAGGCTGCAACTCTCCCGCTGGCCTCTGGTGCTCGGCCTTGACTTGCTGACAAGTCAGGCATCTCGACACTAAGTCTGTGACGTCCCTCTTCATCCCGTCCCACCAGTAAACATCTCTCATATCATGGTACATCTTGGTGGAACCAGGATGAACACTGTACACTGATCGATGTGCCTCCTCAAGAATCTCATGCCTCAGTCCCTCAGCATCTGGTACAGACAGTCTAGTCCCAAATCGTAGTATCCCCTGATCATCGATCACGAACTCGGAAAATCTGCCCTGTCCAATCTGTGCCATGATCTCTGAACAACGGTCATCGCTGTACTGTGCCTCATGTATACGGTCAAACAACTGTGAACGTGCACGAGCATGCACAAGCTGTTCCCCGATCGGAGTGAACTCGAACTGCACTCGGCTGTCGTGTAAAATCTGCCAATCTGCCGACGACTGCCTCTGCACTGCGCTCAAACAAGATAGACTACCCCCGGGCTTCCTACTCAAAGCATCCGCCACTATATTCGCCTTGCCCAGGTGATAAAGGATCTCGCAATCGTAGTCCTTCACTAACTCCATCCAACGGCGCTGTCTAAGATTCAGGTCTCGCTGCTGAAATATGTACTTCAAGCTCTTGTGATCCGTGAATATTTGGCACGACTCGCCGTATAGGTAATGTCGCCAGTTCTTGAGTGCAAAGACCACTGTAGCCATCTCCAAATCGTTAGTGGGGTAGTTCTGTTCGTGTTTCTTCAGCTGTCGAGAAGCATACGCGATAACCTTGTCGTGCTGCATCAATACACACCCTAGCCCCACTACAGAAGCGTCATAATAGATCGCAAATCCGCCCGATCCCGAAGGCAATGATAACACCGGCGCTGTAGTCAAAAGAGTCTGCAACTGTTGAAAGCTATGCTCGCACACCTCCGTCCAATCAAAAGGAACTCCCTTCCGGGTCAACCCGCTCAACGGTGCAGCAATACGGGAGAAGTCCTGTACAAATCGTCGGTAGTAGCCGGCCAGTCCTAGAAAGCTGCGGATCTCTGTAACTGATGCTTGTCTGGGCCAATGCTGAACGGCCTCGATCCTCTTCGGGTCCACACATATACGATCTCGGGTAATCACGTGACCCAAGAAATCTACGCTTTCAATCCAAAAGGCGCACTTAGAGAATTTCGCGAATAGCTGGTGCTCCCTCATGGTCTGCAACGTAATGCGCAAGTGCTGCTCGTGCTCCTCTCGGCTCCGGGAGTACACCAAGATGTCGTCGATGAATACGATGATTAACTGATCAAGATACGGCCTGAAGATGTGGTTCATCAAGTCCATAAACGCTGCTGGGGCGTTGGTGAGTCCGAACGACATCACCAAAAACTCATAGTGACTGTAGCATGTGCGAAAAGCCGTCCTTGGAATATCCTCCTGCCGAACTCGCAACTGATGGTAGCCTGACCGCAAGTCAATCCTCGAAACGTATCCCGCACCCTGAAGCTAGTCGAACAAGTCATCGATACGTGGTAAAGGATATCTATTCCGTACGGTAACCATGTTCAGCTGGTGGTAATCAATACACAAGCACAAACTGCCGTCCTTCTTCTTGACAAATAGGACTGGAGCACCCCAAGGAGACATACTAGGTCGAATAAGCCCTTTATCCAGCAAATCTTGCAACTGACCTTTCAACTCTCTAAGCTCCATCGGGGCCATCCGATAAGGCGGTATGGAAATAGGCCCCGTGTCGGGAATCAAGTCAATGCAGAAAACAATATCGCGCTCAGGCGGTAGCCCAGGAAGCTCGTCAGGGAAAACGTCAGGGAACTCACTAACAATCAGGACCTGGTCCAAAGGAACCTCTGCAGCTCTAGTATCCCAAACATAGGCTAGAAATCCCTGACATCCCTTCCTCAAAAGCTGTTCGGCGCGAAGAGACGAAATCAAACTGTGAGGGGTGGCACCACGGTCCCCCTGCACAATAAAAGTCGACTCGTTGGGAAAACAAAACCTAACTTTCTTCTCGCGGCAGTCCACGGATGCATAGCACATGGCTAACAAGTCCATGCCCAGGAGAACGTCGAAGTCCAACATCTCAAGAAGGATCAAGTCGACAGGCAACCCTCTCTCACCAATACGGACAACACACGACCGGAACACGTGTCTAGCAATAAACGACTCGCCCATAGGAGTGGTCACAGAAAGCGGCTGATCAAGCAAACAAGACTCTCTGCCTAAACTCGGCACGAAGTGTGTGGAAACGTACGAGTGCGTAGATCCCGGATCAAACAACACGTGTGCGTCAATAGAACATACTGAAAGTGTACCTGAGACCACTGCATTGGACGCCTGCGCATCCTGATGCGTTAAAGCAAACACCCGTGCCTGCCCTCTACCTGCGACTGGCTGTCCTTTGCCGGCAACAGGCTGTCCTCTGCCTCGATCACTGCATCCTTTCTGAAAGAACCCTCCACGACCCCGACCTCTCGGTGCATAAGTCTGACGCGGAGCAATAATAGGTGCTAGAGGCAATGCTCTTTGAGGCGGAGAAGGTGGTAGGGTAATATGTGGTACGACCATCTCGCCCTCACGTGGCTCCGGACAATCTTGAATACGATGATAAGTACTCCCACACCGAAAACATCTAGATGGTGTCGGCTGACCTTCCTGTAGATAAGAGTTAAATAGCTGACTTCGTCCCGAGCCTCCGCTACCCCCCGTACTTGAACAGAACCTGTCGCAGCGCCTAAACGGATGTCTCTATGTTGACGTATCTGTATGAACCCTCTTCGGCCCTGGAACTACCGAAGTCTCAGCAAGGCGCTCCTCGACTAATAGGGCTGCATCTACGGCTGCTGCATATGTCTCGCAATGCTGTGCGCCGATCGCAAGAAACAACGGGGTAAGCAGTCCTCGAACAAACCTCTTGACCCGCATCTCCTCAGTGTTAGTTATATGTATGCCCTAGAGGCTATTACTGTACATAGCATGTATATTGTAGTGGATGCTGAAACATATATAGGGAGGACTTTCTTGCTCGACATGATAGTATGCTATCTGGTTACCCTTTATCTTAACGTGTACACTGATTGTCTCTCTGTTACATGTTGGTAAAGCCCTTAGGATGTGTACTTAACTACCTGGACTATGATGCGGATCATACTAGTGGGGATATGGTAGTCCATAAGTATATCCTTCAAAGTCCCTAGTCGTGGGTATATCGAGACGGGGCATCGATATACCAGAGTAAACTAGCGTATACCTTCTCGACCCATACAGATGGGCGATGGATGATCCCATATCATTTGGTGTTTGACATCAGAGATGATATACGGGTGCTCAGTGGAGACTGGGTACACTGGACGGACTCGCCGAGAACTCCCAGATGGTAATATACCTCACGTCAGATGGCAGTTCTCTGGTGACACTGGTACAGAGTAGTCTGTTGACCCGAGATCGTCATAGAGTCTTGTGTGGTTCCCACTGTGCTTTGATTTCCACCTTACCACGTCCAAGAGGGCGTGCAAAACGGTGGTTTTTAGGTACAGTCTCGAATCACATGGAGGCAATGAGCGATAGGAGGGGATTCGTCTCTCCCGGTATAGGGAGTTGATGTTGCACTGTGTTCGATTGGCTATAACCGGAAATCCCTGACCTGGGTTGCTGAGATTTACTGGTAAGTGTTACCAGTAGTTTCTCGAACTGTTATAGACCTCATATCCACACGACTTATCGAACTATTGGGGTCTGACGTTTGCCACCCCTAGGCAAGATATGCGATATATCAGACGATCAGACCGGACTGTACGGTAAGTGTTACTAGTTGGATTCACAGGAGTGTGAGCGGGCTTGCTCGTCGATCTTCTGATCGCTCAATACCCGGGTGGCCGTTACGTTTAGCAGACCGCTTGCGGCTTGTGGGAGTTTGATATGATCATCACCTGCTGCCGGCGTATTGACGAGTCTTTAGAGTCCTACACAGAGGTTTCCTGGCTCAAGCGAAACGAAATAGGAGCGCATATGAGATATGAGCGGGACCGAGAATGATATCAGTATGTGATACTGTATTCGATTCTCGCGATTTGTGACATTGATCGGTTATATGCGATATAGCCGGGTTATCGGATCAAGTGTTGATTCGATAAGTTGTTACTGTTGATATTAGTCGGTTATATGCGATATGACCGGATCATTAAATCAAGTGTTGATTTAATGATTTAATGCATAATTATATATTTGATATATTACTTTGCATTAACTAGTATCTGTTCACTTAAGATGGATTTTCTCACTCGGATGTGCGCATTGTATATGCGATATATTTTTGTGCACTTGATTGTATCATGTTTGATGATGCATGCAAAATTGGTTTGTGTAAAGAATTAAACCTAGGTTAAGTAAATGGTTAAGGTTTCTATTTATTTGTCCATTCATTTATCTTTTTATTTTGGATTAAAATGAAATGACAAAAGAAAACAAAATGGTTTCATTCTTTCTTTCTTTCTTTCATGAAGCTTGATGAAGCTTCATGAAGCTTTGACCATATGACCATTTTGTCTTCAAGCTTAACCCTAACCATTCTTTTAACCTTAGTCATTTCTCTACACCTAACTATAGTTAATGTTATGATAAGTATTCTTTTTCTTTTCTATTCTAATTAACTTATCATAACATTTTTCATCTTCTTCTTCTTCTTCTTCAAGAAGAAAGCTTGCCTCATCAATGGCAACTAGTGAAAAAGAGTGAAAAATCCAATTCTAAAGTGAACCCACCTCCTATTTCTTCATCCTCTACCTCTTGCCAAGTAGTATAGGGTGTTTCCTTCACAAGTTTCATGACTTAGTGAAGTGGGAGCTTGATCTAGTGATGCCTCGACGTAGATCATCTTCGGCGTCGTAGTCGATGACCTAGCCCGTCCATTCTCCGATGAAGCCGACACTAGAGCCCGGGATCCGATGATCGCAGCGAGGAGACATCATCACGGAGCTATGGAGGTGGAGCACCGGATCTACAAAGGTTGTATTTCCGTTACACTTTAGTTAAGTTGTTAACTAGCTCGTTGTTTCGCCTAAATTTCTAGTTAATGATCCGTATTAGGGTTTCTCGGCACCCGTAAAATTTGAAATTGGCATGGTTGATGCCTTGTGAGACCTCATTAGAGTGCCTAGGAACCCTACAGTGGTATCAGAGCCTAGCTAGAGCCTTAGGCAAAGTCTAGACGAAGTTTGAAACCCGAACGAACCCGAAACCCTAACACAAACATGCTCTCTGGACTTTTTCCAAAATCTGGAGTTTTTCGATATTAAAAATATGCAGAAAAATCAGCAGGAATATCTAAGAGTTACTGTGAAATTCGACAGCCCAATTCCACAAAGTCGCCGCGGTTCCGCGGCACGAGCATGGCTCGTGCGGCGGTTCCGCGGCCGTACGGCCTCATTATATAATGTATTTTGCGCAGTAATTCTTAGTTTCAAGTGCTGGTTTTCCTGGGAATTTTTAATATTTTTTTTCAAGAGTTGAATTTTCTGGGTTGTTTTGGGGATTCGAATGTTCGATCGGATTATCAAATTTTGTCTGTGCGGCTTTCCGGATAATTTTTGAATATGTTAAAAAGTTCGACCGGATATAAATACCCAATCTTTCCCCTGCCGGAAAATTTCCAAGTGTTGGATTTTTCCGAGGTTTAAAGACGTTCTAAGTAGTGCAAGTAACGCGATGGTCTCTATAGAAGACAACAAACCTTAACTCGATTATGTGACCGTCTTGAACTGCCCTTTGAACCTTCGGGTTTGGGGCAGTACGGCGTGCCACATGTGAGGCGTTGGCTTGACCCTTCTAGGGCTGGACCGTTGGTACTGAGGCACGAACTGAATGTTTTTAGACTTGTTTCATGTGTTGATCTGTATCGGGAAAACTTGGGTGTTTGAATGTTCGATCGGAAAGTTTAACATTTTCTGATTATCTGGAATGTGATACAATAATTGGAATTCACAAGTAGTTATGAGATAACTGATTTGAATGTTATAAACATAGCAGTTTAGTCTCACTTGATCGGTTTCCACCGAATTTTGATGTGATCAAAAGTCCGTCGCAATCACGTAGCATACGCGGATACTCACCGGGTAAACTTAATAGACAGCTTCACTCCATAGCCTCGACCAAGTGACTGTAGGAGAACCCCGTCGCCGAAAGCATCCATCTGGGTGCTCGCGGTAGCGGTGTTCCGCCTTGGTGCACTTCGTCGACGGCGTCGGGGGTGCGGCCGCCTACTGAAGTTTACGACGAGCATTCGATCAGGATGTCGGGAATCTTGTTGAATTGCCCGACTTGATATTGAAAAGAGTTGTCGATTTTGAGACTAAAATGCGGGGTTTATAATTGTTAGGCATGCGATGTCTAAGTAATTCATTTGATTAGGCATGCGATGTCTATGGAGGTTGCGGATTCCAACTGTTGTAGTTTTACACTTTCTTTTCTGTGACCGTAAGTGAAATATGTGATATCGCCGGTTTCGTTGCTATATGTCAACGACAATTGGGGTGTGCATATTTACTTACGTTGATGACATATGATGTTATGTGTTGCTGGATATGTTATATTGGATCGTCGTGTTTGAATAGCCGGGTTTTTTTTTATGTGAGATGAGTGTTTTTCATTTTCATTCATGTAAAAACTTGGATGTAATATTCTTTTATTGGGGCACTTCCAGGTTGCGGAAGATGTCACCCTTTTGTATATTATTTACTTTTCCGTACTAGGATAGACCCAAGGAGGGGAGCACAAGTAACCGGGTTCTGGAGTCCAGTGGGAGACCAACTCGAGGAGTCGAGTCCGGGTCTCCTAACTCTAGAATTGGTAGGGTTGCTTGCCGCTCTCGTAAGGGTCTAGGGGTGTGGGTTTGGCTATTCATCACGACCGTGGAATCCGTGTTTTATACTGGCTCGTATTGAAAACACGGACGTCCTAGTATATCCAATATTTCATATGTTTCTTCTGCTGCAATATCTGTGATGTGATCATGTGATATGTTCTGTTATAGATACAGTATATAGTATATATGATATATTATATAGGCATTACTTATGTTTTACACCCGCGCTAGCCCTGCCCCGCTCTGCCGTTAGTTACCTAACCTAACGGTGCACGAGGGGACATCGAGGCGAATGCGGATGGCATAAGTGTACGTCGTATTTATCTGTGATGTTTAGGTGATTAAATGATGGGACTTCATTAATGTGATTAATGAAAGAAAAGAAACCTAAGATGTTGTAGAATCGAATTTCAAAATAAAACAGGTAGCTACAGTTCTTGCTTTGCACAGCGGTATATATGATATATCCTGCACCTTATTCGATGAGGAAATGACCGCGATACCTTCACCGGGAGTGACTCCTTTAGCCAAACTAGAAAAGCCTCAAAAACACTCCATTTTAAAATCATTTGATTCTACAACGATATCAAGTTCATTACGCAATAGGTTTTCAGAAAAACCTGTCGTAGCCCTCCGTCATTTCAGATAAGTACTAGTTACTATTCGTGCTGCGGTTGTTTGGCCTCCGTCAAGGCGTAGTGTACGGTAGCTAACTAGTGCTTATCTGCTAGCATATGATGCGATTGGATTAGGGTATTCGTACGGCGTTGTTTGGCCTCCGTCAAGGGTCGTGCGGGTGGGTTTAATTCAATCAGGAAATGACGGGTTGAACTTGACTAGCGGACTATGGGTTGCTTGGCCTCCGTCAAGGTCATAGGACGCTAGGGGTAAAATATTATCAGGAATTTCAAGTGTTGAAATTTGCAATGAGATTGCATACCTTCTATGAGATAGTTGGATCCCGATACCCGCTGCGAGTAAGAGTTACTCCTGGGAGAGTTTTACACATTACAATTAGCCGATCAAGTAGGTGTCTAGAAAGGTGTCAACGGGGTTACGCCTCTGGGAAAACGAGGTTTACATTAATTAGGTTCGTGCGAAAGCACGGGGGACCTCCCTCAAAGTACCGACACTGGCCTGGCTGAAAGATTGGCGAACTTGTAGCGTGTAATTAATCCCGGCTAGTCTTTCCTTTTAGGGTTTGAAGGAAGATTTGATAAAAAGCAGTGGGAGCCATCCTGATTAGATAAAATAATAACCAATCTATTCTTGCAAAAGCGCACGCTGAGTGTTTTCTTCTCTCTCTCTCCAGGTAGCGACCATATCACGCCTTAATCAAGATAAAAATACGGATTATTGACCGAACCCACTTGTTATACTGAGCTGGGGAACGTTGGTCCCACTCCAACTTATAATTGTTATAAGACAGAGCAGGAAATTGGGGATTACCAGAATTCCCGTGCCGCCCAAACGAAGTAAGTGCATGCTGATGCATCATCTTCGGGTATGTTCATTATACAGAACTGTTTCTCAGTATCCTTTACGTCCTGGGTATGTGATTCCAGATCAGGATCCTAGATATGTAATATGTTACATAGGGCTACAGAAAGGTAGAGGACTGAGAACGGGTGATAAGTTTCATGAGGCAGAAAACGGGGCAAGAGTTGCAGCCAAGTCTGTTGGTCACTGTCACCCTGTAATCCAAATACATTGATTCTGAACGAATGTTATTAGATACCGAACTTGATATACAAAATCATATCAGTCTCTTTATTAGTAAAGAAATGATAAAATTTTGTATTGTCGTATAATTTTTTGAACATTTCCTATATCAAAAGTTGATCGGTTCAGGCACGTTATCTAAAAGCATTGATGTTCTAAATCAAACTACAGTTCATAGTATACGGAACACACACAAGTGGAAGAGTTCAGAAATGAACGAATCCTTCTTGAGGCATTGTAGACTAGGTCATATCAATGCGACCCGACTAGCTGAAGTTACTTGTAGATGCATATTTAAATCAGTTTGAATTTACATCTTGTGAAACTTGCCAGTCATGTCACAAAGATATAATGACACCAGCTGTGTTTATTGGAAACAGAGAAAGAGTTAGTGAACTCTTGGGATGATACATGTTGATGTATAAAGGTCCCCTGTCTACACATGCCAAGACCGGTTCTTTGTATTTCATTACATTCTCTGATAATCTCTCAAGATTCAGACATATGTTCCTGTTGAAACACAAGTCCGAACCTTTTGAGATATTCACAGAATATAAGTTAGAAGTAGAGAACCAAAATAAGGGTATAAGTATTATGTCCTTTGATGAGATCAAGGAGGAGAATACTTGAGCACGAAATTCTTGGACTTTTCTAAAGGAGAATGAGATTCTCTCTCAGCATTACTCCTCCGTATACACCATAGCAAGATGGTATATCGGGATGGAGCAATCACACCCTATATGATAAGGTGTGCTCTATGATGAGTACTACTGAGTTACCTATTTCCTTTTTGGGAGTTATGCACTTGAGAAGCTGCATACCTATTGAATAGGGTTCAAATCAAATCAGTTGCCTACCATTTCATATTTGATATGATAAGGGAAGAGCCCATCTCTTAAGTTAGTTAAGATTTGGGGTTGTCCAGCCTATGTCTGAAAAGCAAAATCCGGACAAGCTCGAGGCAAGGTCAGTTATGTAGAACTGGAAATGTTCCAGCTATACAAACTGCAGCTGATGATTTGAAAGAACCAAAGGATTCAATAGTTACCAATGAACCTCAGCCTCTCCGCCGATCTAGTAAGGTTCCTCACCCGCCTGAGAGATACTTCGGTTACTCTATGACAGTGGGAGCGAGGATTGCATCATGAGATGATGACCCAACTAGTTTCGAACTGGCCATCAGGAGTGGGACTCTGTAAGAATGGCTGGATGCTTAGCGATCTGAGATGGAATCCATGTACACCAACAAAGTATGGACTTTGGTTGCGATATCTGAAGGGTTAAATCCCCATCAGGAGCAAGTATATCTTGAGAAGATTACTTGGTGTAGATGGAAAAGTTGAGACTTTCAAAGCTAGACTTGTTAAAGGTTTTCGTCATCAACCAGGCGTGGATAATGAAGAAACCTTTTCAAGCAGCTATGCTTAAGTCCATCCAGATCCTACTTGCCATGGCTACATACCATGACTTCGATATCTGGCGGTTGGGTGCCATGACTGCTTTTCTAAATGATGTTTTAGAAGAGAACGTCTATAAGTACACAGCCAGAGGGCTTCGTAGACAGTGGGAGCAGCGGATACGTGTGCAAGATGCTTTATAGGATAAAGCAGGCATTGCGGAGTTGGAACATCTGTTTTGATGGATTAGTCAAAGAAGTTGACATCATCAAAATGGTAGATGAACCTTGTATAAACAAAAAGGTAGTAGGGAGTATGGTGACGATCCTCGTAGAGTACGTGGATGACATACTCTTGATAGGGAAAGAGTTTCCTATGCTACGCTCGATCAATCTCCGCTTATCACAATGATTCTCCACATAGGATCAAAGTGATACCTACTAAATCCTGGACTTTGGATCTATGAGATAGATCTAGTTGGATATTGGGATACTCACTAGTTGTAGTGAGAAGGTATCAGTAGATCCTGGGGAAAATCACTGGAAGTGTTCCAGGGTGATAAAGACGACTGAATGTCAGTCACAGGCATTGTCTTTACCCTCAGTAAAGGGACGGTATGTTGGAAGAGTTCCAAGCAAGATACCGTGGCATACTAGACGATAAAGACAGGATACATCGCTACTTAAGATACTACCAAAGAGGCTGTTTGGGTGTATATTGGTTCATGAGATGAACTACGTTCCAACCATTATGAGACAATGGAGTTATGGCTTATGCCAAGGAACGTCCGTCCCATCAGTGATCCAGACATATTCTAAGGTAGTGTCACCCGATCATGGAGATGTTTGATCTCCAGGGTGATCGAGGTAAGGAGAGTAGACTAAGAGGATAAACATGGCGGATCCACTCACAAAGGCCTTTTCCCAGAGAGAGACTTTTATGGGATGGTTGAGTATGAGATACTACAACCACTGCTATCAGATGGCCCTAGTGCAAGAGGGAGATTGTTAGTTATATGTATGCCCTAGAGGCCATTACTGTACATAGGATGTATATTGTAGTGGATGCTGGGACATATATAGGGAGGACTTTCTTGCTCGACATGATAGTATGCTATCTGGTTACCCTTTACCTTAACGTGTACACTGATTGTCTCTCTGTTACATGTTGGTAAAGCCCATAGGATGTGTACTTAACTACCTGGACTATGATGCGGATCATACTAGTGGGGACATAGTAGTCCATAAGTACATCCTTCAAAGTCCCTAGTCATGGGTATATCGAGACGGGGCATCGATATACCAGAGTAAACTAGCGTATACCTTCTCGACCCATACAGATGGGCGATGGATGATCCCATATCCATTGGTGTTTGACATCAGAGATGATATACGGGTGCTCAGTGGAGACTGGGTACACTGGACGGACTCGCCGAGAACTCCCAGATGGTAATATACCTCACGTCAGATGGCAGTTCTCTGGTGACACTGGTACAGAGTAGTCTGTTGACCCGAGATCGTCATAGAGTCTTGTGTGGTTCCCACTGTGCTTTGATTTCCACCTTACCACGTCCAAGATGGCGTGCAAAACGGTGGTTTTTGGGTACAGTCCCGAATCACATGGAGGCAATGAGCGATAGGAGGGGATTCGTCTCTCCCGGTATAGGGAGTTGATGTTGCGCTGTGTTCGATTGGCTATAACCGGAAATCCCTGGCCAGGGTTGCTGAGATTTACTGGTAAGTGTTACCAGTAGTTTCTCGAACTGTTATAGACCTCATATCGACACGACTTATCGAGCTATTGGGGTCTGACGTTTGCCACCCCTAGGCGAGATATGCGACATATCAGACGATCAAACCGGACTGTACGGTAAGTGTTACTGGTTGGATTCGCAGGAGTGTGAGCGGGCTTGCTCGTCGATCTTCTGATCGCTCAATACCCGGGTGGCCGTAACGTTTAGCAGATCGCTTGCGGCTTGTGGGTGTTTGATATGATCATCACCTGCTGCCGGCGTATTGACGAGTCTTTAGAGTCCTACACAGAGGTTTCCTGGCTCAAGCGAAACGAAATAGGAGCGCATATGAGATATGAGCGGGACCGAGAATGATATCAGTATGTGATACTGTATTCGATTCTCGCGATTTGTGACATTGATCGGTTATATGCGATATAGCCGGGTTATCGGATCAAGTGTTGATTCGATAAGTTGTTACTGTTGATATTAGTCGGTTATATGCGATATGACCGGATCATTAAATCAAGTGTTGATTTAATGATTTAATGCATAATTATATATTTGATATATTACTTTGCATTAACTAGTATCGGTTCACTTAAGATGGATTTTCTCACTCGGATGTGCGCATTGTATATGCGATATATTTTTGTGCACTTGATTGTATCATGTTTGATGATGCATGCAAAATTGGTTTGTGTAAAGAATTAAACCTAGGTTAAGTAAATGGTTAAGGTTTCTATTTATTTGTCCATTCATTTATCTTTTTATTTTGGATTAAAATGAAATGATAAAAGAAAACAAAATGGTTTCATTCTTTCTTTCTTTCTTTCATGAAGCTTGATGAAGCTTGATGAAGCTTTGACCATATGACCATTTTGTCTTCAAGCTTAACCCTAACCATTCTTTTAACCTTAGTCATTTCTCTACACCTAACTATAGTTAATGTTATGATAAGTATTCTTTTTCTTTTCTATTCTAATTAACTTATCATAACATTTTTCATCTTCTTCTTCTTCTTCTTCAAGAAGAAAGCTTGCCTCATCAATGGCAACTAGTGAAAAAGAGTGAGAAATCCAATTCTAAAGTGAACCCACCTCCTATTTCTTCATCCTCTACCTCTTGCCAAGTAGTATAGGGTGTTTCCTTCACAAGTTTCATGACTTAGTGAAGTGGGAGCTTGATCTAGTGATGCCTCGACGTAGATCATCTTCGGCGTCGTAGTCGATGACCTAGCCCGTCCATTCTCAGATGAAGCCGACACTAGAGCCCGGGATCCGATGATCGCAACGAGGAGACATCATCACGGAGCTATGGAGGTGGAGCACCGGATCTACAAAGGTTGTATTTCCGTTACACTTTAGTTAAGTTGTTAACTAGCTCGTTGTTTCGCCTAAATTTCTAGGTAACGATCCGTATTAGGGTTTCTCGGCACCCGTAAAATTTGAAATTGGCATGGTTGATGCCTTGTGAGACCTCATTAGAGTGCCTAGGAACCCTACACTCAGTAGCCACTAAATATGGGGCATAAACAGATAGCTCGGTGAACTGCACATCATACTCCGCCACCGTCATATCCGGCGTCTGGCATAATGACTCGAACCTGCGCACTCGAGCATCCCTGACACTCTATGGAAGGAAACAGGCAAGGAACACCATCACGAACTAAGTCCAGGTTATAGGAGGAAGACCTGCTGCTTTGCCCTTCTCTATCGACTCGCACCACTTCTGCGCAAGACCTTCCAGGCGAAAGCTCGCGAACTTCACCCATCTCGCGTCTGAGCATCTGAGCGAACGACATATCTGGGCCATCCTATCGATAAATGATTGCGGGTCCTCGGCTGCATCTGTGCCTGTGAAAACTGGAGGCTTCAGCCTCATGAACTCAGACAACGATACTGTGATCACCACAGTAGCTGCAGGTGCAACTGCCTGAACTGTAGATACCATCGCGGTCCCTGCAATAGGTGGAACAACCTCCTGTCTCTGCGCTCGCATGGCCTCAACTAATCACCCCATCATCTGGCACATCTCCTGCATACCGGCCCTTAGCATAGCGATCTGGTCTATCGAAGGGGGAACAGTCTGCTCTGGTACAACGGGTTTACTGCCTGGGTCAGTCCTCATCTCAGACGAGTCAACTCTAATCTCGGCTCTCGCGGCCGCTCTCTGCGCCCTCGTAGCCTTCGGCGGCATAATGGCTGGAAAGCAACAAGATTCAATCAGAATATGGAAATCGAATCACAAGAATGTATGTAATCACGAAGGAATTTCAACCAATAGGTCCAATGGTCACTTAGGCGAAGTACCGTGTCGTGAGTATGCCGCGGAACATACTCAGGCTATGCCACTCTTCTTGAGCTACCTACTTCATCATACCAAGGTCATCCTACACTCCGAAAGGTAAAACCTACGCTCTGATACCAACTTTGTCATGACCCAAAGTTCGACCCGTGACCGGTACTTAACCACGTAACGTCTACAGGCGTAACGTGATTAAGTAAGACGAAACCCAAAAATCAAAACCATGAAAAATAGTGAGTGAAGAAAACATTAGTTTAAAACATTTAAAAAACCTTGAGCAAAAATCTTTAAAGTTTAAATTATTTTCTTAAAAATTTCGGTAGCACCGACTTTGTAAAAACTAGCCCCGAAATGGTACAACACATGATATAAGTAAGATGACTGATAATAAGAATAAAGCATCCCCAAACGGGATCAATCACGCCTAACGGCGGAAACAACCACCACAATAATAGTATACGACGCCGTAGCGAAGAATGAAGAATATAAGTGAAAAACTGTTAGTTATATGTATGCCCTAGAGGCCATTACTATACATAGGATGTATATTGTAGTGGATGCTGGGACATATATAGGGAGGACTTTCTTGCTCGACATGATAGTATGCTATCTGGTTGATCTTTACCTTAACGTGTACACTGATTGTCTCCCTGTTACATGTTGGTAAAGCCCTTAGGATCTGTGCTTGACTACCTAGACTATGATGCGGATTATACTAGTGGGGACATGGTAGTCCATAAGTACATCCTTCAAAGTCCCTAGTCGTGGGTGTATCGAGATGGGGCATCGATATACTAGAGTAGACTAGCGTGTACCTTCTCGACCCATACAGATGGGCGATGGATGATCCCATATCCATTGGTGTTTGACATCAGAGATGATATACGGGTGCTCAGTAGAGACTGGGTACACTGGACGGACTCGCCGAGAACTCCCAGATGGTATTATACCTTACGTCAGATGGCAGTTCTCTGGTGACACTGGTACAGAGTAGTCTGTTGACCCGAGATCGTCATAGAGTCTTGTGTGGTTCCCACTGTGCTTTGATTTCCATCTTACCACGTCCAAGAGGGCGTGCGAAACGGTGGTTTTTGGGTACAGTCCCGAGTCACATGGAGGCAATGAGCGATAGGAGGGGATTCGTCTCTCCCGGTATAGGGAGTTGATGTTGCGCTGTGTTCGATTGGCTATAACAGGAAATCCCTGGCCAGGGTTGCCGAGATTTACTGGTAAGTGTTACCAGTAGTTTCTCGAACAGTTATAGACCTCATATCGACATGACTTATCGAGCTATTGGGGTCTGACGTTTACCACCCCTAGGCGAGATATGCGACATATCAGACGAACAGACCGGACTGTACGGTAGTGTTACTGGTTGGATTCACAGGAGTGTGAGCGGGCTTGCTCGTCGATCTTCTGATCGCTCAATACCCGGGTGGCCGTTACGTTTATCAGACCGCTTGCGGCTTGTCGGTGCTTGATATGATCATCATCTGCTGCCGGCGTATTGACGAGTCTTTAGAGTCCTACACAGAGGTTTCCTGGTTCAAGCGAAACGAAATAGGAGCGCATATGTGATATGTGCGGGACCGAGAATAATGCGTGTATGTGATACCGTATTCTATTCTCGCGATGAATGTGTCGAATGGTTGTATGCGATATAACCTAGTTATCGAATCGAGGATTGATTCGATAAGCCGATACATTGGATACTAGTCGGTTATATGCGATATGACCGGATCGTTAAATCAAGTGTTGATTTAATGATTTAATGTATAATTATATATTTGATATATTACTTTGCATTAACTAGTATTGGTTCACTTTATATGGATTTTCTCACTTGGATTGTGCACATTGTATATGTGATATACATTTGTACATTTGATTGTATCATGTTTGCTGATACATGATTGTTTAAGTGTATGTTAAGATTAAACCATGGTTATGTGATGGTTAGGGTTATGATTTTATTTGCTTACTCATTTATTTATTTATTTATTTCATTTTGGCAAAAGAAAAGAAATGGTGGCTTGATTTGTTTTACATTGAAACTTCATGAAGGTTTGAAAAAGTCCACCATTTTTGTTTCATGCCTAACCTAACCATTGACCTAACCCTAGTTTATTCTCTACACTTGACCATGGTTGATTATGATAAGTATTCTTTTATTTTCTATTTTCTAAATACTTATCATAACAATATTCTTCTTCTTCTTCATTTCTTCATGTGAAGAAAGCTTGCCTCCATCAATGGCAAGTGATGATAAAGAGTGAGAAATCCAATTCTAAAGTGAAACCACTTCCTATTTCTTCATCCTCTACCTCTTTCCAAGTAGTATAGGGTGTTTTCTTCACAAGTTTCATGACTTGGTGAAGTGGGAGCTTGATCTAGCGATGCCTCGACGTAGATCATCTTCGGCATGGACATCGACGACCTAGCCCGCCTATTCTCCGATGAAGCCGACGCTAGAGCCCGGGAATTCATTTGGACAGCAAGGGGACTTCGTTGCGGAGCTATGGAGGTGGAGCATCGGATCTACAAAGGTTGTATTTCCGTATAAACCTTAGTTAAGTTGTTAACTAGTTTTGTTTCGCCTAATTTTCTAGCCAACGATCCGTAGTCGGGTTTCTCGGCACCGTTAAAATTTGAAATGGGCATGGTTGATGCCTTGTGAGATCTCATTAGAGTGCCTAGGAACCCTACAGTGGTATCAGAGCCTAGCTAGAGCCTTAGGCGAAGTCTAGACGGAATTTGAAGTCCGAACGAATCCGAAAACCCATTTCCAAATTGCTCTCTGTCCATTTTTTAAAAATCTGGTTTTTTCAAGATTAAAAATATGCAGAAAAATCAGCAGGTGATTTTATGAGTTTCTGTGAAATTCGTGTTCCTAACTCCATCAAACTGCCGCGGTTCCGCGGCACGAGTATGCCTCGTGCGGCGGTTCCGCGGCCGTACGGCCACCTTATTTAATATATTTTACACGGTAACTCCTAATTGATAATGCTGGATTTTCTGGGAATTTTTAATTTTTTATTCAAGAGTTGAATTTTTCTGGGTTGTTTTGGGGATTCGAATGTTCGATCGGATTATCAAATTTGTTCTATGTGGCTTTCCGGATAAATTTTAGAATATGTCAAAAAGTTCGACCGGATATAAATACCCAATTTTTCCCCTGTCGGGAAATTTCCAAGTGTTCGATTTTTCCGTAGTTTAAAGACGTTCTAAGTAGTGCAAGTAACTCGATGGACCCTCTAGAAGACAACAAACCTTAACTCGATTATGTGACCGTCTTGAACTGCCCTTTGAACCTTCGGGTTTGGGGCAGTACGGCGTGCCACATGTGAGGCGTTGGCTTGACACTTCTACGGCTGGACCGTTGGTACTGAGGCACAAACTGAATGTTTTTAGACTTATTTCATGCGTTGATCAGTATCGGGAAAACTTGGGTGTTTGACTGTTCGATCGAAAAGTTTAACATTTTCTATTTATCTGGAATGGGATACAATAATTGGAATTCACAAGGAGTTATGAGATAACTGTATGAATGTTATAAACCTTTAGTCTCACTTGATCGGTTGCTATGGAATTTTGATGTGATCAAAAGTCCGTCGCAATCACGTAGCGTACGCGGATACTCGCCGGGTAAACTTAATAGACAGCCTCACTCCATAGCCCCGACCAAGTGACTGTAGGAGAACCCCGTCGCCGAAAGCATCCGTTCGGGTGCTCGCGGCAGCGGTGTTCCGCCTTGGTGCACTTCGTCGACGGCGTCGGGGGTGCGGCCGCCTACTAAAGTTTGCGACGAGCATTCGATCAAAATGTCGGGAATCTTGTTGAATTGCCCGACTTGATATTGAAAAGTGTTTTCGATTTTGAGACTAAAATGCGGGGTTTATAATTGTTAGGCATGCGATGTCTAAGTAATTCATTTGGTCAGGCATGCGATGTTTGAGGTGGTTGCGGATTCCAACTGTTGTAGTTTTACACTTTCTTTTCTGTGACCGTAAGTGTAATATGTGATATCGCCGGTTTCGTTGCTATATGTCAACGACAATTGGGATGCGCATATTTACTTACGTTGATGACATGTGATGTTATGTGTTGCTGGATATGTTATATTGGATCGTCGTGTTTGAATAGCCGGGGTTTTTTATGTGAGATGAGTGTTTTTCATTTTCATTCATGTAAAAACTTGTATGTAATATTCTTTTATTGGGACACTTCCAGGTTGCGGAAGATGTCACCGTTTGTATATTATTTACTTTTCCGCACTAGGATAGACCCAAGGAGGGGAGCACAAGTAACCGGGTTCTGGAGTCCAGTGGGAGACCAACTCGAGGAGTCGAGTCAGGGTCTCCTAACTCTAGAATTGGTAGGGTTGCTTGCCGCTCTCGTAGGGGTCTAAGGGTGTGGGTTTGGCTATTCATCGCGACCGTGGAATCCGTGTTTTATACTGGCTCGTATTGAAAACACGGACGTCCTAGTATATCCAATATTTCATATGATAATCTTCTGCTGCGATATCTGTGATGTGATCATGTGATGTTCTATGATAGATACAGTATATAGTATATATGATATATTATATAGGCGTTACTTATGTTTTACACCCGCGCTAGCCCTTCCCCGCTCTGCCGTTAGTTACCTAACCTAACGGTGCACGAGGGGACAACGAGGCGAATGCGGATTGTAAGTGCACGGCGGCGCCCCGGCCGTCAATCCGACGGCCAAATGCGGAAGCGGTGAAAAACTTTAAATTTTGCGGACTTAGCAAACCGGCACCACCGCGCACTAAACACCCGGATCGTAACCATTAACAAGTCTAAGCTAACTAGAAGATGGGTTAGAGATATACCGACGATCCAAGTCCTCCGGTCTTCTCGTCATGGTCCCGATCTCCTGCGGAAAAGTCCCGTCTCCTCCTTGTCGCCGGAAGTGCACCACATCGCCTACTTTGTTTACGGGCTCCCACCTCAATGCCGAGGCAACTCGGGCACGAAGCCGGCTACTCGACGTGCCCAAGGTTTGCTGTAGAATGTTTAGTAGAACTTGTGTCTCACTTTTGGGGTTATCGGAATCACCCTTTTGGTGGAGGAATGATACAAGGAGTATGTGGAGGAGTTTTTGGATTTTGGAACATGAAATGAACCACAAAACCCACACTACAATTTTTGGACAGCCCCCTATCTCCTCTATGAGGCCGGCCACTATATGGTGGAAGAAGAAGAGAGAATGAGAGTGTAGTCACATGGATAATGAGAGAGCCATCTAATTATCCCATGGAGAGAGAGAGAGAAAGCTATCATGCAAAAGAAACATCATCACAACAAAACCAACACTCAAACCTACCATCATCAACATCCATCATGAAAACAAAAGTCAAGTCATCATGATAGCTAGAAGTCAAGGTCAATGAGAGACTATCATGATACAACAATAAGCAAATACCCCCTCCACAAAAGCCTATTTGCAACAATGCAAATAAACCCTCCTCCACCAATCTTCGGCCAATGAACGGAACAATGGAAATTGGCCGAAACGGAAAGCAAACTGGCAACTCCAGAAAACTGGTCCCGTAATAAATTACAGGAAAACCCCGATACTGTGCATACACACCCGCATCTGTATTTCGACCGAAATACAGATGCAATGAGACAAAGTCTACACTGTACTATACTAGGATCCGGCTTAAACCAAAGCCGGCTAGTAATATCCGTTCGATCCTGATCCGTGCAATACCGCACGTATCTGATCGAACCCTGCCATATAACCATACGGCCTATAGTACAGACTGTCCGATCCTGATCCGTGCAATACCGCACGTATCTGATCGGACCGTGCCATATCTCCATACGGCCTCTACAACCTTTCGCCTGAAAGCTGAGTAACTGAATGTGGGGGACTCTAAAGACTCATCAACACCTTGGTTGTGGATTTAACCACTAGCACGTCAGAGGTATAAGCCAATACGTAACGGGCTACCAGGTACTGACTAAAAGGGATGTCTGTGAGTGAACTCAGCCTGACAACCCTACTGAGCCTGTCAGTGACAATATCCGTGCAGTCCGGTCCGTTCGTCTATGAGTATCGCATGGCGGGCCTAAGGGGTTGGTAAAAGTCAGACCCCCAAAAGCGGTACAAGTCGTGTCGGAGTGTAGCCCAGAACACCCTGAGATACTACTGGAATACCTACCAGTAAATCTCCTTGCCTTGGCCAAGGACTTTGTGTAATGGCTCTCCTAGACACAGCACGACCTCACCCCCAATACCGGGAGAGACGAACCCCTGAAGATACGCTCACTGCCTCCATGTGGCTCGGGACTGTACCCAACTAAAACCTGTTTGCACGACTCCTTTGAGCCGTGGTAGGGTAGTAATCAAAGTACAGTGGGAACTCACACGAGACAAATGACGATCCCCAGGTCGATGAACTAACCTGCACACATGTCACCAGGGAACTGCCATCTGACGTCTGGTATATGACCAACTAGCATGTTCCCGGCGAGTCCTGTCTGGTGTACTCATAACCCAATGAGCACCTGTATACATCTTAGGTGATCCAACTGACACCAGTGGCTTGTGAGACCGGCCACCGCCCCTCGTCGGGGTCTCGACTGTATACACTAGTCTACTATGGAGAATCGATGCCCTGTCTCGAAACTCTCACGACTAGAGACCTTTTAAGGATATGCTTATAGACCCCCAGCTCCCACTTATATGATCGCCCTCATACTGCTGGTGGTCAAGCAAGAATCCTAGGGGCTCTATCAACGTGTAATAGCGACGTGTCAGGTCACCTAAAGCAGTACACGATGATAAAGGTAAACCAGATAGCATACTATCATCTCGAGTAAGACTGTCCTACCGGGATAGGTCCTCCATCAATCATTACAATCACGTACCTATGACCTAATAATTGACTGTGAGGGCACTATCTCCAACAATCTCCCACTTGCACTCAAGGCTAATTATTGCGATGTCGCATACTCACAGCCCGTGTGATACCGAACATCCAACTCCTCTACTAGTCAGTCTCACAAAGCTCGTTTGCGAAACTATTGCGTTCGAGGAATAGCCTCAGTGAGTGGATCCGCTTTGTTGTTTCTTTCTATATCTCTCTATATCTCAAGTTCGCGGAGAAAGCCATCTCCCGAAATGAGCAATACCTGTCTTAGAATGTGTCTGGATGTCTGATGGGACATAGCTCATAAATGAACTCCAAATCCAAACTTCTTAGACTGTATCGTCAACTGAACTTAATCAGTATCCTGCGTGCCATGCCTCCCTCAGTATTGCCTTGGACCACCTGTCCAAAATACTGCCCCTCATCAGAAGGAAAACTATAACTCTGACAACCTCTTTGTCGTCCATGTCACCTTGGAAGCCTGGAATGATAACTGTCTCCTGAATGAGGCTGTCGTTATCATATCCCTAGAACATCCACTTATGTTCTAAAACTGCTTCCGACTGTTTCTCCAGGATTGGATTAATGTCAACTTATTGCATCTAGTGCAAGAACAACATCTGGTGTGGTACTTGACATCTCACGATTGACTCAATTGCCTGAGCAAGTGATCTGTCAATCATGCCCGTCCCTCTCCCCTTTAGTCTTTAAGACACCTTTGGAGAGGGTGACTCCATTACCTGCAGGTACACTACCGTGCCAGGAGTCGTCCATCCTAAATACTCTTAGAATGCTGTCAAGTACCCTGATTGGGAAACCACCCAAATCTAGATCTAAGACCATAGATCTAGTAACCAGTATGTCTGATATAAAATCCATTTCCTTTGTGGAGAAACAACTATGTGACGACCAAAGTATAACCGATCGTAGTGTAGGAGTTTCTTTTCCTACTCTGTGTATATCATCCAAATACCAGGATATCACACCCTACTACCTTCTCAACTGATCCATCCCCTATTCTGATGAAGTCAAACCCATGACTGTCACGTCAGAAATAGATGATCTATCTCCGCTACATCTGCTCTAGTCTATAAATAGACATAAGCAACCTGTCCACCAATGCTTCCGCTGCTCCCACTGACTACGACAACCCTCTGGCAGAGTCATATAGACGTACACTTCTAAAACTGGTTTAGAACGACGCTATACTCATCCTCCCGCCGGGTCTCGTAACCTGGAACAACAGCAATGGCAATTGTGGATAAACAAGAACTTCTCTGTCACCGTCCTTGAGGCTACCGGAGTACCTCTCGGGTGCCTGAAGTTACCCACCTTATCTGCGGAGTGGCCAATGGAATGTCAATTCAGATTGAATCTTTAGGTTCCTTATCAAATCTTCAGTAATCGTTTGTGGTTCTGGAATCACTTCCAGTTCTACCATACTCCCACTACTGTTTTTCTGAAAAAATCCATTTTTAATAAAACTGTGGCGAGTCTAGAACAATATCGCTATTGTTCATCCAGATGGTAGAAAATCAACCCTCGTCATAGCCTGGGTCAACCCACAAACAGCCATTACAGAAACGTGCCTTGAGTTGTCCAGTGTCTGGTTTTAATCATAAACCGGACAACTCCCCGTACCTTAACATCGTTAAGATATGAACTGTTCTATATCCAATATAGAAACAGAGGCACTGATTTAATTGAACCAGATTCAAATCATGCTGCTGTCCCCAGCGCATGTCAACTAAATGGTAGGAGGCCGATCAGCGTTACTCAACTTAGGAATACTTCCAATTATGAGTAACCTGAAAGAGAAGCAAGATCTCTTTATCATTACTATCAACTGAATACCATACACAAGTATCTACATCTTCGATCTCTTTGAAGAATCTCGATACTTGCTATACCTGGTTCTCTACTCTATTCAAATACCTATAACTCCTCAAAACTTAGACCCTGTGTTTCTACGAAACACATGTCTAAGAACTAGAGAAGTTAAAAGTAAACAGAATATAGTATGAGGACCAACCCCTTTGTCCTGATGGACCCTGGACAACATACAATCCTTTGTATAAGTCCCTTGAGTCTGATAACTCATTCACTGTGTGTCGTAGGTTGAAAACTGTACTTATGGTTAAGAAGAATTACACCGCTGTTTAATGCTCCTTACCTAACCATCCACTGATATAGGTAAATGTCGTAGACATAATTTCAGAAAGGTATATCTCACTCTATGAAAATAGACATACAGATATATCAATTTGAAATTGGTGCATAACAGCGGATATTCAAAACCAAATATTTGCCGACCGGCAAACAGCCCAGGTGATTTCCTCAAATATCACTGATTACAACGAATCCCGATATAATGAGGATAATCACCTAATTCCCAATAACTTACTCCCACTCATCATCTGTAAAACCATACAGAAGTGAGAATCGTACCTGGTAAATACATACCCTGGAGTAAGTATCTAATCGGGAAATCAGTTTTCCTTTAACATTACACAGTGAAACTGAAACATTGAAATGTTCCGATGGGGTATCCCGGTATTCCTAGTAATGCCTCTTCCAGATTCACGACTGTAACCGTATAGTTCTTTGCCACCTCTCCAAAATCCCTTCATATGTCTTTAGTCTTTACCTTCTGCACACCCTTTTAGGCCAAATGGTTTTCTTCCTTCCCTACCGTTCGGCACCAGCCTATGGTTTGGAAGAAGACTATCCAATAAGCATAATGGGTGTACTGTCCCAATCCTAGGAACACTCGCAATGAGAGAGGGTGAAGATAAAAGACAACCGAATAAACCTTATTCCTATTTCTCCTGAACCAGAATCCATCCCCGAACTGGAATAAATTCCTTTCGAGTTCGTATATAACCATACGATGGAGTATCCAATAAACTGTGGATCTTTGTAGTGATACGGAGTGTTCTGGAGAAATACAAAGGTGATTTGGGAGTGGTAATGAAATACCTGGTTTGGTCGTGAATATCTGTTGCAATTTACTTTGCCCTCTTACTAATCCCTTGCTTTGTCTTAACTTAATACCTTCTGCACACCATCGTTATGCTAATTGGTTTTCTTCATTCCCTACCGGTCGGCACCAGCCTAAGGTTTGGAAGAAGACAATCCAATTTGCGTAATAGGTGTACTACCCCTAAACCAAGGAGTACTCGTAACCTGAGAGAGGGTAAAAGGAAAAGACAACTGAATAATCCTATCCGTTTTCTCCAGAACCGGAAACCATCCTCGAATAAATTCTTTCGAGTTCGTATCTAACCGTACGATGGTTTTGTCCAATGGAAGTGGACGTTCGTAGTAAAACGGGGTGTCCTGGAGAAAAGGGTAAAAGTAGGAGTGGCAATGAGGTTTGCAACTCTGACAATCCAAAAGCCGGTGTTTAAGAAGGTTCGGTCAACTTGGTCACTGAGTCAAAGTCTTAGGGTCGGGTCAATGGTCGCTGCCAAAGAGAAAGAGAAAAGAAACACTCAGCGTGCACTCTAACCTAGATCAGAATGGTCACCAATTTATCTAATCTGGAAACCTCCCACTGTACCTCAAATTCTCCTCCAAACCTGAAAGAAGAATTAGTCGGGGTCATCCGAGGAGTAAACTAACTCATCAGTGGGAATCGGGATCCAACTATCATTGCATGATAACGTGACGGAATCCGCTCACGCTATCACACTCCAGAAGGTATGCGCATATCTGGCAAGTTTCAGTTCTTTTGAAACTCCCGATGTGATTTCTGCCCCATGCTCTTATGACCTTGACTTTGGCCAACATATCATAAGTCACATGTCAAGTTCTACCCGTCATTCTCCAGGTTAATTTGAATCCACCCGTACATACCCTTGACTTTGGCCAACATGGCAGTACGACTGTTCCAAACCAACGCATCTATCTATGCTGCATATGAATAACCAACAGCTACCAAACACTGTGCCTTGACTTTGGCCAACATACACAGCTTGAATACTATTGACTATCCATATGAAACGACGGAGGGCTACGAATGCTTTCTGGCGAAAACCTTTAACGTAATGAACTTGATATCGTTGAAGGAACGGATAGCTTTTTAAAAATATAGTGACGAAAACCTTTGCTAAAGAGGTCACTCCCGGTGAAGGGATCTCGGCTCTTTCCCCGTAGAATGGGGTGCAGGATATTCCAAATGAATACCGCGATGCAAAGCAAAAGTAATCGGCTATAGTGAAGTTAATGCCCTGACGCAAACTTTTTGTCCAAGGGGTCATTCCCGGTGAAGGGATCTCGGCCCTTGCCTCGTCGACTGAGGAGCAGGATATTCCAACTGAATACCACGATGCAAAACAAAAGTGAACGTCCTTGCAATAACAGCTTTTTGAAAAGTGTTCCAACAACATCAGATTAGGTTTGTTTTTAACTTGCATTGATCCGAATCAATGCAGTCCCATCAATTGATCACACCAAAAAGAACGAAAATATACTGATGTACGTATATGCCATCCGCATTCGCCACTGGGTCCCGTCATTACCCGTTAGGTTAGCTTACTAACGACAGAGCAGGGACTGGACTAGCGCGGATGCAAAACATATACTACATCTACTAATATATATACCAATATATTATATTCGCTCAAGGCGTGAATAAAAATGCAACAACACAGAAATGTACAGCATCACAGAAACAATACAGATATCTGGGATCCCCGGGTTTCACAGAGCCACTGCTGAAACCCGACGTTCCCCTGGTCGTGTGGATAGCCTGTGCAATGAAAACCTAGACCCCTACGGGCGCGGCAAGTCACCCGCCAAAACCTGAAGCGAGGCAGCCCCCTTCAGCGACGTGAATGGACCACCCAGCACTTCACGGAATCCGGTAACTTGGGCACCCCTCCTGGGTCAACCTGTACCCCCTACGAGTGCGGCGAATAGCCCGCCAATCCTAGAGTGAAGCCCCCTCCGTCTCAATGCCATGAGATGCGGGCTTGTTGCCCTCCAGAACCCGGCTATCCGTGCACCCCTCCGCGGGGCAATCCTAGTACAGAAAGTAAAATATACATACACCGGGTACATCGACCGCAACCAGGTCGTGCCCCAAAATAATAATACAAACAGGCAGTGACGGCAGTCCACATGTCGGACGCTCGCCCCGCAATATCAAATGTACATAATACAACAACACAGTACTAGCATTGCATCCAGGCTATCCCCCACGACCGATCCGCAACATCACAGCATAAACATAGAACATCAACGTGAAAGTCACGTTCGCAAATCCGTCTAACCGGGCTATAGCAGTTAGACCGGATTTACCGATCAAATGACATTCACGGTCGCAGATATAATGTAAATACTGTGAAAAATGTGTTTAAAATATCCGATCAATCAAAATTTAACAAGTGGGCCCAATGTTATTATCCCAAAACCCTACTTTTCACCCCAGAAAGCCTCTGTAAAAAATTGGTGCAGTGATGTCAACAGTGCGCGGCGGAAGGGCGGCAGAATGGGGGTTAGTGCGGCGCTTCCGCGCTTTGACTGTGGAATCACTTCATCGAAATTTTACAGAGTTCTTAGATTTTCTAGTACATCAAAATTTTACAACCTGAAAAAATTTTCGACACCAAAAAATTTCAACAGAAAACTGATGTGGGCAAATACGGGTTTTTGAACATTTCGATCGATCGGAACAGAAAAACACATTACACAAAGCTAGACTGAGTTAATGGCGAGGCTCTGATACCACTGTAAGTGCACGGCGGCGCCCCGGCCGTCAATCCGACGGCCAAATGCGGAAGCGGTGAAAAACTTTAAATTTTGCGGACTTAGCAAACCGGCACCACCGCGCACTAAACACCCGGATCGTAACCATTAACAAGTCTAAGCTAACTAGAAGATGGGTTAGAGATATACCGACGATCCAAGTCCTCCGGTCTTCTCGTCATGGTCCCGATCTCCTGCGGAAAAGTCCTGTCTCCTCCTTGTCGCCGGAAGTGCACCACATCGCCTACTTTGTTTACGGGCTCCCACCTCAATGCCGAGGCAACTCGGGCACGAAGCCGGCTACTCGACGTGCCCAAGGTTTGCTGTAGAATGTTTAGTAGAACTTGTGTCTCACTTTTGGGGTTATCGGAATCACCCTTTTGGTGGAGGAATGATACAAGGAGTATGTGGAGGAGTTTTTGGATTTTGGAACATGAAATGAACCACAAAACCCACACTACAATTTTTGGACAGCCCCCTATCTCCTCTATGAGGCCGGCCACTATATGGTGGAAGAAGAAGAGAGAATGAGAGTGTAGTCACATGGATAATGAGAGAGCCATCTAATTATCCCATGGAGAGAGAGAGAGAAACCTATCATGCAAAAGAAACATCATCACAACAAAACCAACACTCAAACCTACCATCATCAACATCCATCATGAAAACAAAAGTCAAGTCATCATGATAGCTAGAAGTCAAGGTCAATGAGAGACTATCATGATACAACAATAAGCAAATACCCCCTCCACAAAAGCCTATTTGCAACAATGCAAATAAACCCTCCTCCACCAATCTTCGGCCAATGAACGGAACAATGGAAATTGGCCGAAACGGAAAGCAAACTGGCAACTCCAGAAAACTGGTCCCGTAATAAATTACAGGAAAACCCCGATACTGTGCATACACACCCGCATCTGTATTTCGACCGAAATACAGATGCAATGAGACAAAGTCTACACTGTACTATACTAGGATCCGGCTTAAACCAAAGCCGGCTAGTAATATCCGTTCGATCCTGATCCGTGCAATACCGCACGTATCTGATCGAACCCTGCCATATAACCATACGGCCTATAGTACAGACTGTCCGATCCTGATCCGTGCAATACCGCACCTATCTGATCGGACCGTGCCATATCTCCATACGGCCTCTACAACCTTTCGCCCGAAAGCTGAGTAACTGAATGTGGGGGACTCTAAAGACTCATCAACACCTTGGTTGTGGATTTAACCACTAGCATGTCAGAGGTATAAGCCAATACGTAACGGGCTACCAGGTACTGACTAAAAGGGATGTCTGTGAGTGAACTCAGCCTGACAACCCTACTGAGCCTGTCAGTGACAATATCCGTGCAGTCCGGTCCGTTCGTCTATGAGTATCGCATGGCGGGCCTAGGGGGTTGGTAAAAGTCAGACCCCCAAAACCGGTACAAGTCGTGTCGGAGTGTAGCCCAGAACACCCTGAGATACTACTGGAATACCTACCAGTAAATCTCCTTGCCTTGGCCAAGGACTTTGTGTAATGGCTCTCCTAGACACAGCACGACCTCACCCCCAATACCGGGAGAGACGAACCCCTGAAGATACGCTCACTGCCTCCATGTGGCTCGGGACTGTACCCAACTAAAACCTGTTTGCACGACTCCTTTGAGCCGTGGTAGGGTAGTAATCAAAGTATAGTGGGAACTCACACGAGACAAATGACGATCCCCAGGTCGATGAACTAACCTGCACACATGTCACCAGGGAACTGCCATCTGACGTCTGGTATATGACCAACTAGCATGTTCCCGGCGAGTCCTGTCTGGTGTACTCATAACCCAATGAGCACCTGTATACATCTTATGTGATCCAACTGACACCAGTGGCTTGTGAGACCGGCCACCGCCCCTCGTCGGGGTCTCGACTGTATACACTAGTCTACTATGGAGAATCGATGCCCTGTCTCGAAACTCTCACGACTAGAGACCTTTTAAGGATATGCTTATAGACCCCCAGCTCCCACTTATATGATCGCCCTCATACTGCTGGTGGTCAAGCAAGAATCCTAGGGGCTCTATCAACGTGTAATAGCGACGTGTCAGGTCACCTAAAGCAGTACACGATGATAAAGGTAAACCAGATAGCATACTATCATCTCGAGTAAGACTGTCCTACCGGGATAGGTCCTCCATCAATCATTACAATCACGTACCTGTGACCTAATAATTGACTCTGAGGGCACTATCTCCAACACGGATGGCATAAGTGTACGTCGTATTTATCTGTGATGTTTAGGTAATTTAAATGATGGGACTTCATTAATGTGATTAATGAAATAAAAGAAACCTAAGATGTTGTAGAATCGAATTTCAAAATAAAACAGGTAGCTACAGTTCTTGCTTTGCACAGCGGTATATATGATATATCCTGCACCTTATTCGATAAGGAAAGGACCGAGATCCCTTCACCGGGAGTGACTCCTTTAGCAATAACTGGCAGATGCTACAACCCTCGGTTTGTCTTTTGATTGCTTTTAAGTGTTTTTGCTTTGCACAGTGATATATATGATATATCCCGCACCTCATTCGATGAGGAAAGGACCGACGAAACCTTCACCGGGAGTGACTCCTTTAGCAAAACTAGAAAAGCATTAAAGACACTCCATTTCAAAATTCATTCGATCCTACAACGATATCAAGTTCATTACGCAATGGGTTTTTAGAAAAACCTGTCGTAGCCCTCCGTCATTTCAGATAAGTAGTAGTTAGTATTCGTGCTGCGTTTCTTGGCCTTTGTCAAGGCGCAGTGTGCGGTAGCTAACTGGTGCTTATCTTCTTATGCATATGATGCAGATTGGATTAGGGTAGTCGTGCGACCTTGTTGGCCTTTGTCAAGGGCCGTGCGGGTGGGTTTATTTCGATCAAGAAATGACGGGTTCAACTTGACTAGCATCTTATGGTTTGTTGGCCTTTGTCAAGGTCATAGGAGGTTAGGGGCAAAATATTATCGGGAATTTCAAGTGTTGAAATTTGCAATGAGATTGCATACCTTCTATGAGATAGTTGGATCCCGATACCCTCTGCGAGTAAGAGTTACTCCTGGGAGAGTTTTACACATTACAATTAGCCGATCAAGTAGGTGTCTAGAAAGGTGTGAACGAGGTTACGCCTCTGGGAAAACGAGGTTTACATTAATTAGGTTCGTGCGAAAGCACGGGGGACCTCCCTCAAAGTACCGACACTGGCCTGGCTGAAAGACTGGCGAACTTGTAGTGTGTAATTAATCCCGGCTAGTCTTTCCTTTTAGGGTTTGAAGGAAGATTTGATAAAAAGCAGTGGGAGCCATCCTGATTAGATAAAATAATAACCAATCTATTCTTGCAAGAGCGCACGCTGAGTGTTTTGTTCTCTCTCTCTCCAGGTAGCGACCATATCATGCCTTAATCAAGATAATAATACGGAATATTGACCGAACCCGCTTGTTATACTGAGCTGGGGAACGTTGGTCCCGCTCCAACTTATAATTGTTATAAGACAGAGCAGGAAATAGGGGATTACCAGAATTCCCGTGCCGCCCAAACGAAGAGAGTGCATGCTGATGCATCATCTTCGGGTGTGTTCTTTACAGAGAACTGTTTCTCAGTATCCTTTATGTCCTGGGTATGTGATACCAGATCAGGATCCCAGATATGTAATATGTTACATAGGGCTACAGAAAGGTAGAGAACAGAGAACGGGTGATATGTTTCATGAGGCAGAAAACGGGGCAAGTGTTGCAGCCAAGTCTGTTGGTCACTGTCACCCTGTATTACAATACATTGATTTTGAACGAATGTTATTAGATACCGAACCTGTTATGCAAAATCATATCTGTCTCTTTATTAGTAAAGAAACGATAAAATTTTGTATTGTTGGATAATGTTTTGAATATTTCCTATATCAAAAGTTGATCGGTTCAGGCACGTTATCTAAAAGCATTAATGTTCTAAATCAAACTACAGTTCTTAGTATACGGAACACACAAAAGAGGAAGAGTTCAGAAATGAACGAATTCTTCTTGAGGTATTGTAGACTAGGTCATATCAATGCGACCCGACTAGCTAGAGTTTCATAAAGATGCATATTTAAATTAGTTTCAATTTACATCTTGTGAAACTTTCCAGTCATGTCATAGAGATGAGATGACCATAGCTCCGTTTATTGGAAACAGAGAAAGAGTTAGTGAACTCTTGGGATGATACATGTTGATGTATAAAGGTCCCCTGTCTACACATGCCAAGACCGGTTCTTTGTACTTCATTACATTCTCTGATAATCTCTCAAGATTCAGACATATGTTCCTGTTGAAACACAAGTCCGAACCTTTTGAGATATTCACAGAATATAAGTTAGAAGTAGAGAACCAATACGGGTATAAGTATTATGTCCTTTGATGAGATCAAGGAGGAGAATACTTGAGCACGGAATTCCTGGACTATTCTAAAGGAGAATGAGATTCTCTCTCGGCATTACTCCTCCGTATACACCATAGCATGATGGTATATCGGGGCGGAGCAATCTCACCCTATATGATAAGGTGTGCTCTATGATGAGTATTACTGAGTTACCTATTTCCTTTTTTGGGAGTTATGCACTTGAGAAGTTGCATACCTATTGAATAGGGTTCGAATCAAATCAATGCCTACCACTTCATATGTGATATGGAAAGGGAAGAGCCCATATCTTAAGTTGGTTAAGATTTGGGGTTGTCTGGACTATGTTTAAAAGCATAATCCGGACAAGCTCGAGGCAAGGTCTGTTATGTAAAACTGGAAATGTTCCAGCTATACAAACAACAGCAGATGATTTGGCAGAACCAAAGGATTCACTAGATTCCAACGAACCTCAGCCTCTCCGCCGATCTAGTAGGGTTCCTCACCCACCTGAGAGATACTTCGGTTGCTCTATGACAGTGGGAGCGAGGATTGCGTCATGAGATGATGACCCAACTAGTTTCGAGCTGGCCATCAGGAGTAAGACTCTATAAGAATGGCTGGATGCTTAGCGATCTGAGATGGAATCCTTATACACCAACAAAGTATGGACTTTGGTTGCTATATCTGAAGGGTTAAATCCACATCAGGAGCAAGTATATCTTGAGAAGATTACTTGGTGTAGATGGAAAAGTTGAGACTTTCAAAGCAAAGACTTGTTAAAGCTTTTCGTCATCGACCAGGCGTGGATAATGATGAAACCTTTTCAAGTGGCTATGCTTAAGTCCATCCAGATCCTACTTGCCACGGCTACATACCATGACTACAATATCTGGCGGTTGGGTGTCATGACTGCTTTTCTAAAATGATGTTTTAGAAGAGAGCGTCTGTAAGTACACAGGCAGAGGGCTTCGTAAACAGTGGGAGCAGCGGAAACGTGTACAAGATGCTTTATAGGATAAAGCAGGCATCGCGGAGTTGGAACGTCGGTTTTGATGAATTAGTCAAAAAGTTTGACATCATCAAAATGGTAGATGAACCTTGTATAAACATAAAGGTAGTAGGGAGTATGGTGGTGATCCTCGTAGAGTACGTGGATGTCATGCTCTTGATAAGAAAGGAGTTTCCTATGCTACGCTCGGTCAATCTCTGCTTATCACAAGGATTCTCCATATAGGATCAAAGTGATACCTCCTAAATCCTGGGTTTTGGATTTATGAGATAGATCTAAATGGATGTTAGGATATTCACTAGTTGTAGTGAGATGGTATCAATCGATCCTGGGGAGAATCACTGGAAAGGTTCCAAGGTGATAAGGACGACTGAAAGTCAGTCACAGGCATTGTCTTTACCCTCAGTAAAGGGACGGTATGTTGGAAGAGTTCCAAGCTAGATACCGGGGCATACTAGAAGATAAAGGCAGGATACATCGCTACTTAAGATGCTACCAAAGAGGATGTTTGGGTGTATACTGGTTCATGAGATGAACTACGTTCCAACCATTGTGAGACAATGGAGTTGTGGCTTATGCCAAGGAACGTCCGTCCCATCAGTGATCCAGACATATTCTAAGGCAGTGTCACCTGATCATGGAGATGGTTGATCTCCAGGGAGATCGAGGTTAGGAGAGTAGACTCAGAGGACAACACAGCGGATCCACTCACAAAGGCCTGTTCCCAGAGAGAGACTTTTATGAGATGGTTGAGTATGAGATACTGCAACCACTGCTATCAGATGGCTCTAGTGCAAGTGGGAGATTGTTAGTTATATGTATGCCCTAGAGGCCATTACTATACATAGGATGTATATTGTAGTGGATGCTGGGACATATATAGGGAGGACTTTCTTGCTCGACATGATAGTATGCTATCTGGTTGATCTTTACCTTAACGTGTACACTGATTGTCTCCCTGTTACATGTTGGTAAAGCCCTTAGGATCTGTGCTTGACTACCTGGACTATGATGCGGATCATACTAGTGGGGACATGGTAGTCCATAAGTACATCCTTCAAAGTCCCTAGTCGTGGGTGTATCGAGATAGGGCATCGATATACCAGAGTAGACTAGCGTGTACCTTCTCGACCCATACAGATGGGCGATGGATGATCCCATATCCATTGGTGTTTGACATCAGAGATGATATACGGGTGCTCAGTAGAGACTGGCTACACTGGACGGACTCGCCGAGAACTCCCAGATGGTATTATACCTTGCGTCAGATGGCAGTTCTCTGGTGACACTGGCACAGAGTAGTCTGTTGACCCGAGATCGTCATAGAGTCTTGTGTGGTTCCCACTGTGCTTTGATTTCCATCTTACCACGTCCAAGAGGGCGTGCAAAACGGTGGTTTTTGGGTACAGTCCCGAGTCACATGGAGGCAATGAGCGATAGGAGGGGATTCGTCTCTCCCGGTATAGGGAGTTGATGTTGCGCTGTGTTCGATTGGCTATAACAGGAAATCCCTGGCCAGGGTTGCTGAGATTTACTGGTAAGTGTTACCAGTAGTTTCTCGAACAGTTATAGACCTCATATCGACACGACTTATCGAGCTATTGGGGTCTGACGTTTACCACCCCTAAGCGAGATATGCGACATATCAAACGAACAGACCGGACTGTACGGTAGTGTTACTGGTTGGATTCACAGGAGTGTGAGTGGGCTTGCTCGTCGATCTTCTGATCGCTCAATACCCGGGTGGCCGTTACGTTTATCAGACCGCTTGCGGCTTGTGGGTGCTTGATATGATCATCATCTGCTGCCGGCGTATTGACGAGTCTTTAGAGTCCTACACAGAGGTTTCCTGGTTCAAGCGAAACGAAATAGGAGCGCATATGAGATATGTGCGGGACAGAGAATAATGCGTGTATGTGATACCGTATTCTATTCTCGCGATGAATGTGTCGAATGGTTGTATGCGATATAACCTAGTTATCGAATCGAGGATTGATTCGATAAGCCGATACATTGGATACTAGTCGGTTATATGCGATATGACCGGATCGTTAAATCAAGTGTTGATTTAATGATTTAATGTATAATTATATATTTGATATATTACTTTGCATTAACTAGTATTGGTTCACTTTATATGGATTTTTTCACTTGGATTGTGCACATTGTATATGTGATATACATTTGTACATTTGATTGTATCATGTTTGATGATACATGATTGTTTAAGTGTATGTTAAGATTAAACCATGGTTATGTGATGGTTAGGGTTATGATTTTATTTGCTTACTCATTTATTTATTTATTTATTTCATTTTGGCAAAAGAAAAGAAATGGTGGCTTGCTTTGTTTTACATTGAAACTTCATGAAGGTTTGAAAAAGTCCACCATTTTTGTTTCATGCCTAACCTAACCATTGACCTAACCCTAGTTTATTCTCTACACTTGACCATGGTTGATTATGATAAGTATTCTTTTATTTTCTATTTTCTAAATACTTATTATAACAATATTCTTCTTCTTCTTCATTTCTTCATGTGAAGAAAGCTTGCCTCCATCAATGGCAAGTGATGATAAAAAGTGAGAAATCCAATTCTAAAGTGAACCCACTTCCTATTTCTTCATCCTCTACCTCTTGCCAAGTAGTATAGGGTGTTTTCTTCACAAGTTTCATGACTTGGTGAAGTGGGAGCTTGATCTAGCGATGCCTCGACGTAGATCATCTTCGGCATGGACATCGACGACTTAGCCCGCCTATTCTCCGATGAAGCCGACGCTAGAGCCCGGGAATTCATTTGGACAGCAAGGGGACTTCGTTGCGGAGCTATGGAGGTGGAGCACCGGATCTACAAAGGTTGTATTTCCATATAAACCTTAGTTAAGTTGTTAACTAGTTTTTTTTCGCCTAGTTTTCTAGCCAACGATCCGTAGTCGGGTTTCTCGGCACCGTTAAAATTTGAAATGGGCATGGTTGATGTCTTGTGAGACCTCATTAGAGTGCCTAGGAACAACATAAAAGATAAAACTGCATAAATAAAGCCGACTCACACGAGGTCGACATCCAGAGTACAAAATAATATACATCGTCCTCACAACTGGTCTCTAAGTCAATACATGAAATGGTAGATGGAGAGTAGTAGATACAAAAGAGAGTACAATGGAAATAAACGGATACCGCAAAACCCACCTAAAGGCAAAACCGCTCACTCGCCAACTGCAATGGTATCCATAGCCAAAAAAATACAATGAGGTAGCCCTACCGCAACTACTCTTAGGGTCGACCTGCAAACACTGTGGCACAACGGGGGTGGGTTTCTGTCACGTCCCGAAAGTACGGAACATGACCGGCACTTAAACTACGAAACGTCTCGAGGCGTACGTAATCTAAGTAAACCGAACACCCAGAAATCCAAACCAAGAAAAGAAGTAGAGTGAAGGAAAACCAATTTAAAACAAGTAGTTTTAATAGCATAAGCCGAATTATGCGGTTTTTAAGAACATCAAAATTTACTGAAAATTTCGGCAGAGTCTCCTTTGTAAATACTGGCTCCCAAACGGGATACAACATGAATAGTATACGAAATCAATAAAAAGGCATCCCCAAGCGGGAGCTAGCTCTTCGTCAATCGACGGTCACAACCACACAAGCAATATAATATACAACGCCAACGGCGAGGATCAAACTCAAAAGGAAACTCAAAACCACCAGAAATATAACGAGCGACTCTAAGGTCCAAAGAATAAACAACACCGGTCGCTATCTCAATAAATACATGTTTGGTTGATGTAATTTACTAGATACAAAGGAATAATATTATACAAGGTAATATGATGGGTACGATACAAGAAAAACCCACCTACTAGCAAGTCACCCGAATGAAACTGAGCCCGCAAAGCCGTAATGAAACCTGTACGGCAAACCTGCAAGAAACTGGGGCACAACGGGGGTGAGTTGCCAACTCGTGAATAGAAAAACATCTACGCACAGAAATCGCATAAATAAGGCAATCCTAGGTCAATGATCATAATATATCCTCAAAAATGTATATAACATGCATTCTATAACAAGGATAGGGTAAATATCTAACCCGAGTGTAATCTCATGTGGCCGTGTGTGTGCCTCAGGTAGCAATATATCATATGAATGAGGTATGCATGCATGAAACAGAATACATGTAAATGAAGAAACTGTTTTCATAATTTAGTGAGATTTCCTTCGTATTTTTAAACTGAGGTATCATAAATGAAATCAGTATCAACAGTGTCTAGCATCGACACAAAACATAAATCTCACTGTCTCGAAATATCAATGTCTCAATCTCAATATCTAGGACGCCGTCAAGCCATACCGGCCCCTACCATCCATCTCAAGACCATGACGGTATCCTCCGGATATCCGACGTGTCGGGTAATATCACCGGTAGGTAGTGCTCTCCAGCCAGGCTCAACGTCAACACCACATTCCTCTTGCCCCGGGGTACCATACCGGGCCCACCATGTACCCGAAACGGTTCCTCCACTCCTCGAATCGGGTCTCGAAATCCATCAGCAAACTCATGGTGGACGACTCATACATCATAGGAAAACCGTACTTTTTATTTTAAAAGAGAGAAAAGGTTTATTTATGTTTTTGCGGTTTTCCTCCAAATCCAGAAAATCTCATGGAAATCCGAATCCAAAACCTCAATAACACGTAAAATAGTGAATATATGCATGAGAATCCATGAATGCGGCATAACGATGAATAACAGTATGCATGAAGTGACAAGTAATAACTACAATATCTAAGCTGGCATATAAGGTAAGTACACTAATATTATGTCAAACTACTAGCTATCTAGCTAAGTTAAGCAATAATGTTTTCTAAGGTGTACGTGACATGGCAATTACCGATGAAGATGTGTGTGAGCCGGCAATTAAGTGTATGTGGTACCTACGCATCATCGGTAATGGTGCTGGTGTCCTAACAGCATGATATCACTAATGGAGTATGAAATATAAAATAAGCATGCGATGCGAAGCGGACCACAAAAATGAGCGGGAGCTGAAAACTAGACGCAACTATAACAATCTGCATTAATCTAATATAAGTCCTACAAATGGTGTCTTTTGAAATAACACGAATCATGGGTTTTGAAAATAGGGGCTACGGTGTTTTTTATGAAAAGATACGTCTTTTGAAATATCCGTAGGATCCCTTGGGCTGTCTTTAAGAATGCCCACGATTCGTTGGTTTTTGAAATAGGTACGAAGTCCAATCTAATCTAACAACTACACTAAACTATACGGCTGAACTAACAAGCTGAACTACAGGTAAGGGAACCGCCTATCATCTGAGTCGATACGTATACATACCTGTATATGTATAGTCAGTGATCCCGCCTCAATAATATCATATCCGATACCCTATCTATAATCAGGCATCCCAAGTCAAGAGTGCGGATCAATCATCAATATAGCTCGTACGTAAATCCGTCGTACGGCATCCCAATCTAGGTACGGATCAATATCACATTCATCATACTATTCACCGGGTATCCTCTTTATCAAATATCATGATCGGGGTACTGATCTACGTCTAGTACCATACTGATACCGCCTACATATGCATGGACGTGTGTGAAACACTACGTCAAGGACCCGCTACAACGTCATGTCGTATCTCAAATACGAACCCTGCTATATCGCCGATCTCACGGCCTCAAATCAAATCTCATCGACTCAGCTCAATCCCAAGTATCATCCTCAAATCCGTATGTGAACACATAGTCCCATACCCATGTGAACCCATAACTATAAAGAATCCCATGAGCACATATCAATAGGAATGTATGCAAGTATGTATGCGTGTATGTGTAGTGCAACACTACCCTAGGGTTCGCAACACTAAGGTAATCCAATACACCAATATCCATCCTAAGCAACGTTATTAATCCCAAATAACATATAATAAATGTTGGTGTGTATACGCATCCGTATACACCACCACGGACTGCGGGGGTGCTATACGCCATCCACCCGACTTCTCCCCGTAGATATAAATCTACTCACCTGGTCCTCGCTCGCCGGTGCCGACGTCGCCACGCGCTTGCTTGTCGTCTCGAAGTCCGCATGGGGTACCTACATATCATAACGCACCGTATCGCATTAAAACTAAATTCGAAATCGAAACGGCATACGAAAATCAAATCGGCACGCGTATCACGCATAGGTCCAAACCTATCGCCTACGCATGCAAGAATAGTCAAACCAACCCTCGATGTCGATGTACAAACGTCAAACCATCGAGAAAAATCCAATCACACTCATTTGCACATTCACAAACACTAATTTTAATATAAACTAGGTTAAAACTCACAAAAACCCCAACTTTACTTAAAAAGTCACTTTTCCGAAAATCTAGCAAGCACAATTCGCCGTTTTTGTACAAAACAGGATGTTTAAATGAATGTAGCGGCCAATATATTTATTAAATATCTTAAATAAGTCATAGAAACAATTTCCGGAATTTAATCTCATTAAATTCCAAAAACCCTAATATTCTAGTTTACAAAATACCCTTTTTTTAACAATTTCATAGCAAAAAAATGCGCAAACTACAATTTAGGTTGGATTTCCATGAACTAAAGTGTTAAACTACACTTAATAAAGTTAATAATATGATAAAAACCCTAGCCATATTTTTAATCTCACATATAAATGCATTTCATAAAACCCTAGTTTGCACAAAAGCTTAATTTGGACATTTTTCAAGTAACAACTTGTAATATGCAACTAGATAAATTTTAACAATTTTTCAAGATGTTAGCTCACATCACAAACCATGCACAAGTGATCACAACCCAATTTCAAAACAAAACCCTAACTAGAATTCCTTAATCATACAATTGAACCCACATAAAGCCAAATTAACACTTAATTAAGCTAACTACAAGCAATTAACAACAATTTAAGCAAAAGGGTTAGAATTTACCCAAACAAATTGAAGATCCCACAAGCACACATAGCCCTCCAAAATGCTCCCTTGTCACCAAAATCCATGCTATACGGGCTAAGCTAAAATGGGTAGGAGTCGGATTTTGATTTGGATTTTTGCTTGATTTTTTATGGATTTTTCTTTGGATTTTCTTTGATGGAACAAAGAGAGGAGAAGAGGAAAATGGGGCTGTTGGGGGGGGGTTGCTGGTTTCGGCCAGGTTGTGGGGGGGTTGGGTGAGGGAGGAGAGAGAGTGAGGTGGAGAAAATAACAAGTAAGGAAGTCCAAGTCAACACAAAGTTAAAAGTCCAACTCATTTATCCATTTTCTTTTCTTTTCTTTCATTTCTTTTCATTGAAATCCAAGTGGGGACAAAAGAGGGGGCTGCTGAATTCTTCAAGTGGATAAGTGAATGGGGGTGTGTGGGTGTGGGTACGGGTGTGGGGTGATGAAAAATGATAAATACAATACCCCAAACATCCATTTACGCTAAAAAAAAACCTTTTTTCTTCAATAATTTCTAAACCGTTTTGGCAAATGATTTCGTTCAAAAAACTACATGATAAAATTTTATTTAATGTTTTATGATGCACAAAATTTGTTTCAACTCATTCCAATTTGTAATTTTCCCTAATTAAATGTATTAGTGACGGCTTAAATAATAATAAAATAATATTTTTTTAAGAAAATTTGAAATTTCACCAGCGGCTCAATAAACACCAAATAATAGCAATTACATAGCTAGAATATGTATATTTAATTTTTATAATAAGATATTTGCATTTTGACTTTTTACAGAAAAACCCCTTATTTTACTGATTTTTCGAAATTTCACCGAAACGATTTTCAAATCGTTACAATCTTCCCCCCTTAAAGAAATTCGGTCCCCGAATTTAAATTCAAACTCCCCCAAATACTAAAACATCTAAGAAAACCCATCAAGTCGTCGGGGCTCCGAATTTGTAAATACATAAAACAAATCGTAGCGCAGCACATGCGCTTGAAAAATGAGCATATAACTCAAATCAAAACTCCGTCAAGCATCCCGCAATCATCGGAGTCATGGAGAAGACATCAATGCCAAATCCAAATCAAAACCAATATGACATAACTCGAAACTATACATGTAAATATCGAATCTATATCTGTAAGTATCTGAAGGAAATGCATGCCAAATCTCTTTAAGTCACTGTGCAACGCGTATAACACTGCACAGTGGCGGACGTCTATCATAAGAAAATAACTATATACATATATACCTTTGTTTGAAATGTACGTTCCGCCGTTTTGGAAACAATTTAGAAGGGTCTCCTTGTTTTAAACATTTCGTGTCATATCAGACACGTAGGTAAATACTGAGGCTATAGCTCGCTTTTTGGAAATCCCTTTGATTGACACGAAAAAGTGTTTATTTGTAGTTTAACCGCAATCAATAACGGTGTCGCGTGTAGCTAGACCGAGATGAGTACGGGTCGTCCTCTGGGAAACGTTGCACCTTTTATTTTTACTTTAGATGTGCTGAGAAAGAGAGGAGGGATAAAGAATTTTATAGAATGGTTTCTAGATCTACGTTAAACAAGAATGTAAAATATAGATCTAGATTATTTTAAAGATGTAGTTAATATAATAAGAAGGCTTGTAGGGTTCGTTAGGATTTTGTAGTTAAGGATGATTAATTAAAAGTTACCCTTTTTATCCATTAATAGATTTAGAACTAGAACGACGGTGATGCGTGTAGATTAGGGTTTCTGGAGGGAAAAGGAATCCCACTCTTAACCCTTATCTCGACACGGAACTCCGTTCATATCTAACCTTTACCAAAACAATCATTAATCTAATCTCTAATCGCGGTCGGAACTAGCAAAGAATTGCTAGCGCGCCCGATTAGGATGTTAATGATTCTTTTGATAAAGTTCCTAAACTTTATAGGACTTAAAAAGGGTTTAATTATTTTCATCGTCCATTAGCCTACCCTAATCCTACGAACCCTAACAAGCGGAGAATTACTCGCGCATGTTGGGAAAAGAAGATAAAAAGATAGAGAGGGAAAACATAATGTAAAATGCAAAAGAATTAAATAAAACAACTACCTTTATTAATCAACTTGAACAATCTACACTTTGATTCCTTAGAAAATGATTACAAAGACTAGTTTGCTTCTCGATCTCTTCCAAGGAGGTAGACGAACAGTTGATGATCAACCTGGATGCATGAGCGTCTGGGGCTTCGTGATCTCTTCGGCTTGATAGCTTTTCCAAGAGGCCCTCGGTGCCTTTTTATAGTGCAAAGCCAGAATATTATTGTTGAAAACTTGCTAAAATTTAGCAATGATTTATCTCCCAAAATCTTTCCTTCTAACCCCCTTAAATTGCGGCGGATCCGCGGCCCAAGGGTGGGGATCATTTGATGATTTTTCTTGTGCTTTCATCTGGTGACATTTGGCAATCCTAGGCATCTTCAGAATCTGAAAATCTTTTCTCGGTTGCTTCCAGACTTGGTCTCCAAGTTTTGCTTCTTAATTTGGCAAGATTTCTTCAACAAATTGATTTGTTTGATAAATTCTGCATAACAACTTGGAAAATTCTGCACAATAATCTCAAATAATATTTAGTAGACTTAGTCCTACTAGGATTTGGTCAATAGATTTATTTGCATACATTTTCCTACCAAATGATAATTAAAATATATTAACACATGAAAAATAATGTTTTTACACATAAACCCTCATATGTATAATATATTATAATAAAGTCCTTTTTTAATATGAAAATGGTAGGAAAAATGTAATACAAATGTGCAGTTTTATCAACTGAACAAATACCCCCAAACTTATCTTTGATCGTCCCGAGCAAACTAGTTTATTTAAGAGGAGAAAAAGAAAGGAGAAAACTAAGCACACTTTCGTAGGCAGACACGATTGCACTGAGCACGTGCAACAAGCCGTTAAACCTCTAGGTGTCCCTAGTAGGAGGAGTGTTGTCTCCTGAGGGTTTTCAGTGGATTACACCCACAAAATCCTATAACAAAAGAAAGATGGTGAAATTTACATATAAAGACAAGAACCATAAAAGAAATACTTTGAAAAGAAGAGTTTCCAACTATGCTGGCTTTTCAGTTGTCATGAGCCCTATCTTAATAGTCATGAAAAAATGTTAGAAATCACATTACCCCTCAATAAAACATCGTCTTTATTCTTCATCCCTACCTTTCTTCCAAACATTGATCATATAACCCCACGTGTGTGAAATGGACATCCCTACACTCGGAGAATTCAATTCAAGCTATCATACTCTTGTCCATCTACCTTAGTACTTTTTAATTTAATGAATATTAAAGATTTGCTCACACATTTTCATGCGACCGTTAATACTTCTTGAGGTACTAACCAACCGATTACTCATGTGCTTGCTAATTAGGTGATAATATTTTCCTCGTCTTGCACCACCTAAGGCTTAGCAGTGACTCCCAGACCAGTTGGCCTTAGGGCACTAGGTGAAGAGGCACCCTCGCTATATTTTTTTATTGCTGCCTTGGCGATAACAAAACCAGTGTTCATTTTTTTCTTTTCACCATTTTTATATTTTCTTTATTTTTTTTTTTTTCATTTCCTTCATACTTTGGCTTTAAGACAAGAGCATTTCAAGGTATCCTCTACTATCCCGAGTTTCAAGACGTGTGTAAGTGCATATAGTAGGGTATCAACATTCAAATGTTCGGCTTCCAGAATAGAAATTATTTTTCAGACTTATTTTTATCCTCAGATTAGTGACTTCCTTCATCTTACTAACCCTTGGGACAACAGCTCATAACTACTTATTACTAGTTCGTTTAAGAAAACTTCTAATTTTCTTGGTTTTCTTAAACTATTCCTATCTTTTGGATGTAATTTTTCACTTTCTACTCTTTTGTTATCAAAAAAAAAAATTGTGCTTATATATAGTATAATGCAAAGTATGTGTAAATAAGCACAAACCTCCCCCAAACTTGTTTTCAACAGTGTCCTCACTGTTGCTGTCTGCTGGATCACAAAAACCTGTAAGCTTGGAAGGACATTATTAATGGGGGCAAGAATATATGAAAGTGAAAATACTCCCCCAAACTTATTTTTGGCTCACAAATTTGAGGACAAAAGTTATGTTCAAGAGCAAAAAATATACCCCCTCTCAAACATGAGTTAGACAATACGAAGTATTTTAAGAGGGGGGTGAGTCATTTGGTCAAAGTAAGATATTACAAAGACCAAAAGTTAACACAAACCATTCAAAGATTTTATCAGTATAGTGTATAGGTTGGTGGAAGAATGTGTTGTATCGAGTGAAGAAAAAGTGGGGAAGGGATAAGAGGTGGTTTGGAAAGGGTTTGAAATTAGAGAAAAGAAAGAATGAGGATGAATGTGAATGATTAGGAAGAAGGAATGGTGACGGTTCAACCTCTATAGGTGGAGATTGATCAATCACAAAATCTGTATTGTTTAAAAATTCAAGTTCGTCAGCAAAAAGTTCTTCAAAACTTTTATCAATGGTGTGATTGAACATTTTGCTGCCAAAGAGTTTTGTGCCAGAATTTATCCTACTTGATTCATCAAAAATCATTGAGGTAGAGGACTCAAAAAACTCATCTACCTCATTTTCAAAAATATCCAAATCAAGTTGAATTTCTGGTATTATTGAACTTGAATTAACAGATTGTGATTTATCAAAACTCACTGAAACTATAGGAACAGAAGAAGAACCGGAGAAAATAGAAGGTGAAATGGGTAAACAAATTGGTGTGTCGGGTGTTGCTGTACCAGATGTGGAAGATGGAGGCTGTATTTCTTCGGGTATATCTTTATCATCAACTTCAAGACATATTTGGGGTTCGGGAAGAATTAAAGGCTCAAGATGATGACCACAAGGAAGTGAAAGGATTTGATGAATTTGTGGGACAAAATCATCCAAAATTTGGGGTTCATCAATCAATAGATCCCCAATGTCAATCACCTCATTCAAGTGAAAGTTAAAATTCTCAAACACCTCATCAAAAGTATGGTTTTCAATCAGTTTTGGTTCAAGAGTGGAGATGTAGAGATCACAAGGGTTGGGTATGGTTTCACTTGAAATGGACCCTTCACAGTCGGGTAAATCAAACACTACAAAGTCATACAACTTATCAGTCATTCTATTTGGTGTACTTGATGAATCTATGAAACTGGAGTTGTGGATTTCAGTTTCGAAACGTGAGGTTTGATTAGGAAGGGTGTATAATTCTGTCTCTCTACCCAAATTCTCATTTTTTCCGATGCCTGTATTATATACTGAAAAATCTTGGGCTGGTTCGAAACTCGTTGCCCTTTCATATTTAGCCATGCTTTCCTTCCATTCCTCTCTAATGCGGTTCATCATCACTATACCTTCTTCTAATTTCTGCTCAAGACTAGACTTTGGTTGATAAGGGGTTTCAGTATAAAATTGAAATTCCTGTGGATAATTAAAACTCCCAAATGACTGATTAGAAGAACTGTCTAGAGAAGGTGGAAAAGTCGGATTGGATTGATAGGAATAAAATGGTTGCGAAAATTGGGTAGGAGTAGGATCAATATTATGATAAGAAGAATATTGATAAGGGTTGGTCAGTTGGCTATCAAACTCTTCTTTGGAAAGTGGAGGTGATGGTAGATATTGGTCCGGGTTGAAACTTTAGCCTCTAGCCCTAGCTATGTGCTCAGCAATGGACATTCGTCTAGGAGCTTCCTCACTCTGGGTATCAACTGAAACAGGTGTAGGATTAGGATACGGTTGATAAGACCTAGACTGAGGTGGCCAACTTCTTCTTCCTGCTTGTTCTATATGATCTCTTAAGGACATGGAAGAGCCGGACGGTATACCGAAGGGATTTCGAAAACAAGAGATATCTGGTTGTGGACAACAAAGCTCGGCAAGTGTTCTTCTGTTTAGGTCACCCATTATAAGAAGAGAAGAAGGGGAAAGGGGTAAAAAGGAGAGAAAGTAATTGGTTTGTTTTAAAAAAAAGATGGATTTAGACAAATCACAAAAATGCACAACCCTAGAACTATGGTTACCTAGGTCCAGTCTCTAGACCGCTCCTAGACTTCCAAAGGACAAGCCGCAGGATAAATCCTCTACCGCCTCCGTACTACCCTTGTAGCCAGGTAAGTGCCAGGTAAGTGGGAAGGAACCACGTCGTGGGCCTAATTAAAAACCACTAGCCTTTGACACACTTGCCTAGGCACTACAAAAATAATGCGGATAAGCGATAGATTACCCACGACCTTCCTCTGTCCTTATTGAGCGCAACAGTCCTTAGAGTCTGGTCTAGATATTTTTTAAATTAATGAAGGGTTGATCTATATGCTCGGTTTGTGATTTGTGGGGCTTAGGAAGGGTGATGAAATCCCCACCTAATGTTGATTTGGTCCTTGCCACTTAAAGATCCGTATTAAAATATGCAAAAACAAACCGAAAAACAAAACTTTGCAAAAAGATTTTTGAGCGGCGATATTTTGCAAAGAATCCTGCAGAAAATAGATTTTATTGGATTTTTAGAGGAGAGAGAAGGGAGTTAGAATCTTACCAGAGAAGTGTGAAACCCTAGATCTCCTGTTTCCTCAAGTCCGTGACTCCAGATTTCCTTGCAAAAATTCACGCACAAATCGTTAAATATGCAATTTGCAGTTTTGTTTTAATAATGATATGACTCGTCTAAGAATTCAACACAAATAGTAAAAATAAAAATTACGCACGTATCCCCGGCAACGGCACCATTTGATTGACACGAAAAAGTGTTTATTTGTAGTTCAACCGCAATCAATAACGGTGTCGCATGTAGTTAGACCGAGATGAGTACGGGTCGTCCTCTGGGAAACGTTGCACCTTTTATTTTTACTTTAGATGTGTTGAGAAAGAGAGGAGGGATAAAGAATTTTATAGAATGGTTTCTAGATCTACGTTAAACAAGAATGTAAAATATAGATCTTGATTATTTTAAAGATGTAGCTAATATAATAAGAAGGCTTGTAGGGTTCGTTAGGATTTAGTAGTTAAGGATGATTAATTAAAAGTTACCCTTTTTATCCATTAATAGATTTAGAACTAGAACGACGGTGATGCGTGTAGATTAGGGTTTCTGGAGGGAAAAGGAATCCCACTCTTAACCCTTATCTCGACACGGAACTCCGTTCATATCTAGCCTTTACCAAAACAATCATTAATCTAATCTTTAATCGCGGTCGGAACTAGCAAAGAATTGCTAGTGCGCCCGATTAGGATGTTAATGATTCTTTTGATAAAGTTCCTAAACTTTATAGGACTTAAAAAGGGTTTAATTATTTTCATCGTCCATTAGCCTACCCTAATCCTACGAACCCTATCAAGCGGAGAATTACTCGCGCATGTTGGGAAAAGAAGATAAAAAGATAGAGAGGGAAAACATAATGTAAAATGCAAAAGAATTAAATAAAACAACTACCTTTATTAATCAACTTGAACAATCTACACTTAGATTCCTTAGAAAATGATTACAAAGACTAGTTTGCTTCTCGATCTCTTCCAAGGAGGTAGACGAACAGTTGATGATCAACCTGGATGCGTGAGCGTCTGGGGCTTCGTGATCTCTTCGGCTTGATAGCTTTTCCAAGAGGCCCTCGGTGCCTTTTTATAGTGCAAAGCCAGAATATTATTGTTGAAAACTTGCTAAAATTTAGCAATGATTTATCTCCTAAAATCTTTCCTTCTAACCCTCTTAAATTGCGGCGGATCCGCGGCCCAAGGGTGGGGATCATTTGATGATTTTTCTTGTGCTTTCATCTGGTGACATTTGGCAATCCTAGGCATCTTCAGAATCTGAAAATCTTTTCTCGGTTGCTTCCAGACTTGGTCTTCAAGTTTTGCTTCTTAATTTGGCAAGATTTCTTCAACAAATTGATTTGTTTGATAAATTCTGCATAACAACTTGGAAAATTCTGCACAATAATCTCAAATAATATTTAGTAGACTTAGTCCTACTAGGATTTGGTCAATAGATTTATTTGCATACATTTTCCTACCAAATGATAATTAAAATATATTAACACATGAAAAATAATGTTTTTACACATAAACCCTCATATGTATAATATATTATAATAAAGTCCTTTTTTAATATGAAAATGGTAGGAAAAATGTAATACAAATGTGCAGTTTTATCAACTGAACACCCTTCAATAACTATCAATGCATGCAAAATATATTCAGGTACTGTCCTCTGACTAGTCTTGCTCAGTACGAAAACACATAGCAATATCATAAAAACGTACTGCTCTATACGAATGCAATCCCCAAAATATGCACATGAATGCTACGTGCGTCTGGTGCGCACGGAAATCAAAATCCATGAATGTGCCATACATGCGTATAGAAACAACATCTAAGTGCATCGGGTGTGCACGAAACATCTGTCGTAGGCAACATGTGTGCCTGACAGCAAAATCTGGTGCATCTGACATGCACGAAAAATCTCGATTTAGTGCATCTGGTGTGCACCAAAATCGCATCTCAAGACATGCGCTCAACATGCGCGAGAATCCAAATCAGGTGCATCCATCGTGTACGAAATCATGAAATCCAATATCAAGCGCCGAACGTGCGCAAAATCAATCAGGTGCACAAGGTGCACAAAACAAATATCGAGTATCACAATCGAAATCGAAGTCCAGTGCACACTGCAAGCATATAATAACTATACAGAGTGCAGGAACCAATTAGTGTGCGTGCATACGCACAAAATCAACTCAAATGTCTAAAACCGTAAAATCACAAACATGTGAAACCCAAGCACGAAAACGATATCAAGTGCAACACTGTGCAAAGATCGTAAATCCTCAATCATCAAAATCAAATCATGCGAATAAATCACCCAAAACATCGAAATCAATAATGGCGGAATAGTATCGCTCAAGTGCATCCTCTAAGAATCTCGGGCCAATTGTCGCGGTCACTAATGGGACGTCTCGTCGATGATCATGAACTCTGGCCTGCTGGTGTGCGTAACCATGACCACTCCTGGGTCAAGGTCTTCACTGTGAATTACCAATCTTTCGGTCCATCGGCTCATCGGCCCTGTCAGGTATGCTAACGGGGACGATTCCGTTTTGGCACTTCTCTGGTCATCTCTTGGTCAATCATCGCGAACACTCGTAAGACAGCATATCACTGGCGTCGGCCTCTGGCTCTCTGAATGTACGTGACACATCTGATCCTGAGTGCAAGTATCATTGCAGCAGTGTCCTGGAAGGAATCCTGCTCACGGTCTCTTCCATGTCTCGTCTCTGCCAACTGTCCGGAAGTCATTGTCCTTTCCTATATCTGCATCTTGCTCTGGAACGACTGCATACTCATCGCGACTCCTTCTGGAAGGTAAGTCCAAGTACCATGCCTCGGCATGCGCATCGCCTCTCTGATGTCGGCGGAGTGGAACATCATCTCATCTAGATCTGGTGCGAACCTCTTACTCCACTTTTCTCTAATGTCGTCTGCTTTGGACTCGTCTCGTCACGGCTGCATGGACTGAGCTCCAACGACTATCCTCGAATCTGGAGTCTCCCAAGAAATGCATCTCACCACCTAGCATCCGAATTAAGTCGAACCATCCAATCGATTGTCAAAACCTCATAATCCCCCAAGGGCTCAACATTTGGGTACAGTTTAATAGTATCGAGTACATACCACAGCATCGGTGGTCCAGCAGTAGAAGGGCAAACCCAAGCCTCACTAATGGCGCCGTAGAACTGCCGCAAACCCGAAGGTTCAAAGGCTTTCACACGGTCATTAAGTCGAGTTAGGGTTTCATTCTTCTAGAGGGACCATAGAATTGCCTGCATGTCTTTCCGACTACTTTAAACTTGGAATAATAGGTTTCCGATATTCGATCGTCTCTGTCGACCCTCACGTCTCTGCGTGAAGTCGTCTCTAGCTGGAATCAATCTATCTGATGACCTCGCATCGGGGTAAGCGAACGATCCACATGTCCTAGTCATTCATCCTAGATGACTAGCGACCTCTTATCATCTCTTAGTAAAACTTATACTGCAATAGCTCCAACATCTGGGGGCGATATCTCGTCGTTTGCAGCAATAACTGGCTCACTCGTCTGCATGCTGAACTGTGCCTCAATCATCAGGAGTAAGCAACACACCAACGGTCATCAAAATCTGGCTGGCCTCCATCATTGGCTCAATTCTCTAGTGTCGATCAGCACCTCCGAGTAACCTCATAAAGGCGATCCGCCAAACGCTCGTGGCGCGGAAACACAGTAAAAAGACACATCTCTGCAATCGTGTGTCGCCGGAATTTCGCCCTGGTCAGTCCTCGTTCGTGACGAGCTTGTGCTGACCGCAACTCTAGCCGTAGCTCTCCCTGCCCGTAACCGTAGAAGCAAAACCAAACTGGTACCGATGAGGCTAGATCAGGAAGGAATATAATACTGAACAAGGAAATGTACATCCTAAGGCTTCATAAGTGGAGTGGCGTGTCGTAAATATGCCGCGGAACATATCAACGGTACGTCACTCTACTTTAGTCACCTATTCCATCAACCAAGGGTTATCCTACGCTCCGAAGGTTAAAACCTAACGCTTTGATACCAACTTTGTCACGTCCCGAAAGTACGGAACATGACCGGCACTTAAACTACGAAACGTCTCGAGGCGTACGTAATCTAAGTAAACCGAACACCCAGAAATCCAAACCAAGAAAAGAAGTAGAGTGAAGGAAAACCAATTTAAAACAAGTAGTTTTAATAGCATAAGCCGAATTATGCGGTTTTTAAGAACATCAAAATTTACTGAAAATTTCGGCAGAGTCTCCTTTGTAAATACTGGCTCCCAAACGGGATACAACATGAATAGTATACGAAATCAATAAAAAGGCATCCCCAAGCGGGAGCTAGCTCTTCGTCAATCGAAGGTCACAACCACACAAGCAATATAATATACAACGCCAACTGCGAGGATCAAACTCAAAAGGAAACTCAAAACCACCAGAAATATAACGAGCGACTCTAAGGTCCAAAGAATAAACAACACTGGTCTCTATCTCAATAAATACATGTTTGGTTGATGGAATTTACTAGATACAACGGAATAATATTATACAAGGTAATATGATGGGTACGATACAAGAAAAACCCACCTACTAGCAAGTCACCCGAATGAAACTGAGCCCGCAAAGCCGTAATGAAACCTGTACGGCAAACCTGCAAGAAACTGGGGCACAACGGGGGTGAGTTGCCAACTCGTGAATAGAAAAACATCTACGCACAGAAATCGCATAAATAACGCAATCCTAGGTCAATGATCATAATATATCCTCAAAAATGTATATAACATGCAGCCTATAACAAGGCTAGGGTAAATATCTAACCCGAGTGTAATCTCATGTGGCCGTGTCTGTGCCTCAGGTAGCAATATATCATATGAATGAGGTATGCATGCATGAAACAGAATACATGTAAATGAAGAAACTGTTTTCATAATTTAGTGAGATTTCCTTCGTATTTTTAAACTGAGGTATCATAAATGAAATCAGTATCAACAGTGTCTAGCATCGACACAAAACATAAATCTCACTGTCTCGAAATATCAATGTCTCAATCTCAATATCTAGGGCGCCGTCAAGCCATACCGGCCCCTACCATCCATCTCAAGACCACGACGGTATCCTCCGGATATCCGACGTGTCGGGTAATATCACCGGTAGGTAGTGCTCCCCAGCCAGGCTCAACGTCAACATCATATTCCTCTTGCCCCGGGGTACCATACCGGGCCCACCATGTACCCGAAACGGTTCCTCCACTCCTCGAATCGGGTCTCGAAATCCATCAGCAAACTCATGGTGGACGACTCATACATCATAGGAAAACCGTAATTTTTATTTTAAAAGAGAGAAAAGGTTTATTTATGTTTTTGCGGTTTTCCTCCAAATCCAGAAAATCTCATGGAAATCCGAATCCAAAACCTCAATAACACGTAAAATAGTGAATATATGCATGAGAATCCATGAATGCGGCATAACGATGAATAACAGTATGCATGAAGTGACAAGTAATAACTACAATATCTAAGCTGGCATATAAGGTAAGTACACTAATATTATGTCAAACTACTAGCTATCTAGCTAAGTTAAGCAATAATGTTTTCTAAGGTGTACGTGACATGGCAATTACCGATGAAGATGTGTGTGAGCCGGCAATTAAGTGTACGTGGTACCTACGCATCATCGGTAATGGTGCTGGTGTCCTAACAGCATGATATCACTAATGGAGTATGAAATATAAAATAAGCATGCGATGCGAAGCGGACCACAAAAATGAGCGGGAGCTGAAAACTAGACGCAACTATAACAATCTGCATTAATCTAATATAAGTCCTAAAAATGGTGCCTTTTGAAATAACACGAATCATGGGTTTTGAAAATAGGGGCTACGGTGTTTTTTATGAAAAGATACGTCTTTTGAAATATCCGTAGGATCCCTTGGGCTGCATTTAAGAATGCCCACGATTCGTTGGTTTTTGAAATAGGTACGAAGTCCAATCTAATCTAACAACTACACTAAACTATACGGCTGAACTAACAAGCTGAACTACAGGTAAGGGAACCGCCTATCATCTGAGTCGATACATATACATACCTGTATATGTATAGTCGGTGATCCCGCCTCAATAATATCATATCCGATACCCTATCTATAATCAGGCATCCCAAGTCAAGAGTGCGGATCAATCATCAATATAGCTCGTACGTAAATCCATCGTACGGCATCCCAATCTGGGTACGGATCAATATCACATTCATCATACTATTCACCGGGTATCCTCTTTATCAAATATCATGATCGGGGTACTGATCTACGTCTAGTACCATACTGATACCTCCTACGTATGCATGGACGTGTGTGAAACACTACGTCAAGGACCCGCTACAACGTCATGTCGTATCTCAAATACGAACCCTGCTATATCGCCGATCTCACGGCCTCAAATCAAATCTCATCGACTCAGCTCAATCCCAAGTATCAACCTCAAATCCGTATGTGAACACATAGTCCCATACCCATGTGAACCCATAACTATAAAGAATCCCATGAGCACATATCAATAGGAATGTATGCAAGTATGTATGTGTGTATGTGTAGTGCAACACTACCCTAGGGTTCGCAACACTAAGGTAATCCAACACACCAATATCCATCCTAAGCAACGTTATTAATCCCAAATAACATATAATAAATGTTGGTATGTATACGCATCCGTATACACCACCACGGACTGCGGGGGTGCTATACGCCATCCACCCGACTTCTCCCCGTAGATATAAATCTACTCACCTGGTCCTCGCTCGCCTGTGCCGACGTCGCCACGCGCTTGCTTGTCGTCTCGAAGTCCGCATGGGGTACCTACATATCATAACGCACCGTATCGCATTAAAACTAAATTCGAAATCGAAACGGCATACGAAAATCAAATCGGCACGCGTATCACGCATAGGTCCAAACCTATCGCCTACGCATGCAAGAATAGTCAAACCAACCCTCGATGTCGATGTACAAACGTCAAACCATCGAGAAAAATCCAATCACACTCATTTGCACATTCACAAACACTAATTTTAATATAAACTAGGTTAAAACTCACAAAAACCCCAACTTTACTTAAAAAGTCACTTTTCGGAAAATCTAGCAAGCACAATTCGCCGTTTTTGTACAAAACAGGATGTTTAAATGAATGTAGCGGCCAATATATTTATTAAATATCTTAAATAAGTCATAGAAACAATTTCCGGAATTTAATCTCATTAAATTCCAAAAACCCTAATATTCTAGTTTACAAAATACCCTTTTTTTAACAATTTCATAGCAAAAAAATGCGCAAACTACAATTTAGGTTGGATTTCCATGAACTGAAGTGTTAAACTACACTTAATAAAGTTAATAATATGATAAAAACCCTAACCATATTTTTAATCTCACATATAAATGCATTTCATAAAACCCTAGTTTGCACAAAAGCTTAATTTGGACATTTTTCAAGTAACAACTTGTAATATGCAACTAGATAAATTTTAACAATTTTTCAAGATCTTAGCTCACATCACAAACCATGCACAAGTGATCACAACCCAATTTCAAAACAAAACCCTAACTAGAATTCCTTAATCATACAATTGAACCCACATAAAGCCAAATTAACACTTAATTAAGCTAACTACAAGCAATTAACAACAATTTAAGCAAAAGGGTTAGAATTTACCCAAACAAATTGAAGATCCCACAAGCACACATAGCCCTCCAAAATGCTCCCTTGTCACCAAAATCCATGCTATACGGGCTAAGCTAAAATGGGTAGGAGTCGGATTTTGATTTGGATTTTTGCTTGATTTTTTGTGGATTTTTCTTTGGATTTTCTTTGATGGAACAAAGAGAGGAGAAGAGGAAAATGGGGTTGTTGGGGGGGGGGGGTTCCTTGTTTCGGCCAGGTTGTGTGGGGGGGGTTGGGTGAGGGAGGAGAGAGAGTGAGGTGGAGAAAATAACAAGTAAGGAAGTCCAAGTCAACACAAAGTCAAAAGTCCAACTCATTTATCCATTTTCTTTTCTTTTCTTTCATTTCTTTTCCTTGAAATCCAAGTGGGGACAAAAGAGGGGGCTGCTGAATTCTTCAAGGGGATAAGTGAATGGGGGGTGTGGGTGTGGGTACGGGTGTGGGGTGATGAAAAATGATAAATACAATACCCCAAACATCCATTTACGCTAAAAAAGCCTTTTTCTTCAATAATTTCTAAACCGTTTTGGCAAATGATTTCGTTCCAAAAACCACATGATAAAATTTTATTTAATGTTTTATGATGCACAAAATTTGTTTCAACTCATTCCAATTTGTAATTTTCCCTAATTAAATGTATTAGTGACGGCTTAAATAATAATAAAATAATATTTTTTTCAGAAAATTTGAAATTTCACCAGCGGCTCAATAAACACCAAATAATAGCAATTATATAGCTAGAATATGTATATTTAATTTTTATAATAAGATATTTGCATTTTGACTTTTTACAGAAAACCCCCTTATTTTACCGATTTTTCGAAATTTCACCGAAACGATTTTCAAAGCGTTACAGTTTCCAACTCGTGAATAGTAAATAACATATAAAAGTAATCGCGAGTATGCACGTACTGCGATACTCTAACATGTGCAATCTAATAACATCTATATGATGAACTGGGTATGCGATAATCATGCAAGGTACTCTATTAGGTACTATGACTATAGGATACAATGCATAACAATGAATGCTGAGCAAGGGATAAAATATCATCTACATGAATTATCATCGTGGAAAACCCCGGTGTCTACCAAAAACACCACAAAATCCCGATAACACAGGCGTCATCACTCTATCCGGCCCTCAATCCTGTAAATCTCATTGAACCAGGTGCCCAACATCGGCACCCGAAAACATCATGAAATACTCATTTCCAACATCGACACGTAAATCCTCATATTTTGGGCTCCGTTAGTCCGGATCGGCCCACGGGCTCTGTCTGTGGGATCGGCCCTCAGGCTCCGGCAGTACGGGTCAGCCCATAACCATCTCTCGACTTTTGTCGGTATCCTCCGGATAACCGCCAGGTCCAACCAATCACCGGTAGGTAGTATTCCCTCTGCCAGGCTCACCGTCTGTATACACAGCATCCCTTTCTTGACCCGGGGTACCATACCGGGTCCACCATGTACCCGCAATCGGCCTCATCCAGCTCCTCGAATCGAGTTCACATGTCACACGTCTCAAAATCGAGAAAACGCATGGTGGACACACTGAAATATCATATCAAGAGAAACCGTGTTTTCAAAAGAGTGCATACTTTCTTAAAATAATACCACGGTTCTCAAATCCAGAAATCACATGAAATCCATAACTCAATGCGTGAATCCATGCATCGTGTCATATGCTGCATAACATCGTACTATAAGTAAAAAGGGAACGCCGCTCTTTTAAATGGATCCAGTTTTGAAAATATTTCATGCGGTCCCCATTTCTCTAGAAATCAAAGCCATCATCATCTATGTATGTGAAATATGTATGTATGAATGCACAAGATATACATATGCAAGCATGAGTGTATATTATGAAAGTGCGCCAATATGGATGTACAAGAAGGTATACTACAATGAATACGTATGCACAACCTATATAAATATAGGAATATAATATGTGGCTACAACATCCTAACAAGCCCTGACGCATAACGCCATACGGGCGATTTCCCCGTAGATGTTAAATCTACTCACCGGTGATCTCGTGCTAAGTGTATCGGACCACCTTTTTCCCCTTCTTCACGGCGTCCGAAGTCCCCGCCTGCGAACCTAGAATTTACACAAACAACATTCATAAGGCTAAAACCCTGCAAAAATGCGATAACAAGATCACACGAGAAACTAGCATCGCAAGCTAAATGCATGTGCAAGTCTGACACCAAAACGTGTGTGCAAGCGCCTGGAACCACCCTGACACGCCGCGATACACAGGAACCACCAGACCCAAACTCAAAACGTGCGTGTCGCACAAGTCTAAAAGTGTTGAAAACAAGGTATTTGATCCCATATTTTGACTCGAGTTGAAATTGGAAAAGTTGCATATACCAAACACCCTAGATATGTAGCAGACTCCACTAGCCCAAACCCCGACACCCAACTCACTCTTCTGGCCGCAATTTGCAGCCAGATCTATTTAATTTGCGGCCAGGTAGGGGAAGTGTGGTCTCGTGCTGTGTGTGTGTCCCTAGCTCAGTAACTGAGTCCCAGTATCTGCAACTTTTTCCTGAAGCACTCGCTTCAAAAGCAGATCACAAAACTACCCAAAATCTTAATTAAAACGTTTAATTAACACTAATTTAAAACAATATAGTATTTTAGTTTAAACTGAAACAAAGGTTTAGGTTAAACGACACTAATACCACTTAATTAAGCTAATCAAACCCTAACAACCCTAACTTTACCTAATCATCACTTAAACCACATCATTAGCACTAAAACTCACTAAAACACTACTTTAAGCTAATTAAACTCCAAGTTTAGCAATAAAGTGATTAAGGTGAGCTTAATACCTCAAGTTGGTCTTAGGGGGTCTAAACTTGCTGCACTTGCCATCAAAGACCAGGACTTGCCATAAAAACCAACAGGGAGGTGATTTGGAATGATAAATGTGAATTGGTGAGATGGTAGATGGATTTTTAATGAAGAATTGGTGTCAGAATTTGGTGAGAAGGAGAAGAGAAGAAGGGGGAAGCTGAGCTGCTGCTGCTTCTACTGCTGCTGCTGCTGAGCACGAGGAGAGAGAGTGTGAGAGAAAGAGTGCCCCAAAGTCAAGTTCTCCTATGCCCATTTAATGCACCATGCTCTCTCTCTCTCTTTCTCTCATTTTCTATTTTTCTTTATTGTTTTATTTTGTTATGGTTTTATAAGGGAAAGAAATGATAATTTGAATGAAGTGGGAAAACGGAACATGTGTTACAAAATGTGTTAAGTTGTACATGCAAGTTACACTAAATTGCTAGGAAAATTTTTAGGAAATTTTCTAATTAAGTGAACACTAAACTAATTACTAATTAATATAACTCATATATATATAAGAACACATATTTTCGCAATTGAAGTTTGATTTATTCTAGTTTAAGTGGAAAAAATGTTAGGTAACGGGATTTATGAAAACACGCATTAAAGCTAATTAACACGAAATTAACCTAAACGAATTTCAAAGTATTACAGATACCATCTCAAGGAGTCGAGACCGGGTCTCCTAACTCTAGAATTGGTAGGGATGCTTGCAGCTCTCGTAGGGGTCTAGGGATATGGGTTTGGCTATTCATCACGACCGTAGAATCCGCGTTTTTACTGGGCTTAAATAAAACACGGAATTCCTAGTATATACAATATTTCATATGTGATTCTTCTGCTGCTGATATTCTGTGATGTGATCACTTGATATGTTCTGAGACGAATGCCTATATTATATATATGAGATATAATAACTATTGCTGCTTTCGTTTCATATATGATGCTTAGGAAGCATAACAGATGGGACTTCATTAATGAGATTAATGAAATAAAAGAAATCTAAAGATGTTGTAGAAACTTGTTTAAAAACTGGTTGCTCTAATTCTTGCTTTGAATAGCTGTATTCCTTGTAGACTATCCAGCACCTTATTCGATAAGGAATGAACCGAGATCCCTTCACCAAGAGTGACCTCTTTAGAGAAACTAGTAAAAGCCTCAAAAACACTCTATTTCAAAATCACTCGATTCTACAATGAGATCAAGTTCATTACGCAAAGGGTTTTCTTAAAAACCTGTCGTCGCCCTCCGTTATTTCAGATAAGTAGTATTTATTACTCGTGCTGCGTATGTTGACCTCTGTCAAGGCGTAGTGTGCGGTAGCTGATTAGTGCTTTTCTGCTAGCATATGATGCGATTGGATTAGGGTAGTCGTACGAACTTATTGACCTCTGTGAAGGGTCGTGCGGGTCGGTTTAATTCAATCAGGAAATGACGGGTTGAATTTGACTAGCAGCCTATGATTTGTTGACCTCTTTCAAGGTCATAGGAGGCTTGGGGAAAAACATTATCGGGAATTTGAAGTGTTGAAATTTGCAATGAGATTGCATACCTTCTATGAAATAGTTGGATCCCGATACCCACTGCAAGTAAGAGTTACTCCTGGGAGAGTTTTACACATTACAATTAGCCGATCAAGTAGGTGTCTAGAAAGGTGTTAACGGGATTACGCCCCTAGGAAAACAACGTTTATTTTAATTAGGTCCGTGCGAAAGCACGGGGAACCTCCCTCAAAGTACCGACACTGGCCTGGCCGAAAGATTGGCGAACTTGTAGGGTGTAATTAATCCCGGCTAGTCTTACCTTTTAGGGTTTGAAGGTAGATTTGACTAAAACAGTGGGACCCATCCTGATTAGATAAAATAATAACCAATGTAATCCTGCAAGAGCAGACGCAGAGTGTTTTCTTCTCTCTCTCTCCTGGTAGCGACCATGTCACGCCTTAATCAAGATAATAATATGGATGCATTGACCAAACATGCTTATTATACTGAGCTAAGGAACATTGGTTCCGCTCCAACTTATAATTGTTATATGTCCGAGCAGGAAATAGGGGAATATTCGGATTCCCATGCCACTCAATTGAAGAAAGTGCATGTTGATGCATATTCTTCAGGTGTCCTTATTACCGAGAACTGTTTTTCAGTATCCTCTACATCCTGGGTATGAGATACCGGATCAGGTACCCGTATATGTAATATGTTACATGGGCTACAGATAGGTAGAGAACTGAGACTGGTGATATGTCTCTAAGAGTTAGAGAATGGTGCAATTGTTGCAGCCAAGTCAGTTGGCAGATATCACCTTGTATTAATATATTGATTCTAAACGAATGTTATTACATACCGAACCCGATATACAACATTACATCGGTTTCTTTAATGAGTTAAAGAATGATATAATTATGTATTGGAGGATAATATTGTGAACATTTTCCTGAATCAAGAGTTGATTCGATCAGGCGCGTTATATAATAGCATATCGTTCTAAATCAAACCACAGTTCAAAATATGTAGAACACACACAAGAGGAGTAGTTCAGAAATGAACGAATCCTTTTATGGCATTGTAGACTAGGTCATATCAATGCGACACGACCAACTAAGTTACATAAGAATGAATATGAGAATCTGTTCGAATTTTCATATTATGACACTTGCCAGTCTTGTCTCAAAGATAATATGACCAATACTCCATTTACTGGAAACAGAGAAAGAGTTAGTGAACTCTTGGGATGCATACATGATGATGTATACGGTCCTATGTCTACAAATTCCAGGGTTGGTTCTTGCTACTTCGTTATATTCATCGACTATCTCTCAGGATTCGGACATGTGTTCCTATTGAAACATGAGTCTGAAACTTTTGAGAAATTCAAGGAATATAAGCTTGAAGTTAAGAATCAGACGGGTAGAAGTATTAAGTCTTTCGATGTGATCGAGGAGGAGAATACTTGCGCATGGAGTTCCTGGAGTTTCTAAAAGGAGAATGTGATTCTCTCTTAGCTTACTCCTCCGAGTACACCACAGCACAACGGTGTATCGGGATGGAGGTATCGCACCCTATGAGATATGGCGCGCTCTATGATGAGTACTGCTGTGTTACCTGTTTCCTTTTGGTGTTATGCACATAAGAAGCTGCATACCTATTGAATGGGGTTCCGTCCAAATTAGAGCCTAGCACTACATATGAGATATGGAATGGGAAGAGATCATGTCTTAAACGAGTTAAGATATGCGGTTGTCCGGTCTATGTTGAAAGGCAGAATCCGGACAAGCTCGAACCAAGGTCAGCTCTGTACAAGTTTGTTAGGATATCCTAAACATTTGTGAGGGAATATCTTCTACCACTCTGAGGAGCAAAAGGTGTTTTGTTTCTCAGCATGCCACCATTTTAGGAAAGGAATTTCTTGTGAAGAAATTAGTTGTCATATGGTAGAACTGGAAGAAGTTCCATCTAGACAAACTAACAGCTGATGAATTGGTAGAACCAAAGGATTCAATAGTCTCCAACGAACCTCAGCCTCTCCGCGAATCTGGTAGGGTTCCTCATCCACTTAAGAGATACTATGGTATTCTTAGTGATAGTGGGACCGAGGATTGCATCATGGTAGATGATGGCCCAACTAGGTTCAGACAGGCCATCACAAGTGGAGACTTTGTGAAATGGCTGGATGCTATGCGATCAAAGATGGAATCCATATACACAAACAAAGTATGACTTTGAATGTTGCACCTGAGGGGGTAAAACCCATTGGGAGAAAATGGATCTTGAGAAGATTCTTGGTGTAAATGGAAAAGTTGAGACTTTCAAAGCTATGCTTAAGTCCATTAGGATCAATGCAAGCATCGCGGAGTTGGAACATCTGTTTTGATGTGACAGTCAAAGAATTTGACTTCATCAAAAAGGTAGATGAACCATGTATATACAAGAAGGTAGTAGAGAGTAAGGTTGTCTTCCACATATTGTACGTAGATGACATACTCTAGATAGGAAATGGTTTCCTATGCTACACTCGGTCAATCTCCTCTTATCACGAGGATTCTCAATAGAAAATCTGAATGATAACTGTTGGATATGTATGCCCTAGAGGCCATTATTGTATAGTACTAGTTTGTATAATACATTTTGGAGGCTTGGGGATATATATACGGGTTTACAACAGTCTTGCTCAATATAGTAGTATGCTAATTGGTTTATTTCTATCTTAATATGTGTATATGTTTCTTTTAACATATCGCTGAAAACATATTGATGGAGCCTTTAGGATCTTTGCTTGACTACCGGCGTTGTGATGGCGATCACACTAGTGGGGGCTGGGTAGTCTATAAGCACATCCTTATTTTGGTCCCTAGTCGTACGATTATCGAGACAGGGCAACGATACTCCAGAGTAGACTGGTGTATACGCTTCTCGTCCCAGCAGGGGAGATGATCTGTCCCACTGCCATCAGGACGTCGTAATGGAGATAGTATGCAGGTGCTCGTTAAGTTACGAGTATACTGGACAGGACTCGTCGGGAACTATTGGTTGGTATTATACCTATCGTCAGTTAACAGTTCCCAGGTGACATGAGTACAGCTTAGTCCGTTGACTTGACACTGTTACTTCGCCTCAATTGTGTTTCCACTGTTCTTAGATTACTACCCTACCATGGCTCTATTGAGTCATGCAAATAGGTAGTAGTTGGGTGCGGTCCCGAAGCACATGGAGGCAGTGACGGTTAGACAGGATTCGACTCTCCCAGTATTGGGAGTTGATATCACACTGTGTCTAGGAGAGCCATTACACATAGTCGTCCCTGGCCAGGGCAAGCGAGAATTACTGGTAGTGTTTCCAGTAGTTTCTCAGGGTGTTCTGGGCTACACTCCGACACGATTTGTACCGCTATTAGAGGACTGACGTTTACCGCCCCCTAGGCCTGACATGCGATACTCTCAGACGAACAGACCGGACTGTACGGAGATTGTCACGTTCAGGCTCAGTAGGAGTTCGGATGGGTTCACCTCGTCGGTCTTCTTATCGGCATCTACCTGGGGACCGTTACGTACATCTAGTACCGCTTGCGGTTTGTGGTTAAACCCACTGCCAGCGTAGTGTCGAGCCTTTAGAGTCCCACACAGAGGGTTATTCGTCTTTGGGCAAAACAGAGTAGAGGTCGCATGGTTTTACGACGGGGTTCGTTCACATCCGCGCACTTGTGCACGTTTGGTGTCTGGGCAGTTATTACTAGCGGGTTTTGGTTTAAGCCAGATGCTAGTATTTGTCTTAGGATTGGTTTTGTCTCATTGTATTCGTGTTCCTCGGAACACGGATGCGGGTATGTATGCACAGTTGACAGAGGCAGAGGATTCTCATTAGGGTTATTGACCGTTGACTTTTTCCAAACCCTAATGAGAATGAGAGATATGATTAATGATATTAATTAAGGATAATTGTGCCATGGTTAGGTTGACCATTTGACTTTTGTTGACCTTTTGACTTTGGTTGACCGTTGACTATTGTTGATATTTTGACCATCATCATTTCACATGAAAGATACTTCTTGATTCTTGCACATTTCATTTAATGTGAAATGATAACGGTCATTTCAAAACTAACCATCACATTTTCACTTAATTATTATTATTATTATTATTATTTCTCTCATATGAGCATGGTTGTAGATTTCTACTCTAACTCTCTCTTGCTCTTTCTCTCTCATGTTTTTGAGCTCTCCCTCTTCCTCTCAAAGCTTTAATCTTTCATGTGTTGAAAATCAAAAGCTCTTGAGACAAAACCATCAAAGCATCTCTCTACTCTTTCTAGATATCTTTGTTTAGCAAACCAAGCACTCTAGTTACCTCTTGGTTGAGGTAGGAGCTCAAGGTAGAAGCCCTCAGGTGGATCTATCTTCGGGAAAGAGAAGACGACGAGGATGAGCCGTCTACGCAACTACAAGGAGCAAGCAAGAAGGAGAACCACAACAAGAAGAGAAGGAGTTCAAGACATAGGTATAACCATTCTTCATAGTAGCTAGAACTTGTAGTTAGTTTGTTAGTTTTTGTTTAGCAAAGATCCTTCATGCATGGTCCATGTTACCTTGTGAGAAAATTTTGATTTTTACCTATTCCGCCTCCCCGAAAGAACCGGGGTGGGTAACGTAGACCTAACAGTGGTATCAGAGCCTAGCTAAACAACAACTAACTGTTAGCAAAGTGTTTAGAACTTCGATCCAGAAAAAATCGCAAAATTTATCTAAAATCATGCACTTTCTGCCGATTTTTAAAACCGCTCTAAAAATAATTCCATATACTTTAAAAATCGGTGCATGGTTTTTCAGGAACAGGAAGCAAAAGCGAGCCCACGACTCGGTCAACGTGCCGCAAAACCGCGGCGAAACCACGCGTTTCGCCGCCGATGACTCGGCCGTGACTCGAGTTTGCTGCAGTTTGTTCAGTTTGGTGTTCTGTGATTTTTAAAATAGTTTGTTTCTGCCCAGATTTTCCAGAGAACAATGTTGTGTTTAGGGTAGTTACAAATTGGTATTTTGATCGAAGTTTTACAAACATTTGCTAAATGGTTATATCTGTAATGTGATATATGCACTGAACGTCGACTAATCGCTATACGTCGATTAGTGGGGGTTGTGCATATCTGTGATCTGTAATGTTGTTGGATTATGCATATGAACTTGTTGGATTGTCGCGGATGAATAGCTGGGGTTTTGTGAGATGAGAGTTTCTTTATCTTTCATTTGATGTAATATGTAAATTGATGTAATATTATTTTTATGGCTGCACATCCGGGATGTGGTTGTAGCCGCCATTATATATTATTTCTTTTACTGTTTTTGCTCTTTGGATAGACCCAAGGTGGGGTGCACAAGCTACCGGGTACTTTGAAGTGTCGAGTGGCCTACTCACGTTGTTGAGGGAGGTTGCTTCACTTCGGGTACTTGGCGGGTTGTTTGCCGCACCCGTAGGGGTCTAGAGTGGGGTTTGGCTATTCATCGCGACCATGTAATCCGTCTTTCGTTGCACGCTCGAACGAAACGCGGATTCCTAGCATATCCAATATGTTCATCTATGATTTTGAATGGCTATCATTGCATCTGACGAATGTATATATCTATATATGATATCTAGTAGGCGTTGCTTATGTTTTGCATCAGCGCTAGTCCAGCCCCCGCTCTTTCGTTAGTTAAGCAACCTAACGGGTGATGACGGGCCCCGTGGCGAATGCGGATGGCATAAGCGTACGTCATATTTTTGTTGTTTTCTGCAATGGTAGGATTAATTGATGGGACGCATTATAATAATGCAAAGAAAAACAAACCTAAAAAACGTTGTTGGAACAATTTTCAAAAAGCTGTTATTGCAAGGACGTTCTCTTTTGTTTTGCATAGAGGTATTCGGTTATGAATTCCCAGCACCTCATTTGACGAGGCAAGGGCCGAGATCCCTTCATCGGGAGTGACCCCTTGGACAGAAGTTTGCGTCAGGGTAATAAATTCACTATAGTCGATTATTCTTGCTTTGCATCGAGGTATTCAGTTTGGAATATCCTGCACCTCATTCGACGAGGAAAGAGCCGAGATCCCTTCACAGGGAGTGACCTCTTTAGCAAAAGTTTTCGCCACTATATTTTTAGAAAAAGGGCAATCAGGTTCCTTCAACGATATCAAGTTCATTATGTTAACGGGTTTTTCGCCAAAAACCCAGCCGTAGCCCTCCGTTATTTCGGATTGGTATTATTTAGTATTCGCTTTGCGTTTGTTGACCTAGTCAAGGCATAGTGAAAGGTAGATAAGTGATATTTTTCTATGAATTGCCAATGTGATTGGTTAGGACAGTCGTACGGTCTTGTTGACCTAGTCAAGGGCACGTACGGGTGGGTTTAATGCAATCAAGATAATGACGGGTAGATTTTGACTAGCGGTTTATGGTTTGTTGACCTAGTCAAGGTCATAAACCGTTAGGGGAAAAAACCACATCGGGAGTTTCTAAAGAAACTGAAACTTACAGATTTAGCATACCTTCTAGAGTGTGGTGACTAGAGTGGATTCCATCTAGGTCATCACACAATGATAGTTGGATCCCGATCCCATTGATGAGTTGGATTACTCTCGGGAGATTATTTCACTTAACAATCAATGCTATAAACCAAGTAGGTATCTAGAATGGTGTTAGCGGGGCTACGCCTCCAGGGAAAAGAGGTTATTTAATTAAGGAACTTCGTGAAAGCATTGGAAAACCTCCCTCGAAGTACCAACACTAGCCTGGCTGAAAGGTTAAGCAAGTATTGTGATGTGCGATTAATCCTGACTAGTTCTTCTTTTAGGGTTTGAAGAAGAATTTGAGGAAACAGTGGGAGCCATCCTGATTAGATAAATTAATAAACTAATCTAATCTTGCAAGAGCGCACGCTGAGTGTTTCTTTTCTCTCTCTCCAGGCAGCAACCATTTCACGCCCTAATCAAGATAATAAAATGTATCGCTTGACCAATCCGAATTCTTATTCGGGGCTGGGGAATGTTGGTTCGGCTCTAACTTACGACAACAGTCAAAAGTATGAGCAAGGGAAAGAGGATTGTATGGATTCCAAGGATACCCAGTTGAAGAAGAAGCATAGTTTTGCATCTACTTCAGGTTTCTTGTAATTGATAACTGTTTTACGGTCAGCCCTACCTCCTAGGTACTTGATACCAAATCAGGATCTCATATCTGTAATTTATTGCAGGGACTAAGAAAAAGTAGGAAAGTTGCACCTGGTGATATGTCGCTCAGGGTAGCGTACGGAGCACAAGTTAAGGCTGCAGCCGTCGGTGAATATCACCTAGTGTTGCCAAATGGCAGTCTATGATTTTGAACGATTGCTACTATGTACCTTCCATGGTTTGCAACATCATATCAGTTTCTTTACTCAATAAAGATGGATATAACTTTGTTCTTGATAGAAATATCATGAAAATTTACCTTCATAAGGTACTGGTTGCAGAAGGTACACTGTGTAATGGTATCTATGTTCTAAATCAGAATACAGTTCTCAATGTACAAAACACACGCAAGAGGAAAAGTTCAGATACGAACGAATCCTACTTGTGGCATTGTAGACTTGGTCATATCGGAGAGAATAGACTAAGTAAGTTGCATAAAGATGGACTCTTGAATACGTTCGAATTTTCATCTTATGAAACTTGTTAGTCTTGTCTCAAAGGAAAGATGACCAAATCTCCGTTCACCGGACATGGAGAAAGGGCAGCAGAGCTCTTGGGACTCATACAAAGTGATGTATGTGGTCCAATGTCTATACATACAAGGGGTGGGTTCTCATACTTCATCACATTCACTGACGATCTCTCTAGATTCGGATATGTGTATCTTATGAAACACAAATCTGAAACTTTTGAGAAATTCAAGGAATTCAGAAACGAAGTGGAGAACCAGACAGGCAAAAGTATCAAGATCCTCCGGTCTGATAGAGGAGGGAGTACTTAAGCACGGAATTCCTAGATTACTTAAAAGAGAATGGTATTCTCTCTCAGCTTACTCCTCCTTATACACCACAGCACAACGGTGTATCGGAGAGGAGGAATCATACCTTATTGGATATGGTTCGCTCCATGATGAGTAATGCTGAGTTACCTCTTTCATTCTGGGGACTTGCGCTAGAAACAGCAGCATACTTACTGAATCAGGTTCCGTCTAAATCTTTGCCTAAGACTCCATATGAAATATGGAGTGGTAAAGACCGTATCTTGAACACATTAAGATATGGGGTTGTCCGGCCTATGTAAAGGTGCAAAATCCGGACAAGCTTAAAGCACGATCAGTTTTGTGCAAGTTTGTGGGATATCCTAGAAATTCTCGGGGATATCTGTTCTACCACACTGAGGAACAGAAGGTGTTCGTTGCTCGTTGCGCCACCTTTTTAGAGTGGCAATTTCTTGCAAAAGAAATAAGTGGGAGCACGGTAGAACTGGATGAAATATCTGATCCACAAACTCAAACTGAGGATTTAGTAGAACCAGAAAATTCAATAGTCCCAGACGAACCTCAGCCACTCCGCAGATCTGGTAGGATTTCTCATCCGCCCGAGAGATACTACGGTTTTCTCATAGACGGGGATCGAGAGGATTGCATCTTTGAAGAAGATGACCCTACCAGTTTCAGGCAGGCCATTATCAGTAGGGACTCTGATAAGTGGCTGGATGCTATGCAATCCGAAATGGAGTCCATGTACACCAATAAAGTGTGGATCTTGGATATTGCTCCACCTGGGGTAAAACCAGTTGGATGCAAATGGATCTACAAAAGGAAACTTGGTGTAGATGGGCAGGTGGAAACCTATAAGGCTAGACTCGTTGCAAAAAGGTTTTCGTCAAAGACCTGGTGTGGACTATGACGAAACTTTTTCTCCAGTGGCTATGCTCAAATCCACTCGGATCCTACTTGCCATTGCTGCCTTCCATGACTATGAAATCTGGCAGATGGACGTTAAAACGGCTTTTCTAAACGGATGTTTGGAAGAGTGCATTTACATGGATCAGCCAGAAGGTTTCGTAGACAGTGGGAGCAGCGGGAAGGTGTGCAAGTTGCTTAAATTCATTTATGGATTAAAGTAGGCATCGCGGAGCTAGAACATCTGTTTTGATGAGGCAATCAAGGAATTTGATTTCATCAAGAACGAAGATGAACCTTGTGTCTATAAGAAGATTGTAGGACGAACTGTCGTGTTCTTAGTCTTGTACGTGGACGACATTCTTTTGATAGGAAATGACATTCCTATGCTACAATCGGTCAAGCTATTCTTGTCACAACGGTTCTCCATGAAGGACCTGGGTGATGCCTCGTACATTCTGGGGATCAAGATCTACAGAGATAGATCCAAGAGATTACTGGGACTTTCGCAGTCCAGGTACATAGAGACCGTACTAAAGAGATTTAGTATGGAAGATTCCAAGCGCGGTAATATACTCGCATTGCACGGAATCACCCTCTCCAAGAAGATGTCTCCTAAGACTGACGAGGAGAGGGTTCGCATGACCACTATACCCTACGCTTCGGCGGTAGGATCTATAATGTATGCGATGCTATGTACAAGACCAGATGTAGCTTACGCACTGAGCGTGGTGAGCCGGTATCAGTCAGACCCAGGTGAGAACCACTGGACGGCAGTGACTCAAGTACCTAAGAAGGACTAAAGAGATGTTCCTGGTTTACGGTAATGGAGACCTCAGGGTCGAGTCCTTTACCAATTCAAGATTCCAGAGTGACAAAGATGACAGCAAGTCTGTCTCGGGTTTTGTATTTACCCTCAACGGAGGGGCGGTGTGTTGGAGCAGTTCCAAACAGGATACCGTCACAGACTCGACGATGGAGGCTGAATACATTGCTGCAAGTGATGCCGCAAAAGAGGCGGTCTAGATGAAGAAGTTCATTAGTGAACTTCAGGTGGTTCCGTCCATTGTTGACCCAATACCTTTGTATTGCGATAACAATGGGGCTATAGCTTTAGCGAAGGAACCAAGGTTCCATCAGAAGTCCAGACACACCTTAAGGCAGTATCACCTGATCAGGGAGATCATTGATCGCCAGGAGATCGAGGTACGGAGAGTGGACACAAAAGACAACACGGCAGATCCATTCACAAAGGCCCTCCCTCAAACACAGTTCGAGCGACTTTTTGAGCAATTGGGTTTGCGGTACGCCAGCAGCTGGCCTTAGTGCAGACGTTAGGTATGCGGTACACCAATTACTGGCCTTTAGTGCAAGTGGGAGATTGTTGGATATGTATGCCCTAGAGGCCATTATTGTATAGTACTAGTTTGTATAATACATTTTGGAGGCTTGGGATATATATACGGGTTTACGACAGGCTTGCTCAATATAGTAGTATGCTACTTGGTTTGTTTCTATCATAATATGTGTATATGTTTCTTTTAACATATCGCTGAAAACATATTGATGGAGCCCTTAGAATCTTTGCTTGACTACCGGCGTTGTGATGGCGATCACACTAGTGGGAGATGGGTAGTCTATAAGCACATCCTTATTTTGGTCCTAGTCATAGGATTATTGAGACAGGGCATCGATACTCCAGAGTAGACTGGTGCATACGCTTCTTGTCCCAGCAGGGGAGATGGTCTGTCCCACAGCCATCAGGACATCGTACTGGAGATAGTATGCAGGTCCTCGTTAGGTTATGAGTACACTGGACAGGACTCGTCGGGAACTGTTTGTTCGTATTATACCTATCGTCAGTTAACAGTTCCTATGTGACATGAGTACAGCTTAGTCCGTTGACTTTACACTGTCACTTCGCCTCAAGTGTATTCCCCCTGTTCTTAGATTACTACCCTACCACGGCTCTATTGAGTCGTGCAAACAAATAGTAGTTGGGTGCTGTCCCGAAGCACTTGGAAGCAGTGACGGTTAGACAGGATTCGTCTCTCCCGGTATTGGGAGTTGATATCGCGCTGTATCTAGGAGAGCCATTACACATAGTCGTCCCTGGGCAGGGCAAGCGAGAATTACTGGTAGTGTTTCCAGTAGTTTTTCAGGGTGTTCTGGGCTACACTCCGACACGACTTGTACCGCTATTAGGGGACTGACGTTTACCGCCCCTAGGCCCGACATGCGAAACTCTCAGACGAACAGACCGGACTATACGGAGATTGTCATATTCAGGCTCAGTAGGAGTTCGGATGGGTTCACCTCGTCGGTCTTCTTATCGGCATCTACCTGGGGACCGTTACATACATCTAGTACCTCTTGCGGCCTATGGTTACACCCACTGCCAGCGTAGTGTCGAGCCTTTAGAGTCCCACACAGAGGGTTATTCGCCTTTGGTCAAAACAGAGTAGTGGTCGCATGGTTTTGCGACGGGGTTCGTTCACATCCGCGCACTTGTGCACGTTTGGTGTCCGGGCAGTTATTACTAGTGGGCTTTGGTTTAAGACAGATCCTAGTATTTGTTTTGGGATTGGTTTTGTCTCATTATATTCATGTTCCTCGGAACACGGATCCGGGTGTGTATGCACGGTTGACAGAGGTAGAGGATTCTTATTAGGGTTATTGACCGTTGACTTTTTCCAAACCCTAATGAGAATGAGAGATATGATTAATGATATTAATTAAGGATAATTGTGCAATGGTTAGGTTGACCATTTGACTTTTGTTGACCTTTTGACTTTGGTTAACCGGTTGACTATTGTTGATATTTTGACCATCATCATTTCACATGAAAGATGCTTCTTGATTCTTGCACATTTCATTTAATGTGAAATGATAACGGTCATTTCAAAACTAACCATCACATTTTCACTTTATTATTATTATTATTATTATTATTATTTCTCTCATATGAGCATGGTTGTAGATTTCTACTCTAACTCTCTCTTGCTCTTTCTCTCTCATGTTTTTGAGCTCTCCCTCTTTCTCTCAAAGCTTTAATCTTTCATGTGTTGAAAATCAAAAGCTCTTGAGACAAAACCATCAAAGCATCTCTCTACTCTTTCTAGAGATCTTTGTTTAGCAAACCAAGCACTCTAGTTACCTCTTGGTTGAGGTAGGAGCTCAAGATAGAAGCCCTCAGGTGGATCTATCTTCGGCAAAGAGAAGACGACGAGGAGGAGCCGTCTACGCAACTACAAGGAGCAAGCAAGAAGGAGAACCACAACAAGAAGAGAAGGAGTTCAAGACATAGGTATAACCATTCTACATAGTAGCTAGAACTTGTAGTTAGTTTGTTAGTTTTTGTTTAGCAAAGATCCTTCATGCATGGTCCATGTTACCTTGTGAGAAAATTTTGATTTTTACCTATTCCGTCTCCCCGAAAGAACCGGGGTGGGTAACGTGGACCTAACAATAACTACTACATCTTGTGGATTATGATCTATGGTGATAGATCTAAGTGGATGTTGGGATTGTCTGAAATCCAGGTACATTAACACCGTACTAAAGGGGTTTAGTATGGATGATTCAAAGCGTGGTGGTTCGCCCACTTACTCATGGATCACTCTCTCCAAAAAGAAGTCTCCCAAGACTGATTTGGAGAGAGCTCGCGTGCAAGGGATACCCTATGCTTCGGCAGTAGGCTCTATCAGAGTATGCGATGTTATGTACCATAGTAGATGTAGATGACTCACTAGGTGTAGTGATCAGGAATCAATCGGATCTTGGGAGAATCACTGGAAAGATGTGGAGGACATTCTTAAGTACTTGAGAAGCACTAAAAGAAAGTTCTTGGTTCAAGCTTGCAGAGTGATAAGGTCGACTGAGAGTCAGTCACATGCATTGTTTTTACCCTTGGTGGAGGGACGGTATGTTGGAAGAGTTCCAAGCTAGATACCGTGACATACTAGACGATAAAGGCTGAATACATTGCTACAAACTATGCTGCCAAAATGGCTGTCTGGGCATTTATTGTTCATGAGATGAACACGGTTCCTACTATTAAGCGTCCAATAACTGTCATTATGACTACAATAGAGTTGTGGCTTTAGCCTAGGAACGAAGGTCCCATCAGCGTTCCAGACATATTCTGAGGCAAGTATCACCTGATCAGGGAGATGGTTGATCTCCTGGGGATCGAGGTCAAGAGAGTATACACGAAGGATAACACAGCGGATCAACTCACAAAGGCCTTACCCCTAGAGAGACATCTATGGGATGGCTGAGTATGGGATACTACAACCACCGCTATATTGTTGGGTATTGGATAGTACAACAGATGGCCTTAGTGCAAGTGGGAGATTGTTAGTTATATGTATGCCCTAGAGGCCATTACTGTACATGTGATGTATATTGTAGTGGATACTTGGATATATATAGGGAGCACTTTCTTGCTCGACATGATAGTATGCTATCTGATTGCTCTTTATCTTAACATGTACACTTATTGTCTCTCTATTACATATTGATAAAGCCCTTAGGATGAGTAGTTGACTACCAGGACTATGATGTAGATTATACTAGTAGGGTCATGGGTAGTCGGCAAGTACATCCTTCAAATGTTCCTAGTCGTGGGAGTATCGAGACAGGGCATCGATACTCCAGAGTAGACTAGCGTATACGTTTCTCGACCCATGTGATGGGCGATGGATGATCCCACATCCATTGGTGTTTGACATCAGAGAAGGTATACGGGTGCTCAGTGGAGACTGGGTACATCGAACGGACTCGCCGAGAACTCCTAGATGGTATTATACCTATTGTCGGATAGCAGTTCTTTGGTGACACTGGTACAGGTTAGTCTGTAGACCCAAGATCGTCATAGAGTCTTGTGTGATTCCCACTGTGCTTTGATTTCCACCTTAACACGGTCAAGAGATCATGCAAAAAAGTGGTTTTTGGGTACAGTCCTGAGTCACATGGAGGCAATGAGCGACAGGAGGGGTTTCGTCTCTCCCGGTATTGGGAGTTGATGTTGCGCTATACTCGATTGGCCATAACAAGAAATCCCTGGCCAGGGTTGCTGAGATTTACTGGTAAGTGTTATCAGTAGTTTCTCGAACCATTATGGTCCTTGCATCGGCTTGACTTATCAGGCTATTGGGGTCTGACGTTATACCACCCCCATGCTGTGATATGCGACATATCAGACGAAGAGACCGGACTGTACGGTAGTGTTACTGATTGGATTCGCAGGAGTATGAGCAGGCTTGCTTGTTGATCTTCTGATTGCTCAATACCCGGGTGGCCGTTACGTTTAGCAGACCGCTTGCGGCTTGTGGGTGTTTGATATGATCATCACCTACTGCCGGCGTATTGACGAGTCTTTAGAGTCCTACACAGAGGTTTTCTGGCTTAAGAGAAATGGAGTAGGAGCACATATGTGATATGTGCGGGACCGAGATTAATATTGTATGTGATACCGTATTCTATTCTCGCGATATTTGATATCGGTCGGTTACATATGATATAGTCGGGTAGTCGGATCAAGAGTTGATTCGATAAGTTGATTCATATGATATTAGTCGGTTGTATATGATATAACCGGGTTATTAAATCAATAATTTAATGTATAATTATATATTAGATATATTACATTATATTCACTAATATTAGCTCACTTAAGAAATTCTTTTTCTCACATTTGATACACTTTACATATATGTGATATATGTATTGTTTTCTTATGTCACATAAATATATATGTGATATATATTCATGTGTCATGCTAGGTTACATATGCAAAAAGGATGTATGAGACTTATACCATGCTAGGGTTTATACTTGGGTTTTATTTATCATTAAGTAATTCACAAAACATTTGGAATTAGTCATGGATAAGCTTGCAGATGCTTATGGATACATTGACTTATTCAACTTGTTTGTCTTGCTTAAGATATTTGTTAACCCAACCCTTAACCTTAGACTATGGTCTATTCTCTACATGAGTTAGACATGACACTAACTCACCATGGTTCAATTCTAAACTCACTCTCTCATTCATTTTCTTCATCACTTCTTCTTCTTCCTCAAGAGAAAAAGCTTGCTAGCTTTTTCTAAGTGATGATTTATTGTGAGAAAAATAAAACTAAAGTGAGCCCACTTCCTACTTCATCATCCTCTAGTATTAGCCATTTAGTTTAGGGTGTTTGCTTCACTAATCTGACCATTAGTGAAGAGATAGCTCGAACTAGTGTCTCCTCGACGAAGATCATTTTTGGCCTCGAAGACTTCGATGCAAGCTTGTTCATTTCTTCATGGGAGTCTCTCTAGAGTCCGGGAGTTCGTGATCGCAGTGAAGGGACTACTACACGGAGCTATTGAAGTAAAGGACCAGTCTACAAAGGTTGTATTCCTTGTTCACTTTAGTTGCAAAGTTGTTTGCATTAGTTTCGTCGGATTTTCTAGTATCAATTCTAAGGTTAAGGTTAGCTAGAACGGAAAAAATTTAAATTCGCATGGACGATGCCTCCCGAAATCTTGCTGCCGCGCTAGGCAACCCTACAATCTGGGCAAAAACCAAATGTACCAAAAATCACATTTCCATGAACCTGAACCACAGAAAAAATTGAGAGCACTATGACCACAATTTGGCCGCGGATCCGTGGCCAAATGACCATTTGGCCGCGGATTAGCAGTCGAATTATGAGCTCATGTGCTCAAATTTTTTTCTTGGTCTTATAAATGCCTGCACATATTTTTAAGGTTACTGAAAATATTTTTTGAACAACTTTGAAAATCGAACAGCAAACTATACTTGGAAATGTAATTTCGGATATTTTCCGTCGATCGAAATTCTAAATACTTGCTAACCAGCTAGTTAAGGTTTAAGTAGGCTCTGATACCACTGTAAGTCGATATCGCACACCCCACACGGTTTGTGGGAAGGCAGAATTTACAAAAACGATTTTAAACTTACAACATTGACCTATCATCCAGGATCTTTTCGGAAACCCTAACTAGCCAAACATATAAGGGTTCTAAACTACTATGAAAGAGTTTTATACCTCCTAGATACAAATCCTTCGGGTCTTCTTCTCCTCTTCTTAAGCACCTAGAAGGTGAGGATCTAGCTTGGTCGTCGGTCTCCTCATGTCAAAGACGATCTACCTGAGAGTCTATGGTTCAAGCTCTAACCTCTAAACCGAGGAAACTAAAGTACCTAGTTCGCTAATCTAAGTAGCTTAGGAGATGTAGAGAGTTGATTGGAGTATTTTATCTCAAATGACCCTAGGATTCACAACACATATGAGGATTAGGATTTTGAGGAAGAAGGAGAAGAACAATGGAGAGAGGGTGAGAAAACACAAATGAACAAGTGATGAAAGCAAGTGAAGAATGGCTCATTCTTTTTCTCATATCAAGCATGCATTATTTTCCATAAAAAATTCTAGCCATGCTTTAATAGTGAGACCAAACTAATAAACAAAATAATTAGCCATGCTTCAATCCATGCCACAAATATCTCCATTTTTCACCTCATTAATCTATTTTCAAAAATAGATAAAACCAATAATGAGATGTCCCCTTCTAGAACTATCTCTTGAAAAAATTACAAGAATGCCCTCACCATATATACATACCCATATTCGTACTGCAAGAAATATGAATACAAAGAGATAAAAATAATCCAATAATATAATACTAGAAGCTGGCTTAATTCTAAGCCCACTAGTATTATTCGTCCGAACAAGATCCGTCCAGCTGGTACATGTATATGAACGGAACCCCGCATATAAAACCATACGGAATCTACATCGTTTCGCCTAAACCAGGGAAACCCTCTGTGTAGGACTCTAAAGACTCAACAGTACGCTGGCAGTGGGTTTAACTATAAGTCCGTCAGTGGCACTAGCTGTACGGCCACCCCGGTACCTGTCGAAAAGAAGGCCGACGAGCGAACTCATCCGAACCCCTACTGAGCCTATCCATGACAATCTCTGTACAGTCTGGTCTGTTCATCTAAGAGTATCTCATATCGGGCCTAGGGGGTGGCAAACATCAGACCCCTAATAGCGCAATAAGTCGTGTTGGTGTAGAGCCCAATACACCCTGAGAAACTACTGGTGTACCTACCAGTAAATCTCACTTGCCCTGGTCAGGGACTTTGTGTATTGGCTAACCGAACACAGCACGATATCAACTCCCAATACCGAGAGAGACGAATCCCTTATAACCCCTACTGCCTCCAAATGCTTCGGGACTGCACCCAACTACTACCTGTTTGCACGACTCATTTGAGCCGTGGTAAGGTAGTAATCTAAGTACAGTGGGAATACACTCAAGACGAATAGTGATGTCAAGTCAACGGAATAACCTGTACTCAAGTCACTGGGGAACTGCTTACTGACGATAGGTATAATTCGAACCGGCAGTTATTAGCGAGTCTATCCAGTTTAACTCATAACCCAATGAGCACTTGTATACTATCTCTAATACCGTATACCAATGGCTGCGGGACAGGTGATTAGTCTAAAATATTGCACATTTGAATGAACATTTTCCCTACTATTGTTAAGTTCTAAAAGGTGTTTATTGTAAATATAGAACATATGAGGGTTTATTTGTAAAAATTTTATTATCATATGTTTCTACATTATAATTAATATAATGAAGGAAAATGTATGCATATAATATTTTAATGAAATATTAGTAATTAAAATATGCTTATCATATCAAATAATTCTAATCAATATTCTTAAAGATATTATATTATTTAAATGATTGGACTAATATCTCAAAAATATAAAATTCTACTAAACACTTTGATTTGAGATATTTTGCAGATATTATCTTAGGTCTGGTATCCAAGCAAGAGATCCAAGTCAAATCGAGATATCGGAACCGAATTTGCCAAAATATAGAAACAAATCGAGAGATCTAGCAACGGCAGAGACTCAGAGCATTATTTTCCAAATCAAGACATCAAGAGGATCTCCAAATATCAATACAAAATAACAGAAAAAATTCCAAAACCTGATACCACCAAGTTGCGGCGGATCCATGGCCAAACATGGCTATATGCGGCGGAAGCGCGGCGCAATCTGGGCCGTAGGATATGAGATTTGAGGATAATGATCTTAACTGCATATAATCTCATATGGAAGCTAGGGTTTCTGGTTTCTAGGACTATATATAGGACCGAGAGTTGTACATTCGAAATCATCACCGAAGAGATCAAGAGATCCACGTATCAGAGTGATCATCATCTATTCTTCTACCTCCTAAAAGAGAGAGATCTTGAGCAAACTAGGGTTGTTGTAATCTACTTTCTAAGGAGCAAAATTGTAAATGCAATAGTTGATTAATAAAGGTAGTTTTTATTTTAAATTATTTTTGCACTTAATTTCTTCACTTACTTTAACGAATTACTTTTCTGCCTCTTCATTATGCTTTCATTCACCTTCATCCTTTCTTCTAAGTTAACCATGAGCGAGTAATTCCTAACTTGCTAGGGTTTGTATGATAAGGTAGGATAATGGATGAGAAAAACTTTTAATTTCTTTTATACATTTTAAAGTTTATAAACTTTAGCAAAATAAATGTTCACCTCCTTATCGGGCGCGCTGTCAATTCATTGATAATCTCGACCGCGATTTGAGATTGGTTAAACACTTGTTTTATTAAAGGCTAGACATGAATAGAGATCATTGAAAGGACAAGGGTTAGCAATAGGGAAACCCTAGTTTCTTCCAAGAACCCTAATCTACATTCATCACTATCTCTTAGTTTTAAACTATTAAAAGATAAAAGGCGTCATTTTTAATTATTAATCCATTACTACTAAGACTTATGAACCTTACAAGCCTTTTTATTATAAATTTTATAACCGTTTTAAAATATAACGACAAACAATCAACCATCTTTCATCAACTCATCTAAAGCAAGAAAAGAGTTCACGTTTCTCTGCGGACGACCCGTACTCATCACGGCTAGTTACTAGCAACACCATCTTGATTGCGGTTATTTACAAAAACACTTTCTTCGCAAACGAACAATCAAATGGCGCCATTGCCGGGGAAACGGTCGTAAATTTTTTCTTGTTATTCGGGTTGATTTCTTATAAAATCCAGCGAACATAATATAAACGAGAACTAAAACGGCATATTGCGATTTTAACGATTATTGTGCGAGTTTTGCTAGGGAATCTGGATTAACTGGAGCAAGGAAATAGAGATTCATAGATTTCAACTTAGACCAGAGGAGCATAAGGGTGCTCTCAATAAAAATTGGCAAACGATCCTTCCACCTTACGGCGAAACCGCGGCAGAAATAGGGGTTTGGCGGCGAAACCGCAGCGCTTTGGGTGAATTGCAGCCCCAAAATCCTCTGGTATTTTCCTAAGATCTCACTCTCCTCTAAGCTCCAATAATCTGATTTTGCATGCAGGATTCTTTGCAAACAACGCCGCTAAAAAAATCTTTTTGCGTGTTTTGATTTCGGTTTGTTTTTGCATATCTAAACCGGATTTTAAGGGGAAATAAACCCAAATCCTGATTAGGTGGGGATTTCATCACCCTTACTAGGCCCCAAAAATTAAAAAACGATTATACTATCACCTTACATTAATTAAAAAATATCTAGACCAAGCCTCTAAGGACTGTCGCGCTCAATTAAGAAAGAGGAGGGTCGTTGGTAATTTATCGCTTATCTGCATTTCTCTTGTAGTGTCTAGGCAAGTGTGACTAAGGAAATTGGTTACTTAATTAGGCCCACTATTTCAGTGATTCGTATAGCGGATACCTCCCACTTACCTGGCATTTACCTGGCCACAAGAGTGATAAGGAGGTGGTAGAGAATTGATCCTACTACTTGTCCTTTGGAAGTCTAGAAGCGGTCTAGTGACTTGATCTAGGTGACCCTAGTTCTAGGGTTTGATTGTGCATTTCGTGATTATTTGAGTCAAGCCTCACGTTTGACTATTTTTTCAAAATAAACCACATTAAAATCGTTCTCACATACCACACGCTGCCACATGCATTAAACCCGCTTAGTGCATGATCGGCTGGACACGGGATTCTAGTGCCCGTCTTGTCCGTGTTTTTTCTATCGACTCCGAAGTCGGTACTTCTTAATCTTCTATCTCTCCTCCACACACCACATCTCCCGAGATGGACGTGTTGGCTATAGTACCCTCAAGTCAATTATTGAATCGTCGGCACGCGATTGCGATGATTGAGGGAGGACCTATACGGATAGAACAGTCTTACTCAAGATGATAGTATGCTATCTGGTTTGTCTTTATCATCATGTACAAACTTTATGTGGTATTACTGATCACTATTACATGTTGATAGAGCCCATAGGATTCTTGCTTGACTACTAGCATTATGATGGCGATCATATACATGGGAGCTGGGTGGTCTATAAGCACATCCTTAAATTTCTCTAGTCGTGGGTGTTTCGAGAATGGGCATCGATACTCCAAAGTAGATTAGTGTGTACTGATCGAGACCCCGACGACGAGCGGTGGCCAGGTCTCACAAGCCATTGGTGTTACTTTGTTCACCTAAGATAGTATACAGATGCTCATTAGGTTATGAGTACACTGGACGGACTCGCCGGGAACCTGCTAGTTTGTAGTAAACCTATTGTCATATAGCAGTTCCCAGGTGACATGTGTGCAGGTTAGTCTGTCGACCTGAGATCATCATTTGTCTCATATGAGTTCCCACTATGCTTTGATTACTACCCTACCACGGCCCAAAGGAGCCGTGCAAATAGATTTTAGTTGGGTACAGTCCCGAGCCACATGGAGTTACCGAGTGGATCGTCGGAGATTCGTATCTCCCGGGACTGGGGGTTGATGTCGCGCGGTGCACGGGTGGCCATCACCAGAAATCCTTAGCCAAGGTAGTCGAGGATTACTGATTTGGATCGGTAGTTTCTCAGTTGGTGATGGGCTTCATACCGACACGAAATATCGCGTTATCAGGGATCTGACTTTATCCACCCCTAGAATCGATATGCGATACTCTTAGACAAACAGACCAGATTGCACGGATATTATCACGGACAGGCTCAGTAGGGGTTCAGGATGAGTTGACTCGTCGGCCTCCCTTTCGCTCAATACCTAGGTAGCCGTTATGTACAGCTATTGCCGCTAATGTGCTTATGGTTAAACCCACTGCCAGCGTATTGACGAGTCTTTAGAGTCCCACACAGATGGTTTCCCTGATTCTAGCGAAATGATGTAGAGGCCGTATGGTTTTGCGGCAGGGTTCGATCATATACGTGCACTTGTGCACGTATCATAATGCAGACGGATAATACTGGTGGCTTTGGTTTAAGCCGGATTCTAGTATTATATTTTTGGATTATTTTCGTCTCTTTGTATTCGTATTTTTCGGAATACGGATACGGGTATGTATATACGGATGAGGGGTATTCTTATAATTTATTACAAGATGCTTCTAGAAGATGCCACCTCATTTAGTTTTAACCATTGAGGATTAAATGGTTAATGAGAGAAGATGAGGTGTTTATTTCATTTTTGTGGCATAGCTTAATAGTGACTCTTGGTTACTATTCTAGCGTGCTTAGTTTTTTGTTTGTTGTGAGATTTTTGTTGACTTGAGATATTTTGCATTGACTTGAGATATTTTGTTGACTTGAGATATTTTGGAGACTTGAGTTATTTATTTGGGTGGCTCCATTATTTCTCACATCTTACAGCACACAAGAAAACACTTAGCCATTTTTCTTGAGTAGCCTCACACTCTCATCCTCAAACTTCTTCTTCTACCTCCACGCTTCATGTCTCATGTGTTGAGAAACCTAGAGTTTTATGAGAAAAATTAATCCATCACCATACTCTACATCCTCTAGGCTATCTAGTTTAGCGATCTAGGTACCCTAGCAACCTCGGCTATTGAGGTAGGAGCTCGGAATACAAATCCTCGGGTGGATAATCTTCGATGGAGGGAGATCGGAGATCAAGCTTGATGGTGGCCTCTAGGAGGTTGGGAAGGTGGTTGAAGACCGAAAGACACGGATCGATTCGGTATAACAATTCCTAACTCTTTATTGTTTGCTAGTTTAGGGTTAATGGTAGATTCGGGTAGCGGGTTGTGTTAGTACCAGTTTTGAAAAATTTTGTTCCGCAATCGGCCACAGTTTGATGGCCAGGGCGCTTGCATAACCCAACATAGTTTCAGAGCCAACCCATTAACCCCATACTAGCTTATTCTTACGTGCTTAAAAGATTCATGAAGCAAAATTCTCGAAATCACGATTTCATTTTTCATGTTTCTACCGACTTTTCAAACTGTTGAAAAAATTATTTCCAGCATCTTAAAAATTCGTGCAGGGTTTTTTAGAAGCCCATAAGAAAATTAAGGACATGGACCAATCATTAAACCGCAGAACCGCGGCAGAACATGCATGTTTGCCGTGGTTGCACGGCCGAAATGTGGCTTCTGTTCACAAATTTTCTCCAGTTGTTCTAATGTTTGAAAATGTGGTTTCTGGGATATTTTGTTTTTGGCCCATATTTGTTTGAGTACGGGATTGCACTTTGGGCCAATACGAAATTTTTTTTTGTCAATTGAAATTTTAAATGCGAAAGTTTACAGTGCATACATTACTATCTGCGACCGTGAATGTCATTAGAGCGGTACAGCTCGTCTAATTGCTATATGTATTTTAGACGGGTTTGCGAACATGACATTCACGTTGATGTTCTGTGTTGTGCTGTGGTTGTGGTTGGATCGTCGTGGTGGATAGCCAGTGGTGCAATGGTAGTACAGTTTAGATTTATTTGTACATTTGATAATGCGGGGCGAGCGTCCGACATATGGACTGTTGTCTCTGCCAGTTTGTATATTATTTGTTTGGGGCACGACCGGATTGAGATCGATGTCACCCTTGTACATATTTTTTTCTTTACTGTACTAGGATTACCCCACGATGGAGTGCACGAATAACCGGGTTCTAGAGGGCAACGGGTCCACATCTCATGGTTGAGACGGAGGGGGACCTTACTCTAGAATTGGCGGGCTATTCGCCGCACTCGTAGGGGGTATAGGTTGACCCACGGAGGGGTGCCTAAGTTACCGGATTCCGTGAAGTGCTTGGTGGCCCACTCACGTTGTTGATTGGGGTTGCCTCACTTCTGGGATTGGCGGGTAACTTGCCGCACTCATAGGGGTCTAGGTTTTCATTGCACAGGCTATCCACACAACAGAGAACGCCGGGTCTCATTTGCGGCTCAAGTGAAACCCGAGGCTCCAGGATTATCCACCATTCTGTGCTGTTGGCTGAGATTCTGTGATGTTGCTTTATATCATGCCTGGGACGATTGATATATATATTTATATATATAATAGTAGAAGTTGTATATGTTTTGCACCCGTGCTGGTCCAGCCCCTGCTTTTTTCGTTAATTAAGTAACCTAACGGGTGATGACGGGGCCCAGAGGCGAATGCGGATGGCATATACGTACATTTTATTTTCGTTCCTTTCTTTGGTGTGATATGTTTAATTGATGGGACTGTGTTGATTCTGATCAATGTAAGGAAAACAAAACTATATATGATGTTGTTGGAACCAAGTTTTTAAAAAACAGACATTACAGACGTTTCCTTTTGCTTTGCACAGTGATTTTCGGTTATGAATATCCAGCACCTCATTCGATGAGGCAAAGACCAAGATACCTTCATCGGGAGTGACCCCTTGGGTAGAAGTTTGCATCAACGTAATAACTTTATTATAGTCGACTCTTTTGCTTTGCATCGCGGTATTCAGTTTAGAATATCCTGCACCTCATTCGACGAGGAAAGAGCCGAGATCCTTTCACCGGGAGTGATCTCTTTGGCAAAAGTTTGCGCCACTATATATTTGTAAAAACTACTTGGATTCCTTCAACGATATCAAGTTCATTACGTTAAAGGTTTTTCGCCAAAAACCATCCGTAGCCCTCCGTTATTTCAGATTAGTATTGCTTAGTATTCATGCTACGTATGTCGTGCTTAGCCGAGACGTAGTGTTCGGTAACTGATTGAATGAATTTCTCGTTGTGTCGGTTTATAAAATTGTATAGAAATCACAACCAAAAATATTTTGACCGCAATCAATAACGGTGTCGAATGTAGCGCGTTAGTAAGTGCGGATCATCCACAGAGAAAGTGAGATTCGTTCAATTTTCGAATTAGATGAGTTGAAAATTTAAAGAAAAGAAAAGAAACAATTCATGATTTGTAAAAATTGAATTTCAAGAATTAGAAAAATCTAGATCTAAGAAAACATTAAAATCAAGAATTGAGATTTATTGATTTCCAAACCAACAATCAAGATTCGAAGTGAGGCTCGTAGGAGTAGATCGGATCTATAGATGTGGTGAGATCTAATGATTACATACTTTTATCCATTAACGAATTGATACTTGATCGATGACGATTTATCGAGGTTTAAGGATATTCCGAAGAAACTAGGGATTCCTCATCTCATCCTTTTTCCTTTCGATGAATCTCATTCAAAATCTAGCTTCAAGTTAATCAAATGATCAATCGTTGATCCCTAGTTTCGAGCGAACACAATCAAGAAAGCATCGTCTCGAAACTAGGTCATCGATCATTCGATTCATAAGAATTTACAAACGTTATAGGATTTAAGAATTGTAAAAGAGTCTAAATCATCATCATCTATCGATCGTCACAACTCCTACACGAGCGGAGTTTTACTCAAACATCATAATAACAAACACAATCACAAATTGAGATCGAATCATAATGCTTGAATTAAAAGATAAGCAAGATATAGAAACTTCACCTTTATTTATCGAAAAATTCGTTACAACTCTCTTGAAATTTACAAAAGGAAGGAACTAGATCGTCGATTTCGGCTTCGCTCGGCTCCTTGAGTAGCGGATCTCCTTTGATCTCTTGCTCCGATGAAGTCCGGCGTTGCTTCTAAAGGCTTTGAAGGCTTCTTGCTTTGATTGAACTCAAAGATCTTGATCTTGGATTGGAATTAAGGTTAGGGTTTTGAGGCACAAGTTGTGTCACTCAACTTGTGGGTGGAAGATGAAGGATAATTTCTTGAACAACCTTCAAACTTAGATCTAGGCTCCCTTTTATAGACCTTGTAACCCTAGATCTAGGATTCAAAATTTGAATTTCCCTCCAAAAGTTTTTTATAGGGAGAGGCTTCTAGAAGTAGTTAGTTGGAGGGAGCTTCTAGATGGTTTGTTAAGCCGAGCCTTCTAGATGAAGCCACGTGGAGAATCTGGAGTGATCTGGAATTTACTGCGGTTACATGGGACACGTGGAGGAAATTTGAGTCGTTGAAGCCATCATGCCGCCGCGGATCTGCGGCGCAAGCCGGCTCCCCCTGCGGATCCACGGCTCTTTTGAAGCCTTGGGGCTTGAGTCTTCAACTGTGGCCTTCTGATGATATTTTGGTATTTTTCTGATATTTTTAATATAAGTGCACGGCGGCGCCCCGGCTGTCAATCCGACGCCGGAATGCGGAAACGAAAAACTTTTCAAACTAGAAAACCGACACCACCGCGCACTAAAATCCTGGATCGGGCCATTAACCTAACTACTAGCAAACTAAAAGATAGGTAGAGAGATATACCAAGCGATCCGTGTCCTTCAGTCTTCGTCTCCACTCCGATCTCCTAGCGGAATCTCCGGTCGTCGCCTCCTCGTCGAAACGGGCACCACATCGCCGGGTTCTTTTACGGGCTCCCACTTCTGGACCGAGGCAACTCGGGCGTGAAGTTGGCTAGCCGACCCGTCCAAGAAATGTTGTAGACTAGTGTAGAAACCATTGTCTCATTTGGGATGAAGTTGCCTTTGGTGATGGAGGAATGAACAGGATATGAACTTGGGAATTTTGGTGGCAAGCTAAAAATGAGATGAATGATAATTTTTCCCACATGAAAAATGAACTCCCTCTCCCTCCTCACAAGTGGCCGGACCCTTTAGGAAATGCTGGAGGGTAAAATTGCAATAATGCAAGGAAAGAATAAGCATTATAAAAGAGAAAAAAAATGGTCACACTCACTTCTAATCTCATCATATCACAAACCATCACATTTAATGCAAAGGAAGAGACCAAAATGGAATCTCATGATGATGAAGCCGCAAATGCAAGAAACCCCCTCCACAAATGGTAATTTGCACAACTGCAAATAACCCCCTCCAATGATAAAGTCCGGCCGTGAAGGAACAAAGGAAAACCGGCCGAAACTGAATGCAAACTGGAAACTTCAGAAAACTGATCCCGTAATAAATTACAGGAAAACCCCGCGACTGCATATACATGCCCGCATTTGTATTCCCACTGAATACAAATGCAAAGAGACAAAATCTATACTGTACAATACTAGGATCCGGCTTAAACCAAAGCCCGCTAGTATTATCCGTCCGATCACGATCCGTGCAATACCGCACGTACCTGATCGAACCCTGCCATATCTCCATACGGCCTCTACAGCATTTCGCCCGAAACTTGAGTAACTGTGTGTGGTGGACTCTAAACACTCGTCAATACTATGGCTGTGGATTTAACCACTAGCACGTCAGAGGTATTAGCCATACGTGACGGGCTACCAGCTATTGACCAAAAAGGACGTCGATGAGCGAACTCATCCTGACACCCTACTGAGCCTGTCAGTGATAATATCCGTACAGTCCGGTCCATTCGTCTATGAGCATCGCATGGTGGGCCTAGGGGGTTGGTAAAAGTCAGACCCCCAAAAGCGGTACAAGTCGTGTCGGAGTGTAGCCCAGAACACCCTGAGATACTACTGGAATACCTACCAGTAAATCTCCTGCCATGGCCAAGGACTTTTCATGTTCTGGCTCTCCTAGACACAGCGCGACCTCACCCTCAATACCGGGAGAGACGAACCCCTGCAGATCCGCTCACTGCCTCCATGTGGCTCGGGACTGTACCCAACTAAAACCTGTTTGCACGTCTCCTTTGAGCGTGGTAGGGTAGTAATCAAAGCACAGTGGGAACTCACACGAGACAAATGACGATCTTAGGTCGATGAACTAACCTGTACACATGTCACCAGGGAACTGCTATCTGACGTCAGGTATAATACCAACTAGCAGGTTCCCGGCGAGTCCTATCCGGTGTACTCATAACACAATGAGCACCTGTATACATCTTAGGTGAACCAACTGACACTAGTGGCTTGTGAGACCGGCCACCGCCCCTCGTCGGGGTCTCGACTGTATACACTAGTCTACTCTGGAGTATCGATGCCCTGTCTCGAAACTCCCACGACTAGGGACCTTTTAAGGATTTGCTTATAGACTCCCGCTCCCACGTATATGATCGCCCTCATACTGCTGGTAGTCAAGAAAGAATCCTAGGGGCTCTATCAACATGCAATAGTGACCTGTAAGGTCACCTAAAGCAGTACACGATGATAAAGATAAACCAGATAGCATACTATCATCTCGAGTAAGACTGCCCTACCGGTATAGGTCCTCCCTCAATCATTGCAATCACGTGCCTGTGATTCAATAATTGACTCTGAGGGCACTATATCCAACAATCTCCCACTTGCACTCAAGGATAATTATTGCGATGTCGCATACTCACAGCCCGTGTGATACCGAACACCCAACTCCTCTACTAGTCAGTCTCACAAAGCTCGTTTGCGAAACTATTGCGTTCGAGGAATAGCCTCAGTGAGTGGATCCGCTGTGATTTTTCTTTCTATGTCTCTCTATATCTCAAGTTCGCGGAGAAAGCCATCTCCCGAAATGAGCAATACCTGTCTTAGAATGTGTTTGGATGTCTGATGGGACCTTGCTCATAAATGAACTCCAAATCCAAACTTCTTAGACTGTATCGTCAACTGAACTTAATCAGTATCCTGCGCCATCCTTCCCTCAGTATCCACCTGGACCACCTGTCCAAAATACTGCCCCTCGTCAGAGGGAAAACTATAACTCTGATAGCCACTCTGTCATCCAGGTCACCTTGGAAGCCTGGAATGATAACCGTCTCCTAAAGGAGGCTGCCGTTATCAAATCCCTAGAACATCAACTTATGTTCCAAAACTGCCTCCGAATGTTTCTCCAGAATTGGATTAATATCAACTTATTGCACCTACTGCAAAAACAACATCTGGTGTGGTACTTGACATCTCATGATTGACTCAATTGCCTAAGCAAGTGATCTGCCAATCATGCACATCCCTCTCCCCTTTAGTCTGTAAGACACCTTTAGAGAGGGTGACTCCATCACCTGCAGGTATACTACCGTGCCAGGAGTCGTCCATTCTAAATACTCATAGAATGTTGTCTAAGTACTCAGATTGGGAAACCACCCAAATCTAGATCTAAAACCATAGATCTAGTGACCAGAATGTCTGATATAATATCCAAGTCCTATGTGGAGAAACCACTGTGTGACAACCAAAGTATAACCGATCTTAGTATAGGAATATCACTTCCTACTCTGTGTATGTCATCAAATACCAGGACATCTCACTCTACTACCTTCTTAACAGATCCATCCCCTATTCTGATGAAGTCAAACCTATGACTGTCACATCAGAAATAGATGATCTATCTCCGCTATATCTGCTTTAGTCTATAAATAGACATAAGCCTCTTGTCCACCATGCTTCCGCTGCTCCCACTGACTACGACAACCCTCTGGCAGAGTCATTTAGAACGACGCTATACTCATCCACGTGCCGGGTCTCACAGTCTGGAACAACAGTAATGGCAAGTCTGGGTAAACAAGAACCTCCTTGTCACCTTCCTTGAGGCTATCTGTCACGACCCGAAAGAGCACATGACTGGCCCTTGAACCATATGAAGTCTATAGGACCCCATCTGATCCAAGTAAGCCAAAAGCCCAGAAATCTAAACCATTTAATGAGTAAATAAGGAAACTGGTTTTAAGAAGTAAAGAAATCATGTTTCAAAAATCAAAGTTTTTAAATAACTAAGCCGAATAAGTATTTTTTAAAATGTGTAACCTTTCCTAAAAATTTCGGCAGAGTTTCCTTTGTAAAAACTGGCCCCGAACGGGGTACAACAAGAATAATATATATGAAATGATAAAAGGCATTCCCAAGCAGAAGCTAGCTCTTCGTCAATCGACGGTCACAACCACGCAAGCAATAGTAATATACAACGCCAAAGGGCGAGGATCAAAACCCAAAAAGAACCTCAAACAGCCAGAAAACCGTAATACTACAAGCGCGACTCTAAGGTCGAAATAATACAACATTGTTTTCTAAGTCTGAAACAATATACAAGTTTTGGTTGATGGAATTTCTAGATACAATGAATAATACTTGTACAATGGCGGTTCTGATACAAAAGAACCCACCTACCCAAGCAAGTCACCCATAAGGAAGCAGTGTGCCAGAAATGCCGCTATGGAATCTGTACGGCAAAACCTGCAAGAACTGTGGCACAACGGGGGTGAGTTGCAAACTCGTGAATAGAAAATATCTACAAGCAGAGATCGAATATATGACCCATCCTAGTTCAATACGATCAGATATAAATAAACCTCAATATGAATAAGTCTGAAGCATGCTAAACTGGCAATGTAATCTCTATACATGAGTGTAGTGCCAAGTGCACGTGCCAGTGCCTCAAGTAATAGCATATCATGAATGTGAGGTATGATCAATGTACTCAAATCTGCATGTACGCGGATCCCGTCCACTCGTCACCCAATGACAATAACCATTATGCATGTAAATATCATCAGCATATGCATGGAAATATGAGGATATAAACCGCCTGTGTCCCTCGCGACACGTAAAAGTCATTGAACCAGAGTGCCCAGCATCGACACTCGAAAACATCATAAAAACTGTGCCCAGCATCGGCACGTAAATCCTCATATATCGGGCTCCGTCAGTCCGGATCGGCCCACGAGCTCTGTCTGTGGTATCGGCCCTTGGCCCCGGCAGTACGCCCATATCCATCTATCGACTCTGGTCAGTATCCTCCGGATAACCGCCAGGTCCAACCAATCACCGGTAGGTACTCGCCACCCTGCCAGGCTCATCGTCTACTCCACGAAAAACATTTCTTGCCCCGGGGAACCATACCGGGTCCACCATGTACCCGCAATCGGCCTCATCCGCCTCCTCGAATCAGGTTTCACATGTCGCTCTCAGCACCGAGAAAACACATGGTGGACGCACTGAAATATCATATCAAGGGTAACCGGGTTTTAAAACAATTACATATTCTTCTTTGAAACACCCACGGTTCCCAAAAACCAGAAATATCATGGAAACAATATATCTCAATGCGTATAATCAGAAAGCATGATGTATGCGACATGTAAAGAAATGTAAGCAACATACACTGAATGCAACAGTACTACAGTGTAGTGACATGGCAATTATCGATGATGAAGTGTGTGAGCCGGCAAACAAGTGTACGTGGGACATACGCATCATCGATAATGGTGCTGGTGTCCTATCAGCATGACTGAAATATATCAACAATACAAGCGATGCAATGCAAATATCATGAATATGCGGAATCGAATAATCAACGCAACAGCAAAGAACCTGCCTCAATAAATATATCATGCAGCCTTGACATTTGAAATAAGACGAGTCGGGTTTTTTAATAAAATAAGGGTTACGACGTTTTAAGAAAAGATGCTTCGTTTGAAAATACCCGTAGAATCCCTTTTTTGCCTATCTTTAAAATATCCCCGATTCGTTAGTTTTGAAATAGGTATGATCGGGTCAGTCTAATGTCTACTAAGTAATCTAAACAGGAGGGGTATGAAACCACCTACATCTGAGTCGTTATACATATATATATATACAATAGTCGGTGATCTCGCCTCAATAGTATCACGTACGATACGGTATATCATATAACATCCTCGAGTCATGAGTGCGGATCTAACATCAATATAAAGCTCGTACGGTAAATCGTCGTACGGCATCCCAATTGCTGGGTATGGGTCAATATCACATCTCAAATACGAACTCTGTCATATCGCCGAATCTCACGGCCTCAATCAAACCTCATCGACTCATCTCAATCCAATGTATCATCCTCAATTCCGTATATGAACACATAGTCCCATACCCATGTGTAGATATACACACCTCTATATGCGCACAGATAAATGAAAGAATGTATGCAAGTAAATGTGTGCGTGTATGTGTAGGTATAACCACTACTCTAGGGTTTCGCACTATACTAAACCAATACATCCTTATCATCAATAATCCATTATTACCATCAATAATAATCTTAAAGAACACATAATAAATATATGTGTGTATACGTATTTGTATACATCACCACGGACTGCGGGGATGCTATACGCCATCCACCCGACTTCTCCCCGTAGATATAAATCTACTCACCTTGCTTCTCGTGTGACAACGCCGATGTCACCATTTCATCTTCTTCGCCTCCATATCACGTAGGGTACCTACAAGTATATCACAATGCTAAAGCATATAAAAATCACATCGGAAACCAAAACAACACACGCTACTCGCATAGGTAAAAACATATCGCTTCGCATGTAAACACGATCAATATCCACTTGTCGTTGACGTCCAAACGCCACCCGACAGAAATGAATCACCAAATACCAAAATCCATGCTAAAACAAGTCGTAAATCATGCGCCAATATAGGAAAATCAACCCAGATTTCACCCTAGATGGAATCAGTCAAAACTAGATATACCTAGGGTCAAGTCTACAGGGTATAAGGCTACAGAACCAAAACGAGCACCAGAACCCCTGCTCTGGCCGCAAATTGCGGCCAGGGGGATTAAATCTGCGGCCAAAGAAAGGAGTCGGGGGCTAGGGTTTGGTGTGGTGGTTCCATGGTGCCTGCACATCTCACTGTCAACTCAGTTTTATTTTTGGGGTCTCGGGGTGATAGCAGATTACACAAAACACTCCCAGATTTACAGTTTTTTTCTCCGACATCGTCTCATAAATCCGTATTCTGGTTCTAGTTCCAGGTTTGGGTCTAAAATAACATCACACCAGGGGTTCTAAGGTCACAACAAGCCTCAATTTCACTTTGATTTCAGATCAAACCCTAAACCCTAACTAGAATTCTCAAAAGTCCTCAAAACGACACCATATCGACATGATACTAGTATGGATACACAAGAAATCAAAATACTAAACTAAAGTTGTAGAATTTACCTCCTATGGCAACTCAAGAAAATTCTTGAGTTGCTCAAAGTCCACCAAATCCAATCTTGCTAGGTTCAATGTGTAGCTAGTGAGCTTGGGAGCAAGTTTTGTGAAGTGGGAATGGGGTTTTGGGGTTGATTTCATTATGGATCTAGGGTTTCATGAAGAGGGAGAGAGAGGGGGAGAGGGAGCAGCAGCAGCTCAGTTTGAAGAGGGGAGAGAAAATAAGAAAGGAAATGATGGGGAATGGTTCATAAAGTGAGGGTTGACTTGGTCTCTCTCTCTCATCATCATGCTACTTTTTCCTTTTCTTTTCTTTTCCTTTTTCTTTTCCTTCTCACTCCAATAGTGAACCCAAAAGAACAACCATGGCAATAGAAATGTAACACAAGTGTAACAACTGTGGAAAATGATATGTGCACATTTTTGCACAAAAATGCCAAAAATCCAATTAGCGATTTTTAATCACGATTAACACTAAATTAGCATATAACTAGTCTTTAAAACTTTAAAATGGCATGATTCTATAAAATACCCTATTTTAGAATTTTCCAAATTTTTCCCCATTTATTTGTATTTAATTATACCAGAATATTAAAATATTCATTAAAATAATATTAAATTATAAAATTTCCCAAAAATAATATTTTATTATTTTGAAACGTTACAATCTACCCCCCTTAAAGAAATTCGGTCCCCGAATTTAAATTTAAAACTCCCAAATACTAAAACATTTCGATACAAATTCCAAGTCGTCGGGCCTCCGAAATCAGTAATACATAAAACGTATCATAGCGCAATGCATGCGCATGAGTACTGAGCAGATAACTCAAAAGCAACACTCCGTCAAGCATCCCGCAATCATCGGAGTCATGGTAAAGACATAAATGTCAAATCCAATACAAAACCAATATGATATAGATCAGAACTATACATGTAGACATCCAATCTATACATGTGAATAGCTGATGAAAATGCATGCCAAATCTCCTTTAAGTCACTGTGCGATGCGCGTAACACTACACAGTGGCGGACGTTTTTCATAAGAAAATAACCATATATGTATATATATCCTTCGTTTACTATGTACGTTCCGCCATTTTGAAAACAATTTAGAAGGGTTTCCTTGTTTTTAAAACGTTTCGTGTCATATCGGACACGTAGGTATATATATATCGAGACCATAGCTCGCTCTTTGGAAATCCCTTCGAACTATCAATGCATGCAAAATATATCCAGGTACTGTCCTCTGACTAGTCCTGCTCAGTATGAAAAACAAATATCCAATATCAAAAAATGTACTGCTCCAAAATGAATAATCTCAAAAATGCACATAACACCACCCTGTGCGTCTGGTGCGCACGGAGATCAAAATCCATATATGTGCCATACAGGTGCACAAAACAACATCTAGGTGCAACGGGTGTGCACGAAGTATCCGCCATAGGCAACGTGCGTGCCTGACAGTCAAAACAGGTGCATCTGACATGCATGAAGAATCTCGATTTAGTGCATCTAGTGTGCACTAAAATCGTATCTCAAAACATGTGCCCAACATGCGCGAAAATCCAAATCGGTGCATCCATCGTGCACGAATGAAAATCTAAACCCGGCGCACTCAACATGCACGAAATCACAAAATCCAATAGCAAACGCCGAACATGCGTAAGTCCAATCAAAAGCACGGAGTGCAAGAATCAAACGTCAATATCAGGATCAAAATCGACATATAATGCGGCTCAATCAAAATCAGGTGGACCGCGATGGAAAATCTCACAACCACCTGCATCAGCATGCACAAATCAAATCAAAACACTAAAAGTGCATGAAAACTATGCTGGAAGCGTAAATCAAAGCACCGTCATAAGGTAGGCATGAAATCACAGTCAATACCTCAAGAATAATAACTATGCGCAAGGTATAAATACCCAGTAGGTGCAACCATGGTGCACAAAAACAAAAATCATAGAACTCAGCCATCAAAACCAAATCATGCAAATAGATCGCCAAAATACCTAAATCCAAAGTGACGGATAGGTGATAGTCGAATCACAAAATCACAAATCATAAATACCGCCGTCGGTATATCCTCCTTCGAAGTCGAGAAGGTGCCGGTACATCCAATGCGAGCGGCGCAAGATATCTACTTGCCTCTTGCTCGCGGCTGGCGTCCTCTGGCTCTGGTTCCTTATCTTCCCTGTGGATTACCAATCTCGCAATCCATTGGCTCATCGGCCCGGTCAGGTGTGCTGACAGGAACGATTCCGTTCTGGCACTTTCCTGGTCATCTCTCGGTCAATCCTCACGATCGCTCATAACGCAGCACATCTCTGGCGCCGACCTCTGGTCCTCTAAATGCACATCACACATCGGCTCCTGGTGCAAATCTTATTGCAGCAGTGTACTGGAAGGAATCCCTGCTCAAGGTCTCTTCTGATCTCGCCTAAGCTAAATTATACGGAGGCTGGTACTCTGGCATAATCTTTTCTTGCCCTCTGGACGTCTGCGTCCTTAGTACAACATCTTCTCGGAAGCTGGTCATATCCCTGTGCCTCTGTATGCATATCCGACCTTTAATCTTAACGGGGAGTAGTAACAGCTCATCTGCATCTCGCACGAACTTCTTGTCCCGCTTGTTTGTATCATCGACCATTTCGACATCACGCCTCTATCTGCGCACTGCAATGTCCTCGGCTACGGTCCATCCGAAGTCTCAAACACGGACTCGAAATCACGAACTCGGTATCTTCGTCATACAGTAGAAGATATCTAGCCGAACACGTCCTCAGCGTGCATATCGCATCTCTGATGTCAGCGGAGTGGAACGTCATCTCGTCGAAATCTCATGCGAACTCTTTACTCCGCTATGCTTCAATATCGACTGATTCGGATTCATCTTATCGTGGCTACACAGACTGCGCTCCAACGGCTATGCTCGTATCTGGAGTCTCCCAAGCAGTGTCCCATCACATGATATCCGAATGATGTCGAATCGTCCGATCGACTCGTCAGAACCTCATAATCCCCCAAGAGCTCAACATCTCGGGTACAGTTTAATAATATCGAGTACATACCACAGCATCGGTGGTCCAGCCGTAGAAGGACAAACCCAAGCCTCACTAATGGCGCCGCGGAACTGCCGCAAACCCTAAGGTTCAAAGGCTTTCACACGGTCATTATGTCGAGTTAGGGTTTCATTCTTCTAGAGGGTCCATAGAATCGCTTGCATGTCTTTCCGAATACTTTAAACTTGAAAAATAGGTTCCTGACATCCGATCGTCTCAATCGACTCTCAACGAATCTGCGTGAAGTCGCCTCTAGCTGGAATCAATCTATCTGGTGACCTCGCATCGGGGTAAGCGAACGAACCACATGTCCTAGTCATTCATCCTCGGTGACTAGCGACTCACCATCATATCTCGAAGTATCTACTCATGCTGCAGTAGTTCCAACCATCTGGGTGATATCTCGTCATTTGCAGCAACAACTGGCTCGTTCGTTCGTGCGCTGAACAACGCCTCAATCGACCTGGATAAGCGACAATATCAACGGTCATCACATCCTGGCTGGCCTCTATCAGTGGATCAATCCTCTGGTACGACCGGTACATCCGAGAAATCTCGCAACACGGATCTGTCAAACGCTCATAGTGCAGAAACACAAAATACGAAGCCTCTATGCAACTGTAAGTCTCTGGAATCACGCCCTGGTCAGTCCTCGTCCACGACGAGCTCATGCTGACGCAACTTGAGCCGTAGCTCACTCTGCCCGTGCAATCGTGGCAGCAAAATCATAACCAGTATCGATGAGGATAGATCATAGGAAGGAATATAATACGGTGCAAGGAAATGTACATCCTAAGGTTTCTTAAGCGGAGTGGCGTGTCGTAAGTATGCCGCGGAACATACATACGGTACGTCCCTCTACTCAAGCTACCTACTCCATCAACCAAGGGTCATCCTATGCGATGAAAGTTCGGGTATAATACCCCCCTCGACTAAGTCTAAGTTCCGTAAGGTCAAGCCTAAGTCCCGTATATATATAAACGCCCTAGGCTCCACATAGTCAAACTTAGACTCGAACCAAGGTCAACCTAGCGCTCTGATACCAACTTTGTCACGACCCGAAAGAGCACGTGACTGGCCCTTGAACCATATGAAGTCTATAGGACCCCATCTGATCCAAGTAAGCCAAAAGCCCCGAAATCTAAAACCATTTAATGAGTAAATAAGGAAAACTGGTTTTAAGAAGTAAAGAAATCATGTTTCAAAAATCAAAGTTTATAAATAACTAAGCCGAATATGTATTTTTTAAAATGTGTAACCTTTCCTGAAAATTTCGGCAGAGTTTCTTTTGTAAAAACCGGCCCCGAACGGGGTACAACAAGAATAATATATATGAAATGATAAAAGGCATCCCCAAGCGGGAGCTAGCTCTTCGTCAATCGACGGTCACAACCACGCAAGCAATAGTAATATACAACGCCAAAGGGCGAGGATCAAAACCCAAAAAGAAACTCAAACAGCCAGAAAACCGTAATACTACAAGTGCGACTCTAAGGTCGAAATAATACAACACTATTTTCTAAGTCTGAAACAATATACAAGTTTTGGTTGATGGAATTTCTAGATACAATGAATAATACTTGTACAATGGCGGTTCTGATACAAAAGAACCCACCTACCCAAGCAAGTCACCCATAAGGAAGCAGTGTGCCAGAAATGCCGCTATGGAATCTGTACGGCAAAACCTGCAAGAACTGTGGCACAACAGGGGTGAGTTGCCAACTCGTGAATAGAAAATATCTACAAGCAGAGATCGAATGTATGACCCATCCTAGGTCAATACGATCAGATATAAATAAACCTCAATATGAATAAGTCTGAAGCATGCTAAACTGACAATGTAATCTCTATACATGAGTGTAGTGCCCAGTGCTCGTGCCAGTGCCTCAAGTAATAGCATATCATGAATGTGAGGTATGATCAATGTACTCAAATCTGCATGTACGTGGATCCCGTCCACTCGTCACCCAATGACAATAACCATTATGCATGTAAATATCATCAGCATATGCATGGAAATATGAGGATATAAACCACCTGTGTCCCTCGCGACACGTCAAAGTCATGGAACCAGAGTGCCCAGCATCGACACTCGAAAACATCATGAAAAATATGCCCAGCATCGGCACGCAAATCCTCATATATCGGGCTCCGTCAGTCCGGATCGGCCCACGGGCTCTGTCTGCGGTATCGGGCTTCGGCCTCGGCAGTACGCCCATATCCATCTATCGACTCTGGTAAGTATCCTCCGGATAACCTCCAGGTCCAACCAATCACCGGTAGGTACTCGCCACCCTGCCAGGCTCATCGTCTACTCCACGAAAAACATTTCTTGCCCCGGGGAACCATACCGGGTCCACCATGTACCCACAATCGGCCTCATCCGCCTTCTCGAATTGGGTTTCACATGTCGCTCTCAGCATCGAGAAAATACATGGTGGACGCACTGAAATATCATATCAAGGGTAATCGGGTTTTAAAACAATTACATATTCTTCTTTTGAAACATCCACGGTTCCCAAAAACCAGAAATATCATGGAAACAATATATCTCAATGCGTATAATCAGAAAGCATGATGTATACGACATGTAAAGAAATGTAAGCAACATACACTGAATGCAACAGTACTACAGTGTAGTGACATGGCAATTATCGATGATGAAGTGTGTGAGCCGGCAAACAAGTGTACATGGGACATACGCATCATCGATAATGGTGCTGGTGTCCTATCAGCATGACTGAAATATATCAACAATACAAGCGATGCAATGCAAATAGCATGAATATGCGGAATCGAATAATCAACGCAACAGTAAAGAACCTGCCTCAATAAATATATCATGCAGCCTTGACATTTGAAATAAGACGAGTCGGGGTTTTTAATAAAATAAGGGTTACGGCGTTTTAAGAAAAGATGCTTCGTTTGAAAATACCCGTAGAATCCCTTTTTTGCCTATCTTTAAAATATCCCCGATTCGTTAGTTTTGAAATAGGTATGACTCGGGTCAGTCTAATGTCTACTAAGTAATCTAAACAGGAGGGGTATGAAACCACCTACATCTGAGTCGTTATACATATATATATATACAATAGTCGGTGATCTCGCCTCAATAGTATCACGTACGATACGGTATATCATATAACATCCTCGAGTCATAAGTGCGGATCTAACATCAATATAAAGCTCGTACGGTAAATCGTCGTAGGGCATCCCAATAGCTGGGTACGGGTCAATATCACATCTCAAATACGAACTCTGTCATATCGCCGAATCTCACGGCCTCAATCAAACCTCATCGACTCATCTCAATCCAATGTATCATCCTCAATTCCGTATATGAACACATAGTTCCATACCCATGTGTAGATATACACACCTCTATATGCGCACAGATAAATGAAAGAATGTATGCAAGTAAATGTGCGCATGTATGTGTAGGTATAACCACTACTCTAGAGTTTCGCACTATACTAAACCAATACATCCTTATCATCAATAATCCATTATTACCATCAATAATAATCTTAAAGAACACATAATAAATATATGTGTGTATACGTATTCATATACATCACCACGGACTGCGGGGGTGCTATACGCCATCCACCCAACTTCTCCCCGTAGATATAAATCTACTCACCTTGCTTCTCGTGTGACAACGCCGATGTCACCATTTCATCTTCTTCGCCTCCACATCACGTAGGGTACCTACAAGTATATCACAATGCTAAAGCACATAAAAATCACATCGGAAACCAAAACAACACACGCTACTCGCATAGGTAAAAACCTATCACTTCGCATGTAAACACGATCAATATCCACTTGTCGTTGACGTCCAAACGCCACCCGACGGAAACGAATCACCAAATACCAAAATCCATGCTAAAACAAGTCGTAAATCATGCGCCAACATAGGAAAATCAACCCAGATTTCACCCTAGATGGAATCAGTCAAAACTAGACATACCCAGGGTCAAGTCTACAGGGGATAAGGCTACAGAACCAAAACGAGCACCAGAACCCCTGCTCTGGCCGCAAATTGCAGCGAGGGGGATTAAATCTGTGGCCAAAGAAAGGAGTTGGGGGCTAAGGTTTGGTGTGGTGGTTCCATGGTGCCTGCACATCTCTCTGTCAACTCAGTTTTATTTATGGGGTCTCGGGGTGATAGCAGATTACACAAAACACTCCCAGATTTACAGTTTTTTTCTCCGACATCGTCTCATGAATCCGTATTCTTGTTCTAGTTCCAGGTTTAGGTCTAAAATAATATCACACCAGGGGTTCTAAGGTCACAACAAGCCTCAATTTCACTTTGATTTCAGATCAAACCCTAAACCCTAACTAGAATTCTCAAAAGTCCTCAAAACGACACCATATCGACATGATACTAGTATGGATACACAAGAAATCAAAATATTAAACTAAAGGTGCAAAATTTACCTCCTTTGGCAACTCAAAAAAATTCTAGAGTTGCTCAAAGTCCACCAAATCCAATCCTGCTAGGTTCAATGTGTAGCTAGTGAGCTTGGGAGCAAGTTTTATGAAGTGGGAATGGGGTTTTGGGGTTGATTTCATTATGGATCTAGGGTTTCATGAAGAGGGAGAGAGAGAGGGAGAGGGAGCAGCAGCAGCTCAGTTTGAAGAGGGGAGAGAAAATAAGAAAGGAAATGATGGGGAATGGTTCATAATGTGAGGGTTGACTTGGTCTCTCTCTCTCATCATCATTCTACTTTTTCCTTTTCTTTTCTTTTCCTTTTTCTTTTCCTTCTCACTCTAATAGTGAACCCAAAAGACCAACCATGGCAATAGAAATGTAACATAAGTGTAACAAGTGTGGAAAATGATATGTGCACATTTTTGCAAAAAAATGCCAAAAATCCAATGAGCTATTTTTAATCGCGATTAATACTAAATTAGCTTATAACTAGTCTTAAAAACTTTAAAATGGCATGATTCTATAAAATACCCTATTTTAGAATTTTCCAAAACTTTTCCCCATTTATTTGTATTTAATTATACCAGAATATTGAAATATTCATTAAAATAATATTAAATTATAAAATTTCCCAAAAATAATATTTTATTATTTTGAAACGTTACACTACCGGAGTACCTCTCGGGTGCCTGAGGTTACCCACCATATCTGCGGAGTGGCCAATGGAATGTCAAACCAGATTGAATTTTTAGGTTCTTATCAAATCTTCAGTAATCGTTTGCGGTTCTGGAATCACTTCCAGTTCTACCTTACTCCCACTACTGTTTTCTAAAAAAAATCCATTTTTATTAAAACTGTGGCGAGTCAAGAACAATATCACTATTGATCTTCCAGATGGTAGAAAATCAACCCTCGTCATAGCCTGGGTCAACCCACAAACAGCCATTACAGAAACGTGCCTTGAGTTATCCAGAGTCTGGTTTTAAGCATAAGCCGGACAACTCCCCATACCTTAACAATGTCAAGATATGAACTGTTCTATATCCAATATAGAAACAGAGCCACTGATTTAATTGAACCAGATTCAAATCATGCAGCTGTCTCCAGTGCATGTCAACTAAATGGAAGGAGGCCGATCAGCGTTACTCAACTTAGGAGTACTTCCAATTATGAGTAACCTGAAAAAGAAGCAAGTTCTCTTAAACATTACTATCAACTGAACACCATACACAAGTATCTACATCTTCGATCACCTTGAAGAATCCCGATACTTGCAACATCTGGTTCTCTACTTTACTCTTATACCTATAACTTCTCAAAACATGGACCTTGTATTTCTACGAAACACATGTCTAAGAACTAGAGAAGTCACAAGTAAACAGAATATAGTACGAGGACCAACCACTCTGTCCTAATGGACATTGGACAATATACAATACTCTGTATAAGTCCCCTGAGTCTAGCGACTCATTCACTGTGTGTCGTAGGTTGAAAACTGTACTTATGGTTAAGAAGAATTACACTGCTGTTTAATGCTCCTTACCTAACCATCCACTGATATAGGTAAATGTCATGGACATAATTTCAAAAAGGTGTATCTCACTCTATAAAAATAGACGTACAGATATATCAATTTGAAATTGGTGCACAACAACGGATATTCAAAACCAAATATTTGCCGTCCGGCAAACAACCCAGGTGACTTCCTTAAATATCACCAATTACAATGAATCCTGATATAATGAGGATGATCACCTAATTCCCAATAACTTACTCCCACTCATCATCTGTAAAACCATACAGATGTGAGAATCAAACCTGGTAAATACATACCCTGGAGCAAGTGTCTAATTGGGAAATCAGTTTTCTTTTAACAGTACACAGTGAAACTGAAAACATTGAAATGTTTCGATGGGGTATCCCGGTATTCCTAGTAATGCTTCTTCCATTATCCATATTCACAGCTGTAACCGTATAATTCTTTGCCATCTCTCCAAATCCCTTTATATGTCTTTAGTCATTACCTTCTGTACACCCCTTTAGGCCAAATGGTTTTCTTCTTTCCCTACCGCTCGGCACCAGCCTATGGTTTGGAAGAAGACTATCCAATAAGCATAATGGGTGTACTGTCCTAATCCTAGGAGCACTCGTAATGCGAGAGAAGGTGAAGATAAAAGACAACCGAATAAACCTTATTCCTATTTCTCCTGAACCAGAATCCATCCCCGAACTGGAACAAGTTCCTTACGAGTTCGTATATAACCATACGATGAAGTATCCAATAAACTGTGGATCTTCATAATGATACGGAGTGTCCTGGAGAAATACAAAGGTGGTTTAGGATTGGCGAAGAAATACTTGGTTTGGTCGTGAATAGCAGTCGCAATTTACTTTGCCCTCTTACTAATCCCTTTGTTTGTCTTTACATAATACCTTCTGTACACCATCGTTATGCTAATTGGTTTTCTTCATTCCCCACCGTTCGGCACTAGCCTAAGGTATGGAAGAAGACTATCCAATTTGCGTAATAGGTGTACTATCTCCTAAACCAAGGAGTACTCGCAACCTGAGAGAAGGTAAAAGGAAAAGACAACTGAATAGTCCTGTTCGTTTTCTCCAGAACCGGAAACCATTCTCGAATTCCTTCGAGTTCGTATATAACCATACGATGGTTTTGTCCAATGGAAGTGGACGTTCGTAGTAATACGGGGTGTCTTGGAGAAAAGGGTAAAAGCAGGAGTGGCAATGAGGTTTGCAACTCTGACAATCCAAAAGCCAGTGTTTAAGAAGGTTCGGTTAATTTTTGTCACTGAGTCATAGTCTAGGGTCGGGTCAATGGTCGCTGCCAGAGAGAGAGAGAAAAGAAACAGTCAGCGTGCACTCTAACCTAGATCAGAATGGTTATCACTTTATCTAATCTGGAAACCTCCCACTGTAACGTCAAATTCTTCCCCAAACCTGAAAGAAGAATTAGCCGGGATCACCCGAGGAGTAAACCAACTCATCAGTGGGAATCGGGATCCAACTATCATCGTATGATAACGTGACGGAATCCGCTCACGTTATCACACTCCAGAAGGTATGCGCATATCTGGCAAGTCTTAGTTTCTTTTGAAACTCCCGATGTGATTTTTGCCCCATGCTCTTATGACCTTGACGAAGGCCAATATATCATAAGTCACATGTCAAGTTCTACCCGTCATTGTCCAGGTTAATTTGAACCCACCCGTACATATCCTTGACGAAGGCCAAAATAGTAGTACGACTGTCCCAAACCAACGCATCTATCTATGCAGCAGAAAAGTAACAAATAGCTACCATACACTATGCCTAGACGAAGGCCAACATACATAGCATGAATACTAAGTGCTACCTTTCTGAAATGACGGAGGGCTACGAATAGTTTCTGGCGAAAAACATTTAACGTAATGAACTTGATATCGTTGAAGGAACCGGATAGCTTTTATAAAAATATAGTGGCGAAAACCTTTGCTAAAGAGGTCACTCCCGGTGAAGGGATCTCGGCTCTTTCCCCGTAGAATGAGGTGCAGGATATTCAAACTGAATACCACGATGCAAAGCAAAAGTAAACGACTATAGTGAAGTTATTGCCCTGACGCAAACTTTTGTCCGAGGGGTCACTCCCGGTGAAGGGATCTCGGCCCTTGCCTCGTCGACTGAGGAGCAGGATATTCCAACTGAATACCACTGTGCAAAACAAAAGAGAACGCCCTTGCAATAACAGCTTTTTGAAAAGTGTTCCAACAACATCAGAATAGATTTGTTTATCTTGCATTGATCTGAATCAACGCAGTCCCATCAATTGATCACATAACAAAAGAACGAAAATAATGATGTGCGTATATGCCATCCGCATTCGCCACTGGGTCCCGTCATCACCCGTTAGGTTACTTAACTAACGACAGAACGGGGACTGGACTAGCGCGGATGCAAAACATATACAACATCTACTAGTATATATATCAATATATAATATTTCGCTCAAGGCGTGATAAAATGCAACATCACAGAAATGTAACCAGCATCACAGAACAATACAGATATCTAGGATCCCCGGGTTTCATAGAGCCGCTACTGAAACCCGACGTTCTCCTGGTCGTATGGATAGCTTGTGCAATGAAATCTTAGACCCCTACGGGCGCGGCAAGTTACCCGCCAAAACCTGAAGCGAGGCAGCCCCCTTCAGCAACGTGAATGGACCACCCAGCACTTCACGGAATCCGGTAACTTGGGCACCCCTCCTTGGGTCAACCTGTACGCCCTACGAGTGCGGCGAATAGCCCGCCAATTCTAGAGTAAAGCCCCCTCCGTATCAACGCCATGAGATGCGGGCTCGTTGCCCTCTAGAACCAAGCTACCCGTGCACCCCTCCCCGGGGTAATCCTAGTACAGAAAGTAAAATATACATACAACGGGTACATCGACCTCAACCCGGTCGTGCCCCAAAAGAATAATATACAAACAGGCATTGACGGCAGTCCACAGGTCGGACGCTCGCCCCGCAAAATCAAATGTACATATAAAACAAAACTGTACTACCATTGCATCCAGGCTACCCCACGACCAATCCGCAACATCACAGCACATCACAGAACATCAACGTGAATGTCACGTTCGCAAATCCGTCTAAAAGGGCTATAGTAGTTAGACAGGATTTACGGATCAAATGACATTCACGGTCGCAGATATAATGTAAATACTGTGAACTAACATGTTTAAAATTTTTGATCGATCAAATTTATCGAAGTGGGCCCCAAGCAGTACTGTGGCTTTCATAGAAAATTTAGGCCCAAAAAGAATATCCCAAAACCCCCATTTCCAACCCAGAAGCCCACTGGAAAATTTTGGTACGGAGTTGACTTGTTTCCACCGCGGAACCGCGGCCAAACCAGGGGTTTGGCCGCGTTTCCGCGGTCATACTGAAGCATCACCCAACCAAAATTTTGCAGAATGCTTAAAATTCCCTGCACGTGATTCTGCAATGTACTGAAAAATTTTCTGAGCTAAAAAAATTTTGACAGAAACCAGTGCACTTGAAAATACGGTTTTTTGGGATTTTTGTTCGATTGAGTCTTTAAACATACTAGAGCAAGCTAGACAATGTTAATGGCGTGGCTCTGATACCAGTGTAAGTGCACGGCGGTGCCCCGGCCGTCAATCCGACGCCGGAATGCGGAAACGAAAAACTTTTCAAACTAGAAAACCAACACCACCGCGCACTAAAATCCCGGATCGGGCCATTAACCTAACTACTAGCAAACTAAAAGATGGGTAGAGAGATATACTAAGCGATCTGTGTCCTTCGGTCTTCGTCTCCACTCCGATCTCCTCGCGGAATCTCCGGTCGTCACCTCCTTGTCGAAACGGGCACCACATTGCCGAGTTCTTTTACGGGCTCCCACCTCTGGACCGAGGCAACTCGGGCGCGAAGTTGGCTAGCCGACGCGTCCAAGGAATGCTTTAGACTAGTGTAGAAACCATTGTCTCATTTGGGGTGAAGTTGCCTTTGGTGATGGAGGAATGAACAAGATATGAACTTGGGAATTTTGGTGGCAAGCTAAAAATGAGATGAATGATAATTTTTCCCATATGAAAAATGAAGTCCCTCTCCCTCCTCACAAGTGGCCGGCCCCTTTAGGAAATGGTGGGGCGTAAAATTGCAATAATGCAAAGAAAGAATAAGCATGATAAAAGAGAAGAAAAATGGTCACACTCACTTCTAATCTCATCATATCACAAACCATCACATTTAATACAAAGGTAGAGACCAAAATGGAATCTCATGATGATGAAGCCACAAATGCAAGAAACCCCCTCCACAAATGGTAATTAGCACAACTGCAAATAACCCCCTCCAACGATAAAGTCCGGCCGTGAAGGAAGAAAGGAAAACCGGCCGAAACTGAATGCAAACTGGCAACTTCAGAAAACTGATCCCGTAATAAATTACAGGAAAACCCCGCGACTGCATATACATGCCCGCATTTGTATTCCTACTGAATACAAATACAAAGAGAAAAAATCTACACTGTACAATACTAGGATCCGGCTTAAACCAAAGCCCGCTAGTACTATCCGTCCGATCACGATCCGTGCAATACCGCACGTATCTAATCGAACCCTGCCATATCTCCATAAGGCCTCTACAGCATTTCGCCCGAAACTTGAGTAACTGTGTGTGGTGGACTCTAAAGACTCGTCAATACTATGGCTGTGGATTTAACCACTAGCACATCAGAGGTATTAGCCATACGTGACGGGCTACCAGCTATTGACCAAAAGGGACGTCGATGAGCGAACTCATCCTGACACCCTACTGAGCCTGTCAGTGACAATATCCGTACAGTCCGGTCCGTTCGTCTATGAGCATCGCATGGCGGGCCTAAGGGGTTGGTAAAAGACAGACTCCCAAAAGCGGTACAAGTCGTGTCGGAGTGTAGCCCAGAACACCCTGAGATACTACTGGAATACCTACCAGTAAATCTCCTGACTTGGCCAAGGACTTTTCATGTACTGGCTCTCCTAGACACAGCACGACCTCACCCCCAATACTGGGAGAGACGAATCCCTGCAGATCCGCTCACTGCCTCCATGTGGCTCGGGACTGTACCCAACTAAAACCTGTTTGCACGTCTCCTTTAAGCGTGGTAGGGTAGTAATCAAAGCACTGTGGGAACTCACAAGAGACAAATGACGATCTCAGGTCGATGATTTAAGCTCTACACATGTCACCAGGGAACTGCTATCTGACGTCAGGTATAATACCAACTAGCAGGTTCCTGGCGAGTCCTGTCCGTTGTACTCATAACCCAATGAGCACCTGTATACACATTAGGTGAACCAACTGACACCAGTGGCTTGTGAGACCGGCCACCGCCCCTCGTTGGGGTCTCGACTGTATACACTAGTCTACTCTGGAGTATCGATGCCGTGTCTCGAAACTCCCACGACTAGGGACCTTTTAAGGATTTGCTTATAGACTCCAGCTCCCACGTATATGATCGCCCTCATACTGCTGGTAGTCAAGCAAGAATCCTAGGGGCTCTATCAATGTGCAATAGTGACCTGTAAGGTCACCTAAAGCAGTACACGATGATAAAGATAAACCAGATAGCATACTATCATCTCGAGTAAGACTGCCCTACCGGTATAGGTCCTCCCTCAATCATTGCAATCACATGCCTGTGATCCAATAATTAACTCTGAGGGCACTATATCCAACATTTAATATTGTAACTCTTTCTAGTTTATTGCCAGATCAACAATCTTAGACTTGGCGTAATTTTGATCAGCTCTTTTCCCAATTTTGACTTTGTTCCTGCAATTTCCTGCACAATTTCTCGAGACAAGAGTTGGGCTATACAAGAATGATGCAATGCCATGATAAACAGTCAATTTCCCTTAAAGTGCCGGTTTTAAATTATAACACATGCAATCTGTTATTTTACGACTGTTTTGCTAATATGTGCAATATGAATACCGAACACTTCTAGATGAATGCAAAATATAGGGAAATTGCCGTGGTAAAAATGCAGTATTTTCGACCGATCAAATTCCCCCAAACTTATTTTCGGTCGTCTCGAGCGAACTGTTTTATTAAAAAGAGAAGGAGAAAATAAAGAAAGAGAAAAACTAACTAGCACACTTTCGTATGCAACACGATTGCACTGAGCACGTGCAACAAGCCTTTAAACCTCTAGGTGTCCCTAGTAGGAGGAGTGTTGTCTCCTGAGGGTTTTCAGCGGATTGCATCCACAAAATCCAATAATAAAAGGAAGATCATGAATATTACATTTAAAGAAAAGAATTGTAAAAGAAAAGCCTTGAAAATTAGGGTTTCCAACTAAGCTAGTTTTTCGGTTGTCATGAGCCCTATCTTAATAGTCATGAAAAAATGTCAGAAATCACATAACCCCTCAATAAAACATTGTCTTTATTCTTCATTCCTATCTGTCTTCCAAACATCGATCATATCACCCTACGTGTGTATAATAAACATCCCTACACCCGGAGAATTCAATTCAAGCTATCATACTCTTGTCTATCCACCTAAGTACTTTTTAATTAATGAATATTTAGGATTGCTCACACACTTTCATGCGACCGTTAATACTTCTTGAGGTACTAACAGACCGATTACTCATGTTCTTGCTTATTTGGTGTTTTTCCTCGTCTTGCACCATCTAAGGCTTAGAAGTGACTCCCAGACCAGTTGGCCTTAGGGCACTAGGTGAAGAGGCACCCTCGCTATATTTTTTATTACTGCCTTGGCGATAACAAAACCAGTGTCCTTTTTTCTCACCACTTTATATTTTCTTCATCATTTTTTTTATTTCCTTCATACATCGGTTTTTAGACAAGAGCATTTCAAGGTATCCTCTACTATCCCGAGTTTCAAGATGGGTGCAAGTGCGAATAGTAGGGTATCAACGTTCAAAATGTTTGGCTTCCAGAATAGAAACTATTTTTCAGACTTATTTTTATCCTCAGATTAGTGACTTCCTTCATCTTACTAACCCTTGGGACAACGGCTCATAATTACTTATTACTAGTTCGTATAAGAAAACTTCTAATTTTCTTGGTTTTCTTAAATTTTTCTAATCTAATGGATGTAATTTTTCACTATCTAATCTTTTATTATCTTATTTATGTACAAAAATGTTTTTATATTTTGAAATTTTTTAATTTTTTATAGGTTTTGAAATTTTTTTAAATTTTTATAGGTTTTTAAAATTTTAAATTTTTATAGGTTTTTAAAGAAATGTTTTGTGCTTATGCAAATGATATGCAAATGATGCAAAAATAAGTACAAACCTCCCCCAAACTTGTTTTCAACAGTGTCCTCACTGTTGCCAACCGCTATATCTACAAAACCTGTAAGCCTGGGAGGAAATTATTAGTGGGGGCAAAATATATAAGTGAAGATCCTCCCCCAAACTTATTCTTTTCACTCACCTCCATTCAAAAGATGATGCAGTAATTTACATGACATGGAGGTGAGACGGAGGATTTTTAATCAAGATAAAATGTCTCCTGTAAGAACAGGAGCTCCTCCGTGGGGTCAGTGGAAAAATACGGTTTTAGTCTATGTCCATTCACTTTGAAAAATGTGCCGATTTTAACATTTTCTACCTCCACTGCCCCGTGCGGGTATACAGACCGCACAATAAAAGGTCTCTTCCACCAAGATCGTAGCTTACCCGCGTAAAGGTGTAGTCGTGAATCTTAAAGATGGACTTGCTGACCAGGTGTAAATGTTTTCCTCAAAATGTTTTTATCGTGAAAAACCTTAGTCCTATTCTTTATGATTACAGCGTTATCATAAGCTTAATCGCGGAGTTCGCTTAGCTCATTTAATTGCAGCTTCCGAAAGTTGCAGGCCTGGTTTAATCAAAGTTGATTTCCTTAATAGCCCACAATGCTTTATGCTCAATCTCGACTGGCAAGTGACAAGCCATCCCAAACACTAACCTATATGGAGACATCCCTAGATCGGTTTTAAATACGGTTCGGAATGCCCAAAAAGCATCCGTCAGTTTGGTCGACCACTATTTTCTATTCTTAGCAACAGTCTTCTCCAGGATTTGTTTGATCTATCTATTCAAAATCTCCTCCTGCCAGCTCGTTTGGGGATGATAGGGTGTAGAAAGTCTGTGGTTGATTGCGTATTTCCGCATCAGAGTCTCGAAAGACCTGTTGCAGAAATGTGTCCCGTTATCGCTAATGATAGCGCGTGGGTCTCCAAATCACGAAAAGATATTTTCTTTTAAGAACTTAATGACAACCTTTTTGTCATTAGTGCGACATGGAATGGTTTCAACCCACTTCGAGACGTAATCAACCGCAAGCAGTATGTACAAATTCCCAAAGGAGTTGGGAAAGAGACCCATAAAGTCAATACCCCAAACATCGAAAATTTCAACCACTAAGATGGGTTGCTGTGGCATCTCATTTCTCCGGGAAATCCTACCCGTGTGTTGACACTGTGTACAGGTTTTGCAATGATCAAATGCGTCTTTGAACAAGGTCGGCCAATAAAATCCGCATTGCAAAACCTTCTCCGCCGTCTTTTTAGGACCGAAGTGACCCCCATAGGCCTGATCATGACTAAAAGATAGAACACTCTTGAACTCCTCATTCGGGACACACCGGCGAATGATCTGATCAGGTCAATACTTAAACAGATATGGATCATCCCAGTAAAAGTATTTTACTTGGGATAGAAAACGATGTTTGTCCTGTTTTGACCAATCGCTGGGTATAAGTCCCGTGACAAGATAGTTCACAATATCCCTGAACCAAGGTTCATTGGATACGCTCAAGAGTTGTTCATACGGAAACGAATCATTGATCGGCAGGGTCACAGGTGAAGAAGAGATGCGTGAAAGATGGTCGGCTACAACGTTTTCACATCCTTTCTTATCTTTGATAACAAGATCAAATTCTTGTAATAGAAGGATCCAACATATTAGCCTACCTTTTGCATTTTTCTTCGCCAAAAGATGTTTCAAGGCAGAGTGGTCAGTGTACACAACTATTGGTGAGCCAATCAAGTAAGGCCTGAATTTTTCTAATGCAAATACAGCCGCCAAAAGTTCTTTTTCGGTAGTTGTATAGTTAATTTGAGTATCGTTCAGGGGCTTACTCGCATAATAGAACACGTATGGCATCTTTTCAATGTGCTGTCCTAAGACTGCACCAACTGCAAAATCTGATGCATCACACATAAGCTCAAAGGGGTAGTCCCAATTTGGAGACGATAGAACGGGGGCTGTAGTGAGGGAGTGTTTGAGTGAGTCGAATGCTGCCTCACAATCCGAGTCAAAGTGGAAGGTCGTATCCTTGGCCAAGAGAAGAGTTAAAGGTCTAACAATTTTGCTAAAATCTTTAATGAATCTCCTATAAAAGCCCGCATGGCCAAGAAAGGATCGGATATCCTTGACGCTTTTGGGATGAGGAAGGTTTTGAATGACATCTATCTTAGCTCTGTCAACCTCAATGCCTTTTCGTGAAATAACATGTCCAAGCACAATTCCCTCTTGGACCATGAAATGGCATTTTTCCCAATTCAAGGTTAAGTTCTTCTCTCTGCAACGAGTAAGAACTGCGTCAAGATTCGATAGGCAGTCAGAAAAAGAGTCTCCGAAAATCGAGAAATCGTTCATGAAAATCTCCAAGAAATTCTCGACCATGTCCGAGAATATCCCCATCATACACCGCTGAAATGTAGCGGGAGCATTGCATAACCCAAAGGGCATGCGTCTATAAGCAAAGGTACCAAAAGGACAAGTAAAAGTGGTTTTATCTTGATCCTTTTTGGCTATGGGGACCTGATTATAGCCAGAGTATCCGTCCATAAAGCAATAATACTCACTTCCAGCTAAACGTTCCAGCATCTAATCAATGAAAGGTAGAGGAAAGTGGTCTTTCCTCTTGGCGGCATTGAGTTTTCTGTAATCAATACATAAACGCCACCCAGTTTGGGCGCGTGTCTGAATCAACTCATTTGCCTCATTGGTAATAACAGTGATGCTAGATTTCTTAAGGACGACATGAATTGGACTCACCCATTGGCTATCGGAGATTGGGTATATAATACCATTATCAAGGCATTTGACGATCTCTTTCATCACCGCTTCCTTCATGACGGGGTTCAACAGTCTCTGTGGTTCTCAGGTTGGTCTGGCATCATCCATCAAGTGTATATGATTTTCTACAATCAAGGGACTAATCCCTTTGATGTCCGCCATGGTCCAATCAAACGCCTCCCTATTAGATCTCAATACCGACAAAAGTGCATTCTCTTGCTCTGATACTAGAGAAGCGGATATGATAACCAGTAAAGACTCATTCTCACCTAAATATGCATATTTAAGATGAGAAGGTAAAAGTTTGAGATCTAATGCTGGCGGAGAAATAGAAGGTGGGATCATCGACTTATTTTCGGAGTCACAAAGAAGCTCATAGCCTGTAAAAGATACAGACTCGGATAGTGATGAGTCAGGAGTGTCGGACTCAAGCGTGGAAATGGTGTCCTCACTAAGATAGTGTGCAAGATCAAACAGTGATGTGGTAGTGTCGTCGAGATCTTCAAAGCAAAGTTCCTCAACTCCGCAACTTTCGGGAGCAATCTCGTGGACAGAGCACACATCAAGGATATGAGCAGAGGGTTCTGATGGCTGACTTCCAATTTTGAAGATGTTTTGTTCAATGGTCATATTTCCAAAGGATAAGTTCATTGAACCATTTCTACAGTTAATGACAGTATTGGAAGTGGCAAGGAATGGTCGACCCAAAATCATCAGAATTTGGCTCCGGAGGTTCGCTACAGGTTGTGTATCGAGTACAATGAAGTCCACAGGGAATGCAAATTCCCCGACTTTTATCAACACATCCTCTAGTTCACCTATAGGTTTGGTGATTGAACGGTCTGCCATTTAGAGAGTGCAGTGAGCTGGTTTCAACTCTCCAATCCCTACCTGCTCATAAACAGAGTATGGAAGTAGGTTAACACTTGCGCCAAGGTCTAAAAGAGCACGGTTGATGTTTTTACCCCCAATAGAAATCGATATCGTAGGACATCCTGGGTCCTTACGTTTCTTGGGTAGCTGTGGGATAAAAGCAGTGCTAATATTATTAGACATGAAGACCTTCTTTGGCACTTGAGTCTTCCTCTTCCTAGTGCACAAGTCCTTAAGAATTTTCGCATAAGCAGGGACTTGTTGAATAGCATCTAGGAGAGGGATGTTGATGTTAACCTATTTGAACATTTCCAGAATTTTCTCCATATGTGGACTTGATTTGTTACCCCTTAACCGATTCGGGTAAGGAGCTTTAGAAATAAGCGCTGGGTCCATCATAGGAGAAGAAAGTGGGGGTAGACGTGATCCCAAAAGAGGAGTGGGGATCGTCTGTGAAGAGCTAGAAGAGGTTTGCTGAGGTGTCGAGCCTTGAGGGAAACGGAGAATAGGCTCGTGAGAAGGCTGTGGGGGTAGAAGAACAAGGATCAGAAGTAGAAGTGTGTGTGTGTGAGGAAAGGTCTCAGCCGGGGTGTTATTGATAGGATTTTCAATATCATCAATTTCTTCCCCAACATGGTTATTCAACACTCTTCTTGATCTCAACATTGTGACGACATTTACATTGTAATACCCAGGATTCGGTAGGGGTTGAGACAGAAGTTTCACTTTTTCTCTCGCACTCATTTCGGCTTTAAGTCGTGCAATTTCTGCTTCCATCGTTCTGATACTCTCAGCTTGGGACGCTGAGTTTTTCTTTATCTCACTGACGGAAGACCTAACCTCAGCCGACACTTCCATGAAATTTGACAAGAGTGACTTCATGGTTTGTGTAAATTGAGAGAACTCGTCAGAACTGGTCAACTGCATAGGATTAGAAGGTGCAGGAGGGTTGACCTGGTTTTGAAAATTTTGTGACTGGTAGGGGTGCTGAGTGAGTTGAAGTAGCTGCTGTTGTGGTGGAAGAACCCTTTGGAAATTATTTTGGCTTGGAAGCGTGTTTTGATGTTGTTGTTGGTTCCAAGCAAAATTCGGGTGATTCCTCCAACCCTGATTATACGTGGAAGAATATGGATCGTTTCTAGGTCATTGAAAAGCGGCATTGGTATGCTCTTGACCTTGAAACGGAGAATTTAATGGACATTCTTCCGTCAAATGAGAAGGATCAGAACAGTACCCATATACAGTTTTGGGGAGCGACATCTGATTTAGGGAGGCTGCTAAAAATTTGTGTTCCATAGCCTCGAGCTTCTTTTGCATCGCTGCCATTTCAGCTCGAACACCTATGGACACATCAATTTGGTGTACGCCACCCCTAGACGTTGACTGGGTTCCACTCTCCCACTATAAGGATTTTTCAGCGAACTCTTCTAAAAATTTCCAAGCTTCCCCATCATCCTTGGTCATAAAGGTGCCTTGACACATGTTTTCAAGGTTTTGTTTAGTGGTAGGGTTAATGCCCTCATATATGATTCGGCAAAGATCCCATCTCTGGATGACGTGATGTGGACATTGAACCAAAAGATCCTTGAAGCGTTCAAAGCATTTCGAGAATAGTTCAGTCGGAAGCTGGGTGAATTGATTTAGTTCGCTACGGATTCGAGCTGTCTTTTGCATAGGGTGGAATTTCTTAAGGGATGCCGCAACAAATTCGTCCCAATTCGTAATGGAATTTACGGTAGTGTTATACAGCCATTTCTTGGCCATATTGCACAAGGTAAATGGAAGAAGACGTAGACGCATAGCATCCATTGAAAGTTGTGACGTACCCATCATTGCGCATACATTTTCAAATTTTGTGATAAAGACGTATGCGTCTTCAGTCTCGAGACCGTGGAATTTGGGTAGAAGGTTGATGTATTGGGGTTTAATCTCAAAATTATCCCAGTTGGCTGGTGGAATGGATAAGCAGGTCGAAAGAGGACCTCGCAAAGGATAGCACCTCTCTTGGAAAGAGATGCGGGGTGGATTCTGTGCACCAACGGACGGCGGCAGAGTAGTGGTAAAGAGGTTCGATGGAGACGGATCCATCAGTGTGGGTGTGGTGGTGGGTAAAGAAGAAGTAAATGTAGAAATACCGACTTCGGAGTTGATCAAGAGGACGCGGACTAAACGGGCACTAGAATCCCGTGTCCAGCCTATCTTGCACTAAAAAGGGTTAGTACAAGTGGCAGCGTGACTTATAATTAGGGAAAATGAATGAATGTGGTGTTTGTTTTGAAAAAAATGATACGGATTTTTGAAAAAAATGATGCAATCACAACAAATGCAACAAGCAACCCTAAAATTTAGTGGTCACCTAGGTCAAAGCTCTAGACCGCTCCTAACTGCCAAAAGACAAGTCGCAGGATAAATCATCCACTTCCTCTTTATCTCTCCTGTGGCCAGGTAAGTGCCAGGTAAGTGGGAGGTTCTCCACTACGTAAGTAGTGGGCCTAATTAAGTAACCACTAGCCTTCGACACACTTGCCTTAGACACCACAAAAGAAACGCGGATAAGCAATGAATTACCCACGGCCGTCTCTTGTCCTAAGTGAGTGCGACGGTCCTTAGAGTCATCTCTAGATAATTTTTAGTTAATGAGGGTAATGCAGATGCAAGTTTGTGATTTTTGGGGCTTAGGAAGGGTAATGAACTCCCCACCTAATCTGGATTTGGCCGTGCCCCTAAATTTCCGTATTAATATGCAAACAACCACAAAAATCAAAACACGCACAATTTTTTTTATTGCTTTTTGCGGCGCTGCGATTTAATTGCAAAGAAACCTGCAGCAAATTGTTAATTGGAGCAGATGAGGAAGGAGATAAGAAAGTGTAGAATTCACCTGAGAAAAATTGCACAGAGAGGCTCCCACCAAGCCGCAGAACCGCTGCAAATGCTGGCTTAAACCGCTGAACCGCCGCGGTCCAATGAGTTCTCTGCATGGAAATTTTTGGTACTGTTCCTGTTTAACTCCTGAGCTCTCTAGAATGCTCCGAATATTTTTCCAATTGCACAGCAAGCTCCAGATTTCCTTGCAACAAACCACAACGATTCGTTTAGTGTTTTGCGTGAATTTTGATCTCAAAATTATGATGGAATAAACTTTTTAACTCAAATTTCAAAATACGAACAATTAGCGCACAATCCCCGGCAACGGCGTCATTTGATTGAATGAATTTCTTGTTGTGTCGGTTTATAAAATTGTATAGAAATCACAACCAAAAATATTTTGACCGCAATCAACAACGGTGTCGAATGTAGCGCGTTAGTAAGTGCGGATCGTCCACAGGGAAAGTGAGATTCGTTCAATTTTCGAATTAGATGAGTCGAAAATTTAAAGAAAAGAAAAGAAACAATTCATGATTAGTAAAAATTGAATTTCAAGAATTAGAAAAATCTAGATCTAAGAAAACATTAAAACCAAGAATTGAGATGTGATGATTTCCAAACCAACAATCAAGATTCGAAGTGTGGCTCGTAGGAGTAGATCGGATCTATAGATGTGATGAGATCTAATGATTACATACTCTTATCCATTAACGAATTGATGCTAGATCGATGACGATTTATCGAGGTTTAAAGATATTGTGAAGAAACTAGGGATTCCTCATCTCATCCTTTGTCCTTTCGATGAATCTCATTCAAAATCTAGCTTCAAGTTAATCAAATGATCAATCGTTGATCCCTAGTTTTGAGCGAACAGAATCAAGAAAGCATCGTCTCGAAACTAGGTCATCGATCATTCGATTCACAAGAATTTACAAACGTTATAGGATTTAAGAATTGTAAAAGAGTCTAAATCATCATTATATATCGATCGTCACAACTCCTACACGAGCGAAGTTTTACTCAAACATCATAATAACAAACACAATCACAAATTGAGATCGAATCATAATGCTTGAATTAAAAGATAAGCAAGATATAGAAATTTCACCTTTATTTATCGACAAATTCGTTACAACTCTCTTGAAATTTACAAAAGGAAGGAACTGGATCGTTGATTTCGGCTTCGCTCGGCTCCTTGAGTCGCGGATCTCCTTTGATCTCTTGCTCCGATGAAGTCCGGCGTCGCTTCTAAAGGCTTTGAAGGCTTCTTGCTTTGGTTGAACTCAAAGATCTTGATCTTGGATTGGAATTAGGGTTAGGGTTTTGAGGCACAAGTTGTGTCACTCAACTTGTGGGTGGAAGATGAAGGATAATTTCTTGAACAACCTTCAACCTTAGATCTAGGCTCCCTTTTATAGACCTTGTAACCATAGATCTAGGATTCAAAATTTGAAGTTCCCTCCAAAAGTTTGTTATAGGGAGAGGCTTCTAGAAGTAGTTAGTTGGAGGGAGCTTCTAGAAATGGTTTGTTAGGCCGAGCCTTCTAGATGAAGCCACGTGGAGAATCTGGAGTGATCTGGAAGCTACTGCCGTTACATAGGACACGTGGAGGAAATTTGAGTCGTTGACGCCATCAAGCCGCCGCGGATCGGCGGCGCAAGCCGGCTGCCGCCACGGATCCGCGGCTCTTTTGAAGCCTTGGGGCTTGAGTCTTCAACTGTGGCCTTCTGATGATATTTTGGTATTTTTCTGATATTTTTAATATTGTAACTCTTTCTAGTTTATTTCCAGATCAACAATCTTAGACTTGGCGTAATTTTGATCAGCTCTTTTCCCAATTTTGGCTTTGTTCCTGAAATTTCCTGCAAAATTTCTCGAGACAAGAGTTGCGCTATACAAGAATGATGCGATGCCATGATAAACAGTCAATTTCCCTTAAAGTGCCAGTTTTAAAGTATAACACATGCAATCTGTTATTTTGCGACTGTTTTGCTAATATGTGCAAAATGAATACCGAACACTTCTAAATGAATGCACAAGATAGGGAAATTGCCGTGTTAAAAATGCAATATTTTCGACTGATCAGTAACTATGTAATGCCTTTCTGTTGCATGGATATGTGATTGGTTAGGACAGTCGTACGGTCATTTTGGGTTAGTCAAGGACTCGTGCGGGTGATTCTAACACAATCAAGATAATGACGGGTTGAACTTGACTAGGATCCTTTGATATGTTGGCTCAGTCAATGTCACTTCGGTCCTATGGTTAAAAATCATATCGGGATTTTCAAACATACAGGAAACTTGCCAGGCATGCGCATACCTTCTGTAGTATGGTGACTTGAGTGGATTCCATCAAGTTATCATGCGATGATAGTTGGATCCTGATTCCCACTGATGAGTATGATTACTCCTCGGATGATTTTAGATGATCCCGACTGATTCTCCTTTTGGGTTTGGAAGAGAATTCGAGGAAACAGTGGGAGACATCCTGATTAGATAAAGTGATTAACCATTCTGATCTAGGTTAGAGTGCACGCTGAGTGTTTCTTTTCTCTCTCTCTTTGGCAGCGACCATGGCCCGACCCTAGACTAAAACTCATGAACCAGGTTAACCGAACCTTCTTAAAATACTTTGGCTTTTGGATTGTCATGGAGTCGCATATATCATTGCCATTTCTACATCACCTTTGCATTTCTCCAAAACACCCCGTATCACTATGAAGATCTATATTTATTGGATAATCCATCATATTGTTACATACGAACTCGAAGGAACTTGTTCCAGTTCGAGGATGGATTTTGGTTCAGGAGAAATGGAATAGAATTATTCAGTTGTCTTTTCCCTTTACCTTCTCTCAAGTTTCGAGAGCTCCTAGGATTAGGAGAGTACACCTATTATTGGATAGTCTTCTTCCAAACCACAGGCAGGTGCTGAAAGGTGGGGAAGGAAGAAAACCAATTAGCTTAAGTGTGGTGTGCAGAAGGTAATAAGTAAAGACATATAAAGGGATTAGAGTAGGGGCAAAGGAAATTGCGACTGCTATCATTCACGACAAAACCACGTATACCCCTGCCACTCCTACTTCACCTTTGCATTTCTCCAGAATACTTCGTATCACTACGAAGATCCATAATGCTTGGATATACTATCGTATAGTTACATACGAACTCAAAGGAACTTGTTCCAGTTCGAGGATTGATTCTGGTTCAGAAGAAATAGAATAGGATTATTCAGTTGTCTTTTCTCTTCACCTTCTCTCTGGTTGCGAGGGCTCCTAGTATTATGAGAATACACCTATTGGGCTTATTGGACAGTCTTCTTCCAAACCTTAGGCCGATGCCGAAGGGTAGGGAAGGAAGAAAATCAATTAGGCCAAGTGTGGTGTACAGAAGGTAATAAGTAAAGTCATATAAAGGGATTAGGAGTGATGGCAAGTAAGTATACGGTTATTGTCATGAATAAGGATACTGGAAGAGGAATTACTAGGAATACCCGGTTATCCCTTCGAAAAATTTTCATGTTTCAGTTTTATTATGCGGTGTTAATTGAAAACTATTTTCCCAATTAGATTCTGACTCCAGGGTATGTATTTACCAGATTTGATTCTTAAATCTATATGGAGTTACAGATGGTGAGTGGGAGTAAGATATTGGGAATTGGGTGATAAGATCCTCAATAAATATCAGAATTCTTTGTAATTAGTGATATTTGAGTAAATCACCTGGGTTTTGCCTAACGGCAAATATTTGGTTTTGAATATTCGTTGTTATGCACCAATTTCAAATTGATATATCTGTACGTTTATTTTATAAAGTGAGATATAACTTTTTGAAATTATGTCTATGACATTTACCTATATCAGTTGGTGATTAGGTAAGGTGCATTCAAAAACGGTGTAATTCTTCTTAACCATAATACAGTTTTCAACCTACAACGCACATGGTTTGAGTTATTGAACTCAGGGGACTTATACAAAGTACCGTATGTTGTCCAGTGTCCATTAGGACAAAGGGGTTGGTACTCATACTATATTCTGTTTACTCATGACTTCTCCAGTTCTAGACACGTATTTCGTTGAAATACAAGGTCCAGATATTGAGAAGATATAGGTATAAGAATAAAGTAGAGAACCATATGTTGCAAGACAAAGGGTTGGTGCTTATACTATATTCTCTTTACTTTTGACTTCTCTAGTTTTAGAAAAGTATTTCATTGAAATACAGGGTCCAAATTTTGAGAAGTTATAGGTATAAGAATTAAGTAGAGAACCATTTGTTGCAAGTATCAGGATTCTTCAAGGAGATCGAAGATTTAGATACTTGTGTTTGGTATTCCATTGTAAGTAATGGTTTTGAGAACTTGCTTCTCTTTCAGGTTGCTCATATGTGGATGCACTCCTAGATGAGTAATGCTGCTCGGCCTTCTTCCATTTGGTTGATACGCACTGGAGACAGATGCATGATTTTAAATCTGGTTCCAATTAAATTAGTGTCTTTGTTTCTATATTGTTTATAGAATCAATTTATATCTTAACGATGTTAAGGTATAGGGAGTTTTCCGGCTGATGCTTAAAACCAGAATCTGGACAGACTCAAGGCTTGTTTCAGTAATGGCGTTTTGTAGGTCATCCCGGACTTTGACGAGGGTTAACATTCTACTATCAGGAAGATCAATAGTTATATTGTTCTTGACTCACCACCAGTTTTAGTAAAATGGACTCTTTTCGGAAAACATTAGTGGGTGTATGGTAGAACTGGAAGTGAATCCAGAACCACAAACGATTACTTAAAATTTAATAGAACCTAAAGATTCAATTGGATTCAACATTCCATAGCCACTCCGCAGATTTGGTGGGTAACCTCAGGCACCCGATAGGTACTTCGGTCTTCTTAGAGACAGTGACAGGGAGGTTCTTGTTTACCCAGATTTGCCATTGCTGCTGTTCTAGACTACGAGACCTGGCAGGAGGATGAGTATAACGTCGTTCTAAATTAGTTTTAGAAAGTGCACGTGTATATGACTCTGCCAGAAAGTTGTTGTAGTCTGTGGGAGCAGCGGAAGCATAATTGGCAAGTAGCTTATGTCTATTTATAGACTAAAGTAAGTATAGAGGAAATAGATCATCTATTTTTGATGTGACGGTCATAGGTTTTGACTTCATCAGAATAGGGGATGGATCTGGTAAGAAGGTAGTAGAGAGTGATGTCCAGGTATTTGGATGACATGCACTTGATAGAAAAGGATCTTCCTATACTACGATCGGTTATATACTGTGGTTGTCACAAAGTGTTTCTCCACATAGGATATGGATAAAATATCAGGAATTCTGGTGACTAGATCTATGGTTTTAGATCTAGATTTGGGAAGTGTCCCAATTAGGGTACTTTTGAAATTATTCTAAAGGTGTTTTACAATGGATGACTCCTGGCGTAGTGGTGTACCCGCAGGTGATTGAGTCACCCTCTCTAAAGAGATGTCTTACAGACTGATGGGGAGAGGGAGTTGCATGATAGGCATATCACTTGCTTAGGAAATTGAGTCAATCATGAGATGTCAAGTACAACACCAGATATTGCTTTTGCACTGGCTGCAATAAGCATATGTATTAATCCAATCCTAGAAAAACGTTGGGAATGTTAGTGTATATGCCCTAGAGGCCATTACTGTATCATACTAGTTTGTATATTACTTAATGGAAGCTTGGGATATTCACCTTATATAAACAATCTTGCTCAATATAGTAGTATGCTACTTGGTTTGTTTCTACTTCAATGTGTACTTGTGTTTATTTCAGTATATCACTTATACGCATTAGTGGAGCCCTTAGGATCTTTGCTTGATTACCAGCGTTGTGATGGCCGTCAAACTAGTGGGGGCTGGGTAATCTATAAGCACATCCTTATACAGGTCCCTAGTCGCAGGACTATCGAGACAGGGCATCGATACTCCGGAGTAGACTAGCGTATGCGCTTCTCATCCCAGTGTGCGAGATGGTCTGTCCCACAGCCATCAGTACGTCGTACTGGAGATAGTATACGGGTGCTCGTTGGGTTACGAGTACACTGGACAGGACTCGTCGGGAACTGACAGGTTGGTATTATACCTATCGTCAGTTATCAGTTCCCAGGTGACATGAGTACAGCTTAGTCCGCTGACTTGACACTGGCACTTCGCCTCGAGTGTGTTTCCACTGCACTTTGATCACTACCCTACCACGGCTCAAAGGAGTCGTGCAAACAGGTGGTGGTTGGGTGCAGTCGCGAAGCACTTGGAGGCAGTGACGGTTAGACAGGATTCGTCTCTCCCGGTATTGGGGGTTGACATCGCGCTGTGTCTAGGAGAGCTATTACACGAGTAGTCCCTGGCCAGGGAAAGCGAGATAAACTGGTAGGCTTCCAGTGTTATCTCAGGGTGTTTTGGGCTTCACTCCGACACGACTTGTACCGCTATTAGGGGACTGACGTTTTACCGCCCCCTAGGCCCGACATGCGATGTATCAGACGAACAGACCGGACTGTACGGAGACTGTCACATTCAGACTCAGTAGGAGTTCAGATGGGGTTTCACCTCGTCAGCCTTCTTGTCGGCATCTACCTGGGGACCGTTACGCACAGCTAGTGCCGCTTGCGGTCTGTGGTTAAACCCACTGCCAGCGTAGTGTCGAGTCTTTAGAGTCCCACACAGAGGGTATTCGCCTCTGGGCAAAACAGAGTAGAGGTCGCATGGTTTTGCGACAGGGTTCGTTCTCATCCGCGCACTTGTACACGTTTGGAGTCCGGACAGATATTACTGGCTGGCTCTGGTTTGAGTCAGATACTGGTATATGTTTTGGGGTTGCTTTTATCTCTCAGTATTCATGTTCCTCGGAACAAGGATGCAGGTGTGTATGCACAGTTATTTGAGGAAGAGGAAGAGGACTTTCATTAGGGTTTTCGGAACGGGTGCGTATGCACAGTTGACAGTCGTCTTTTTCCAAACCCTAATGGATTTATGTTATATCAATTAATAATATTAATAAAATGAAATTGTGTCATGGTTGGTTTTTATGTTGACTTGTTGACCATGGTTGACTTGTTGACCATGGTTGAAGTTTTGACCATCATCATTACAAAAGAAAGATGCTCTTTGATTCTAGCAAATTCATTTAATGTTTGAAATGATAATGGTCATTCCTAAACTTTCCATCAACCTTTTCATTTTTCATTATTATTATTAATTTGATAATTCTTTTGCTTTTTGTTATGGTTGCAAAAAGAAAAGAGCTCATTCTTTCATTTGGCTTCTCTCTCCTCACTTCCTCTTCTTCTTCCTCTAGCAAAAGGAGAACCCTTCTCATGTGTTGAGAATCCCTCTCCTTAAAAGAAAAGCACCCCTTAGACACTCTCTACTCACTCTAGGATCAAGGGTTTAGCAAGCCGGAGATTCTAGTTCACTCAAAGTTCGAGAAAGAGCCCGAAGGTTGAACCCTCAGGTGGATCCATCTTCGACGGAAGAAGGCGACGAGAAGAGAACCATCAACCTCTACTAGGTTTCAAGAAGAAGGAGTTCAAGTTAGGTATAACCACTTTGCCGAGTAGTTAACTCTCCTTTGCATGTTTGCTAGTTTAGTTTAGACACGATCCCGACCTTGTTTAGTCCATGTTGCCCCATGCGCCAAAAATTTGATTTTTATACCGTTTCCGCCTCCCCGTAAGAACCGGGGGTCGCAACGTGGACTTACAGTGGTATCAGCGCCTAACTAAACTTAAACTAGCTTGGTAGTGAAGTGTAACGAAGTTCGGAACCGAAAAAATCCAAAAACCAAACTTTTGCAAAACCCTAGTTTCTGTTAAAATATTTTCTGGTCAAAACAAGATTTGTTATACACCTAAATTCGGCTCAGGGTTTTGTGTGAACACCCAAGAAAAACGATCCCCTAATTCCTTCAAACCGCCGCGGATCCGCGGCCTCACCTATTCTTAGCGCCGCGGATCCGCCGCCGTTTAGAGTCTTCTGGTGATCCGGTTTCGTGCAGTGTGTCTCTGTGTTGGTTTTGGGATTTTTAAGATATATTATATGTGCCCAGATTTTCCATAACAGAAATTTACTTTTGGGGTCCTATAATTCCGTATTTTTCCGAACTTCACTGCACTTTGGCTATGTTGGTTATATCTGTGATGTTTGAATGTATTGAATGTCGGCTAATCGCTATAAGTCGATTAGTCGGGGTTATACATCTCTGTGATCTGTGTTTGATGATGGTTTGTGTATATGAATGTGTTGGACTGTCGCGGGTGAATAGCCGGGGTGGATGTGAGATGAGCTTTTGTTTTTCTTTCATTCATTGTAAATGTAAATTGATGTAATAATATTATTTGTATGGCCGCACAACCGGGTCGGGGTTGTAGCCGTCATTGTATAATTCTTTTTACTGTTTTTGCTCCTAGGATAGACCTATGGAGGGGTGCACAAACTACCGGGTACTTGGCGGGTAGTTTGCCGCACCCGTAGGGGTCTTGGGTGGGGTATTTGCTATTCACCGCGACCGTGTAATCCGCTTTTTGTTGCAGGCTCGAACGGATTGCGGATTGCTAGTATATCCAATGTATTCATCTGTGATCTGTAATGTCTATCATTGCTTTATATTTAGGCGTTGCTTATGTTTTACAGCCGCGCTAGCCCAGCCCCCGCTCTGTCATTAGTTAAGTAACCTAACGGGTGATGACGGGACCCCGTGGCGAATGCGAATGGCATAAGCGTACGTCATATTTTGGTTGTTTTCTGCAATGGTAGGATTAAATGATGGGACGCATTAAAAGAACTAATGCAAGAATATCACGCATTAAAAGAACTAATGCAAGATAATAAACCAAGTTAAAGTCGTTGGAACACTTTCGAAAAACCACTCGGTTCTTTTCAAAACTAACTTTTAAATGCGGAGCTTGAGCCACTCCTTCTAAAAGCTATCTCGTTCCATCGATTATATCAAGTTCACTACGTTCACGGTTTCGCCAAAACCATTCGTAGCCCTCCGTCGTTTCGTATGAATATTCAATAAGTATTCAAGCTATGTTTGTTGACCTTCATCAAGGCATAGAGATTGGTAGCTGTTGGGTGTTCATATGTAGCATAGATAGATGCGTTGGTTTGGGACAGTCGTATTGCCTTGTTGACCTTCGTCAAGGGTATATACGGGTGGGTTCAAATTAACCTGGATAATGACGGGCAGAACTTGACATGTGACTTATGATTTGTTGACCTTCGTCAAGGTCATAAGAACATGGGGAAAAAATCCACATCGGGAGTTTCATAAGTACTGAAACTTGCTAGATTTGCATACCATTTGGAGTGTGATGGTTCTGGTAGGATTCCTTCAGTTTCGTCACGCGATGATATTTGGATCCCGATCCTACTGTGAGTATATGCTACTCCTCGGGAAATTTCTCACTAAACGATCAATGCTATAAACCTAGTAGGTGCCTAGAAAGGTGTTAGCGGGGCTACGCCCTCAGGGAAAAGAGGTTCTTGAATTAAGGAACTTCGCGAAAGCGTTGGAAAACCTCCCTCGAAGTACCGACACTGGCCTGGCTGAACGGTTAAGCAAGTATTGTGCGGTGGGATTGATCCCGACTAATTCTTCCTTTGTGGTTTGGGGAGGGATTCGAGAGACAGTAGGAGCCATCCTGTTTAGACAAATTAAAAACCATTCTAAACTTGCAAGAGCATCGTGCTAAAGTGTTTCTTCTCTCCCCCCTGCAGCAACCAAATCGAAATGACTGGACTTAAGTTACTTCTAGATAAAAACATACTGACAGAGCCAAACTACAAAGATTGGCTAAGGAATGTCAAAATGGCAATCACTTACGACAAGCTGGGGTATCTTCTTACCACCAAAGCTCCCCCCGTCCCAGGTCCCACCTCCAGCGTCGCGGATAAGGAAATCCGTAAGACTTGGGAGATTGATTGCGCGAAGGCCAAGTGCCTCGTGCTTGCCTCTATGGACAACGATCACCAGAGGAGGCACGAGAATATGGACTTGGAATCCATATTTCTTCATACAAAAGAACTGTATGGAGAGCAGTCTCGTATCGCAAGATACGAAGTGTCGAAGAAGTTATTTTCGGCAAAGTTGGCCGTCGGATCATCGGTAGTGGACCACGTGCTTAAGATGATTGGCTACATTGAGGAGCTCGCGGAACTTGGGACCACGTTGGATAGTGAACTCTATACGGATTTAGTTCTCCAGTCCCTTCCTTCCACTTACGCCCAGTTCATACTGAATTTCAACTTGCAAGAAAAGGAAGTTGAACTTTCAGAACTCCTCAACATGCTGAGGAGCGCAGAGGGCACCCTACAGAAGGGTAGGGAAACACCCGCTTTGTTTGTAGGAGGATCTTCTTCCTCTAGGTCCAAGGCGAAAGCCAAGGGAAAGAGGAAGAAAGCCCCCGCCAAACCAAGAGGCGGTGTTAGTAAAGTGGGTACGAAGGGAAAGGAAAAGGCAACAAAGATAGCGGGGAAGCTTGTGGGTAAAGAGGAATGCTTCTATTGTCACAAGAGTGGACACTGGAAGAAAGATTGCAGGGCTTGGAAAGCCAGGACACAGGAACTGAAGCAGGTTGCGGCTTCAGCTTCAGGTGTGTATGTTATTGAAAACTGTCTTTCTATAAACTCTACTTCCTGGGTATTGGATACCGGATCAGGATCTCATATCTGTAATTCTTTGCAGGCGTTGAGAAACCGTAGGTTTTTGAAGGCAGGTGACATGACCCTCAGAGTTGCGAACGGAGCTAGCATGGATGCTAAAGCCGTGGGGGACTATCACCTGGGAATGTCAGATGGACATGTTTTAGTTTTGCGTAAATGCTTTTTTGTACCCAACGCAACTTGTAATATCATTTCTGTATCTTTGGTTTCTAAAGAAGGTTATGAATTTGCGTTTGTAAGTAATGTTGTAAACATTCACCTTAATCAAGTTCTGATTGGGTCAGGTACACTGAGCAATGGTATATACGTATTAAACCAACCACAGATTTTCAATGTCCAGAATACACACAAAAGAAAGTCTCCAGATATCAATCAGGCTTTCTTATGGCATTGTAGACTGGGTCACATCAATGAGACACGGTTGACTAAGTTACATAAAGAAGGATACTTGGAACCGTTCGAGTATCAGTCTTATGCCACTTGTGAATCTTCTCTCATGGGAAAGATGACAAAGACTCCGTTCACTGGACATGGAGAAAGAGCGAGCGAGTTCTTGGGACTCATACACAGTGACGTGTGTGGTCCAATGTCTACACATGCGCGAAGCGGTTATTCATACTTCATTACTTTCACAGACGATTTCTCTAGGTATGGACATGTCTTCTTAATGAAGCACAAATCCGAGGCCTTTGAGAAATTTCGGGATTACAAGAATGAAGTTGAAAAACAAACAGGCAAAAGTATTAAGATTCTAAGATCGGATCGAGGTGGTGAATACTTGAGTGCCGAGTTCCTGGACTATTTAAAAGAGAATGGAATTCTCTCTCAGCGTACTCCTCCATACACTCCGCAACATAACGGTGTATCGGAAAGGAGGAATCGAACCCTATTGGATATGGTTCGTTCCATGATGAGTAAGGCTGAGTTACCGCGATCTTTCTGGGGCTATGCACTAGAAGCAGCTGCATATCTCTTGAACAAGGCTCCCACCAAGACTGTGCCTACCACTCCATATCAGATATGGAGTGGGAAGAAACCCTGTCTTAAGTACCTTAAGATATGGGGATGTCCAGCTTTTGTAAAAAAACAGCATGCGGACAAGCTCGAGGCACGTTCAGTACAGTGTAAGTTTGTGGGATACCCAAAGAACTCCAGGGGGTATCTGTTTTATTCCGCTGAGGAACAAAAGGTTTTTGTTTCTCAACATGCCCGCTTCTTGGAAACTGAGTTTTTGGAAACCCAAATAAGTGGGAACGCAATAGAACTGGAAGAAATTCCAGAACCACAAGCTATTACTGAAAGCTTGGAAGAGCCAGTAAGTTCAAAAGAACAGGACATTCCTACGCCGCTCCGCAGGAGTAGTAGGCAGTCTCATCCGCCCGAGAGATACTACGGTTTTCTCATAGACGGGGATAGAGAGGATTGCATCATAGATTATGATGAGCCTACTAGCTTCCAGCAGGCCGTTCAGAGCGTTGACTCGGTAAAATGGCTGGATGCAATGCGGACCGAAATGGAGTCCATGTACACCAACAAAGTATGGACGTTGGACATTGCTCCAGACGGGGTAAAACCCGTAGGATGCAAGTGGATCTTCAAAAGGAAGATTGGTGTAGATGGACAGGTTGAGACCTATAAAGCTAGACTTGTAGCAAAGGGTTTCCGTCAAAGACCTGGTTTGGACTATGACGAAACCTTTTCTCCAGTGGCTATGCTGAAATCCATTCGGATCCTTCTTGCCATTGCTGCCTTCCACGATTATGAGATTTGGCAGATGGACGTAAAGACCGCTTTTCTAAATGGAAATTTAGAGGAGTGTGTCTATATGGATCAGCCAGAGGGTTTCATTCAGAGTGGGAGCAGCGGAAAGGTGTGCAAGTTGCTTAAGTCCATCTATGGACTAAAGAAGGCATCGCGGAGTTGGAACATCTGCTTTGATGAGACGGTCAAAGAATTTGGCTTTATCAAAAATCCAGATGAACCATGCATCTATAGTAGATTTGTAGCGAGAACTGTAGTATTCCTCGTTTTATACGTGGATGACATTCTCTTAATAGGAAATGGCATTCCTATGCTACAATCTGTCAAGGGTTTCTTGTCACAAAGGTTCTCCATGAAAGACCTGGGTGATGCCTCTTACATCCTGGGGATCCGGATCCATCGTGATAGATCCAAGAGGATATTAGGACTTTCACAGTCCAGGTACATCGACACTATACTGAAGAGATTCAGTATGGAAGATTCCAAGCGCGGTAACTTACCGGCTTGTCACGGAATCACCCTCTCTAAAGAGATGTCCCCCAAGACTGATTTGGAGAGGGATCGCATGTCTATTATACCCTACGCTTCTGCGGTAGGCTCTATAATGTATGCGATGTTGTGTACCAGACCGGATGTAGCTTATGCACTGAGTGTGGTAAGCCGGTATCAGTCAAACCCTGGGGAGAAACACTGGATAGCGGTAAAGAACATTCTCAAGTACCTGAGAAGGACTAAGGAGATGTTCTTGGTGTATGGCGGAAAAGACCTCCAGATCGAGGCCTTTGCTGACTCCAGCTTCCAGAGTGACAAGGATGATTCCAAGTCCATGTCGGGTTTTGTCTTTACCCTCAATGGAGGGGCGGTGTGTTGGAAGAGTTCCAAACAGGAAACCTTTGCAGACTCGACGATGGAAGCGGAATACATCGCTGCATCTGATGCCGCAAAAGAAGCTGTCTGGATGAGGAAGTTCTTGAAAGAACTTCAGGTGGTTCCGTCCATTGTTGACCCAATACCTCTGTATTGCGAAAACAACGGGGCTATAGCTTTAGCGAAGGAACCCAGGTCCCATCAAAGATCCAGGCACATCTTGAGGCGGTATCACCTGATCAGGGAGATCGTGGATCGTAAGGAGATCGAGGTTCGGAGGGTTGCTTCAGAAGAGAACACTGCAGATCCATTCACCAAGGCCCTACCCCCAGACTCAGTTCGAGCGGCTGATCGAGATGATAGGACTTCGATACGCCAGTACATGGCCTTAGTGCAAGTGGGAGATTGTTAGTGTATATGCCCTAGAGGCCATTACTGTATCATACTAGTTTGTATATTACTTAATGGAAGCTTGGGATATTCACCTTGTATAAACAATCTTGCTCAATATAGTAGTATGCTACTTGGTTTGTTTCTACTTCAATGTGTACTTGTGTTTATTTCAGTATATCACTTATACGCATTAGTGGAGCCTTAGGATCTTTGCTTGATTACCAGCGTTGTGATGGCCGTCACACTAGTGGGGGCTGGGTAATCTATAAGCACATCCTTATACAGGTCCCTAGTCGCAGGACTATCGAGACAAGGCATCGATACTCCGGAGTAGACTAGCGTATGCGCTTCTCATCCCAGTGTGGGAGACGGTCTGTCCCACAGCCATCAGTACGTCGTACTGGAGATAGTATACGGGTGCTCGTTGGGTTACGAGTACACTGGACAGGACTCGTCGGGAACTGACAGGTTGGTATTATACCTATCGTCAGTTATCAGTTCCCAGGTGACATGAGTACAGCTTAGTCCGCTGACTTGACACTGGAACTTCGCCTCGAGTGTGTTCCCACTGCACTTTGATCACTACCCTACCACGGCTCAAAGGAGTCGTGCAAACAGGTGGTGGTTGGGTGCAGTCCCGAAGCACTTGGAGGCAGTGACGGTTAGACAGGATTCGTCTCTCCCGGTATTGGGGGTTGACATCGCGCTGTGTCTAGGAGAGCCATTACAGGAGTAGTCCCTGGCCAGGGCAAGCGAGATATACTGGTAGGCTTCCAGTGTTATCTCAGGATGTTTTGGGCTTCACTCCGACACGATTTGTACCGCTATTAGGGGACTGACGTTTTACCGCCCCCTAGGCCCGACATGCGATGTATCAGACGAACAGACCGGACTGTACGGAGACTGTCACATTCAGACTCAGTAGGAGTTCAGATGGGGTTTCACCTCGTCAGCCTTCTTGTCGGCATCTACCTGGGGACCGTTACGCACAGCTAGTGCCGCTTGCGGTCTGTGGTTAAACCCACTGCCAGCGTAGTGTCGAGTCTTTAGAGTCCCACACAGAGGGTATTCGCCTCTGGGCAAAACAGAGTAGAGGTCGCATGGTTTTGCGACAGGGTTCGTTCTCATCCGCGCACTTGTGCACGTTTGGAGTCCGGACGGATATTACTGGCAGGCTCTGGTTTGAGTCAGATACTGGTATATGTTTTGGGGTTGCTTTTATCTCTCAGTATTCATGTTCCTCGGAACAAGGATGCAGGTGTGTATGCACAGTTATTTGAGGAAGAGGAAGAGGACTTTCATTAGGGTTTTCGGAACGGGTGCGTATGCATAGTTGACAGTCGTCTTTTTCCAAACCCTAATGGATTTATGTTATATCAATTAATAATATTAATAAAATGAAATTGTGTCATGGTTGGTTTTTATGTTGACTTGTTGACCATGGTTGACTTGTTGACCATGGTTGAAGTTTTGACCATCATCATTACAAAAGAAAGATGCTCTTTGATTCTAGCAAATTCATTTAATGTTTGAAATGATAATGGTCATTCCTAAACTTTCCATCAACCTTTTCATTTTTCATTATTATTATTAATTTGATAATTCTTTTGCTTTTTGTTATGGTTGCAAAAAGAAAAGAGCTCATTCTTTCATTTGGCTTCTCTCTCCTCACTTCCTCTTCTTCTTCCTCTGGCAAAAGGAGAACCCTTCTCATGTGTTGAGAATCCCTCTCCTTAAAAGAAAAGCACCCCTTAGACACTCTCTACTCACTCTAGGATCAAGGGTTTAGCAAGCCGGAGATTCTAGTTCACTCAAAGTTCGAGAAAGAGCCCGAAGGTTGAACCCTCAGGTGGATCCATCTTCAACGGAAGAAGGCGACGAGAAGAGAACCATCAACCTCTACTAGGTTTCAAGAAGAAGGAGTTCAAGTTAGGTATAACCACTTTGCCGAGTAGTTAACTCTCCTTTGCATGTTTGCTAGTTTAGTTTAGACACGATCCCGACCTTGTTTAGTCCATGTTGCCCCATGCGCCAAAAATTTGATTTTTATACCGTTTCCGCCTCCCCGTAAGAACCGGGGGTCGCAACGTGGACTTACAGGGAAGCAGTTATGAACATAAGTGAATGTTCTTGGGATATGGTAACGACAGCCTTCTTTGGGAGACGGTTATCATTTCAAGCTTCTAAGGTGACCTGGATGACAGACTGGCGGTCAGAGTTATAATTTTCCCTCTTTTGAGGGACAGTATGTTGGACAGGTGGTCCAAGCGGATACTGAGGTAGGCATGGCACAGTATACTGATTAAATTCAGTGGATGATATATTCTAAGAAGTTTGTTGGATTTAGAGTTCATTTATGAACCGGGTCCTATCAGATATCCAGAAAAATTCTAAGACAGGTATTGCTCATTTCGGGAGATAGTCTTTCTCCGCGAAGTATAGATATAGAAATAAACATTGGAGCGGATTCACTCACTGAGGCTATTACTCGAATACAATAATTTCACAAACGAGATTTACGAAACTGATTGGTAGAGAAGTTGGGTGTTCAGTATCATACGAGCTGTGAGTATGTGACACCGTAATAATTAGCCTTAAGTGCGAGTGGGAGATTGTTGGCTATAGTGCTCTTAAGTCAATTATTGAATCGCAGGCACGCGATTGCGATGATTGAGGGAGGACCTATACGGATAGAACAATCTTACTCAAGATGATAGTATGCTATCTGGTTTGTCTTTATCATCATGCACATGCTTTATATAGAATTACTGATCACTATTACATGTTGATAGAGCCCATAGGATTCTTTCTTGACTACCAGCATTATGATGGCGATCATATACGTGGGAGCTGGGTGGTCTATAAGCATATCCTTAAATGTCCCTAGTCGTGAGAGTTTCGAGACTGGGCATCGATACTCCAAAGTAGACTAGTGTGTACTGATCGAGACCCCGACGAGGGGTGGTGGCCAGGTCTCACAAGCCATTGGCGTTAGTTTGTTCACCTAAGATAGTATGCAGGTGCTCATTGGGTTATGAGTACACTAGACGGACTCTCCGGGAACCTGCTAGTTGGTAGTATACCTATTGTCAGATAGCAGTTCCCAGGTGACATATATGCAGCTTAGTCTGTCGACCTGAGATCATCATTTGTCTCGTGTGAGTGCCTACTGTACTTTGATTACTACCCTACCACGGCTCAAAAGATACGTGCAAACAGGTTTTAGCTAGGTACAGTCCCGAGCCACATGGAGGCAGTGGGCGGATCGTCGGGGATTCGTCTCTTCCGGTATTAGAGGTTGATGTCGCGCGGTGCACGGGTGGCCATCACCAGAAATCCTTGACCAAGGTAGTCGAGAATTACTGATTTGGATCAGTAGTTTCTCAGTTGGTGATGGGCTTCATACCGACACGAAATGTCGCGTTATTAGGGGTCTGACTTTATCCACCCCCGTAGACTCGATATGCGATACTCTTAGACAAACAGACCAGACTACACGGATATTGTCATGGACAGGCTCAGTAGGGGTTCGGGATGAGTTTGCTCGTCGGCTTCCCTTTCGCTCAATACCTGGGTAGCTGTTACGTACAGCTAGTGCCACCGACGTGCTTGTGGTTAAACCCACTGCCAGCATATTGACGAGTCTTTAGAGTCCGACACAAAGGGTTTCCCTGCTTCGGGCGAAACGATGTAGAGGCCGTATGGTTTTGCGGCAGGATTCGATCATATATGTGCACTTGTGCAGGTATCATAATTCGGACGGATAATACTGGTGGCTTTGGTTTAAGCCGGATTCTAGTATTATATTGTTGGATTATTTTCATCTCTTTGTATTCGTATTTTTCGGAATACGGATACAGGTATATATATACGGATGAGGGGTATTCTTGTAATTTATTATAAAGTGGTTCTAGAAGATGCCACCTCATTTAGTTTTAACCATTTAGGATTAAATGGTTAATGAGGTGGAGAGGATGAGGTGTTTATTGCATTTTTGTGGGATGGCTTAATAGTGACCCATGGTTACTATTCTAGCATGCTTAGTTTCTTATTTGTTGTGATATTTTTGTTGACTTGAGATATTTTGGGTTGACTTGAGATATTTATTTGGATGGCTCCATTATTTCTCACATCTTACAACACACAAGAAAACACTTAGCAATTTTTCTTGAGTGGCCTCACACTCTCATCCTCAAGCTTCTTCTTCTACCTCCACCCTTCATGTCTCATGTGTTGAGAAACCTAGGGTGTTATGAGACAAATTAATCCATCACCACACTCTACATCCTCTAGGCTATCTAGTTTAACGATCTAGGTATCCTAGCTACCTCGACTATTGAGGTAGGAGCTCGGAATACAAATCCTCAGGTGGATCATCTTCGATGGAGGGAGACCGGAGATCAAGCTTGATCATGGTGGCCTCTAGGAGCTTAAGAAGGTGGTTGAAGACTGTCACGACCCAAAATGGCATGTGACTGGCACTTTAATCATATGAAGTCTATAGGACCCCATCTAATTCTTGTAAGCCAAAATCCCAGAAATCTAAACCATTTTTAAAGAAAGTGTTTTGTTAAAATAAGCCGAATATGCGTTTTTAAAACATCAAGTCTATTCTGAAAATTTCGGCAGAATTTCCTTTGAAAATACTGGCCCCAAACGGGTACAACATGCATAATATATAAAAAGGCATCACCAAGCGGGAGCTAGCTCTTTGTTAATTGACGATCACAACCACATAAGCAATATAATGTACAACGCCGAAGGGCGAGGATCAAAACTTAAAAGGAAACTCAAAACAAAAAGAAAACCATAATAATACAACGCGCGACTCTAAGGTCGAAAGAATATACAATCTGGTCTCTAAGTCAAATAAATATACATGTCAGGTTGATGGATTTTCTAGATACAACAATGTAAATAAAATACAAGGGTGGACACGATACGAGTGAACCCACCTACCAAAGCAATCACCCGGAAAGGAGCAATATGCCAGCAAAGCCACAACGAAACCTGTACGGAAAAACCTGCAAGAAACTGTGGCACAACGGGGGTGAGTTGCCAACTCGTGAGTAGAAAACATCACAGAGCAGATATCGTATGTATGACTCAATCCTAGGTTAATACGATCAGTAATAAATATCCTCAATATGATAAAATCTAAAGCATGAAAAGGTGGCAAGGGTAAACATCCATACATAAGTGTAATCCCATGTGGTCGTGTCAGTGCATCAGGTAGCAATATATCATATGTATGAGGTATGAATGCATGAAAACAGAATGCATGTAAATGAAGAAACTGTTTTATTAATTTAGTGAGATTTCTGTATATTTAAAACGAGGTATCATCAATAAATCAATATAAATCAGTGTCTAACATCGACACAAAACATATATCAAATATCCAATATCTCGGGCTCCGGCTATTCGGACTGACCAATATCATAAAATCTCAAATAGCTCAAATATCAATATCTAGGGCTCCGGCTATCCGGACTAGCCCCTGGGCTCCGTCTATCCGGACTGGCCCGACTCCGATCGATATCCTCCGGATATCCGTCGAGTCACACTAAAATCACCGGTCAGTAGTGCTCCCCTGTCATAGGCTCAACGCCATCATCTGCGACCTTCTTGTCCCAGGGTACCGCACCGGGTCCACCATGCACCCACAGACGGTTCCTCCTCCTCCTAGAATCGGGTGTACGATATCGCTCAAGAGCCGAGAAAACTCATGGTGGACATATCTAAAATCATATCATGAGAAAACCACAATTTATATCTTTTGAAATGAATAATAAGTTTATAAAATGTTGCGGTTTCTCCAAATCCAGAAATCTTATGGAAATCCGAAATCCCAATCTCAAGCATAAATAAACAATGAATTAAAAGTATTGGGCTCCGGCGATCCGGACTGGCCCTAATAGTAATGCATGATAATGAATACATAAATATGCATGACAATCACAGTAATAAATGCAATGTCTAAGGTAGCAATAACAACAAGTACACTAATACCATGTCAAAACTATTAGCTAACAATTTGTACTAATGACTGGTATTTTCTAATGTGTACGTGACATGGCAATTACCGATGAAAATATGTGTGAGCCGGCAAGAAGGTGTACGTGGAACATACGCATCATCAGTAATGGTGCTGGTGCCTGACAACAGGATTTCAATAATAGCATATGAAAACACAATATAAGAATGCGATACGATGCGAACAGCAAGAATATGCGGAAGCTGAATAATAAACATAACAATAAGGAAATAAACATTTATATGGGTCATACAGTTTGCCATTTGAAATAACATGAATGGTGGTATTTAGAAAATAGGACTACGGTGTTTTTAAGAAAAAGTACGTCCTTTGAAATATCCGTAGAATCCCTTGTCCTGTCTTTAAAATATTCACGATTCGTTAGTTTTGAAATGCGTATGACCCGGGTCTAATCTAACATCTATAGGTAAACTACAGGTCTAAACTAACAGACTAATCGAAAAGGGTAAGGAAAACCACCTAAGTCTGAGTCGACACACACACACACACACTAATAGTCGGCGATCCTGCCTCAATAGTATCGCATACGATACAATATCTATAATATGATATCCTTAAGTCAAGAGTGCGGATCTATCATCAATATATAGCACGTACGGTAAATCCGTCGTACGGCATCCCAAATCTGGGTACGGGTCAATATCACATTTATCTCATTATTCAACTGGTATCCTTATCATCATATCATGATCTGGGTACTGATCTACGTCTAGTACATACTGATACCATCTACATATATAAATGCGTGTGTATGAAAGCACAACGCCAAAAGACCCGCTATACTAATCATGTCGTATCTCATAATTCGAACCATGTCACATCACCGATCTCATGGCATCATTCCCAATCTCATCGACTCATCTCCAAATACCATATACTATCCTCATCATCCATGTATATGTATACGTATATATATATACACACACACACACACATAGTCCCATACCTATGTGTGTGTGTGTGTCCCCATATACGCACAAGTAATAAAATGTATGCGAGTGTGTATGCGTGCGTGTATGCAAATCATTAATCTAGGGTTTTGCGACTAAGAAGCTAAACTACGTTACTTCTAATTACACTAAACTATCTCATAAACACATAAACCTATCTTGATAATCGTAATCTCACAATAAACATACTTATAAACATAAGTATACGTATTCGTATACGACACTACGAAACTGCAGGGGTGCTATACGCCATCCACCCGACTTCCCCCGTAGATATATATCTACTCACCTCGATCCTTGCTTGCCGAAGTCAATGATGCCACGCTCGTCCCTGTCTTTCATGTCCACTCAGAGTACCTACATACATATATACACATATAGCATCGTAAACGAAATCACGCACGAAAATCAAAATGTCGCACGAATCACCCATAGGTTAAAACCTATAGTTTACGCATGCAAGAATAACCAAACAACTCTCGACGATCGACGTATAAACGTGAATCGACCGAGATAAAACACAAATACAAAGTCCCATTCATTAAAAGCCGTAAAACGAAATCAGTAACTACGTAAAACACTTCCAGATTTTTCCCTAGGTCAAATTGGTCAATTTTGCATATGGGAGGGGTATAGTTTAAAGATACTGGAGCCATGAACCAAACACCATACTATTCCTCTCTACCCTGGCTGCAAATTGCGGCCAGATAGAATAAATCTACGGCCTCAGCAGGGAATTAGGGGCTTGGGTCTCTAGGGTACACTCCAGGTTGCCTGCATGACTCTCTGTGTTTGCTAAAATATTTTCAGGTGCCCCGGATGTTAGCAGATCTCTAAATAACCTCACAATTTCAACAAATTCCCGATATCGGGGTTTCTAAGTTTAGGGTTTGTGGTCTAAGTCTATGGTTTCATTCCATGAAACCAACATTAGAGGGGTTATAAGGTCTCTACTAATATCAACTACACTTTTCGATTCAATTCAAACCCTATCCCTAACTTGATTTTTTCAAAGTCCACAAATCAACACTAAAACACTTCAAAACTTGCATGAAAGCTAAAGTGAATCAAATACAATACTAAAGGTGATGAAATTAACTCATTTGGCAACTCAAGAAAATTTCTTGAGTTGCCCCAAGTCTTCAAAATCCAATTTTTCTTGGTCCAAAGGGTTTGTAGGGAGCTTGTGCATGTTTTTAATGAAGTGTGGATGGACTTTTGATGAGGGATTGAGGGCGTTTGTGAGGTTTTGAAGGAGAGGGAAGAAGGAGGTAGCCATGGTGAGATGAGGGGAAGAAATGATGAAGGAAAACAAATGAAAGAAGAAATGGCTTGGTCAACTTGACCCCTCATCTCTCTCTCTTCTCTCTCATGCCCATGCTTTATTGTTTATTCTTTTTCTTTTCTTTTTCTATTTTCTTTTCTTCTCTTCTCATTTAAAAACTAAGAAATGAAATGAAGAAAACAAAGAAAAGACATGGTAGGAAAATGCAACAAGTGTAATTTGACATGGTGCATGTTTTGCACAAAACAAGCTTAATGCGCGATTAGCGATATTTATCGTGATTAGCATTAAAATAGTGTATAATGAATCATAAAATTTCATAATTTGCTTAAATCCAATAAAAACCCCCTCTTTTTAGTAATTTCTATAATTTTCCAAATTTTCCCGATTTATCGGTATTTAATTATACAGTACTAATAAAATATTCAATATATTTATTATTTAATTATAAAAATTCCTAAAAATAATATTTTATTTTTCTGAAATGTTACAATGACCGAAGGACACGGATTGATTCGGTATGACAATTCATAACTCTTTATTGTTTTCTAGATTAGGATTAATGGTAGATCCGGGTAGCGGGTTGTGTTAGCGCCAGTTTTGAAAATTTTTGTTCTACAATCGGCCACGGTTTGATGGCCGGGGCACTTGCATAACCCAACAGGATGGATCTCCATCGGGATTTCACGATACGACCTGCGACCACCCGTAGGTGCGCAGAATCCACCGCGCATCTCTCTCCAAGAAAGATGCCACCCCATACACGGTCCCCTTCTTACCTGTCTGTCTCTTCCACCAGCCAATGTGGACAATTTTGAAATTAAACCCCACTTCATCAACTTGTTGCCCAAATTCCATGGGCTTGAATTCGAAGACGCATACGTTTTTATATCCAAATTCAAAAATGTATGTGCAATGACGAGCACAACCCAACTTTAAGGGGATGCACCGCGATTACGACTTCTCCCTTTTATCTTATGCGATCTAGCAGACAAATGGCTTTATAGCACCGCCGCACAATCTATCGCTAAATGGGATGAATTCGTTCTAGCATTCCTTAAGAAATTTTATCCTCATCACAAGACCGCCCGTGTTTGAAGCGAGATTAACTAGTTTACCCAACTTCCCAACGAATCATTTTGGAAATGCTTTAAACGGTTTAAAGATCTTCTTTTCCAATGCCCTCATCATGGAATTGATAGATGGCAACTTTAACTAATTATATATGAGGGTGTGAATCCATCCACGAAACAAATGCTTGAAACCATTTGTCAATGTCATTTCATGTCTAAAGACGATGGCGAAACTTGGTAATTTCTGAAAGATCTCGCCGAACAGACATTACAATGCGAGAGCACTAGACCAACATCGTATTCATCTAGGGCAGGTATCCATTAGCTCGATGTTTCCATTGCAGTCAAAGCCAAAATGGCCATGATGTAAAAGACACTCGAAGCTATAGAAAACAAATTCTCGTCAGCCTCCTTAAACTAAGTTATGCTCCCTAAAACGGTGTGTGGTTGTTGTTCTGACCCATCACATTTAACGGAAGAATGTTCTTTGAATCCTCCATTTCAAGGTCAAGAACAAAGTAATGCTGTTTTTCAGCAACGATCTAGAAACGATCCCTATTCCTCCACATACAATCAGGGGTGGAGGAATCATCCTAATTTTGCTTGGAACCAAAACCAATCTCAAAATGAAAATCAGTTCTTAAGCCAAAATAACTATCAAAGGCTTCCCCCACAGCAACAACAGCCACCATAACAAATTTAGCGGCCCTATCAATCGCTAGCTTTTCAAATCCGGCCAACAACTCTATCCCGCATAATAATTCTTTCTAAACCCAGACTAATATTCCAACGGCCGGTACCGATAAAACCTCTGCACTCGAACAAAACTTAGAAACGTTTATTAAACAATCCACACAAACGATGGCTAATTTAATGTCTGCTATCCAAATGTTAGTGCAACACACTGCTTGCCACGGTGAAAGCATAAAATCGATAAAAGCACAACTTGCACAGTTAAATACCGCGATGAGTGAGAGAGAGAGAAAGGGAAAGTTCCATCTCAATCTCTACCAAATCCTGGCCACTCACAAAATGCAAATTTCATCCTTCACCAACAAAATCATAATGTGAGTGCCGTAATTACGTTGAGATCGGGAAGAGTGTTCAATAACCAAGTCTGTGAACAAGTTGAAGTTGATGATATTGATGATACCCCGGCTACTACTTCTACTCTTACTTCGTCTGATCCAACATCTTCTTCCGAGCCTATTCTCCATTTTCCACTAGGCTCGAACCCTCAGCCCACTTCCTTGAAGGAATTACCATCTACGACCATCCCAAATCCAATTTTGGGATCCATTCTATCCCCACAAACTTCTCATCAAAAGTTGGACCTAGCCCTTATTGATAAAGCTCATTTTCCAAACAGGTTAAGGGCCAACAAACCAAGTCCCCAAATGGAGAAGATTGTGGAAATTTTTAAGCAAGTTAACATAAATATTCCTCTCCTTGATGCTATCCAACAAGTTCCATCTTATACGAAAATTCTAAAGGTCTTATGCACTAGGAAAAGGAAAATTCAAGTGCCTAAAAAAGTTTTCTTAGCGAGTAATATGAGCAATTCTCTTACCCAATTGGTGCCCACAAAACGTAAGGACCCCGGTTGTCCTACAATATCTATAATTATTGGGGGTAAAAATATCAATCGTGCTCTACTCGATTTAGGTGCTAGGGTTAACTTACTCCCGTATTCTGCTTATGAGCAATAAGGCATAGGAGAGTTGAAACCTGCGCACTGCACTCTCCAGATGGCCGATCGATCTATCACCCAACCTAGAGGTGAGGTAGAGGACATGTTAATCAAAATCGGGGAATTTATATTCCCTGTAGACATTATAGTTATAGATACACAGCCTGTAGCAAACCCACAGAACCAAATCCCGGTGATTCTAGGTCGACCTTTTCTAGCGACTTCCAACGCAATAATCAATTGTCGTAATGGTTCCAAGAACATGTCCTTTGGGAAGATGACAATTGAGCTTAACATGTACATGTTACAAACCTTCTGAACCTTATGCTCATATAATTAATGTATGTTCTTTCGAAAGATAGATTCTGACAGTTGCGAATTTGAGGAGCTTCACGATACTGATCTAGACTCCACTGGTGCGTTATTGTTTGATCCTGCTATTTATTATAAACATGAGGACCCTTCTATCGACAAGTCCACACCCATGTCCGAATCCTTTTACTTGTCGAATGAGTTAATCGAGCTGTTCGGATCAACATCTAACGCTAAATATGAACCTTTTATGGAGTCCGAGTATCAGCCATTTCTTTCCGATAAGATTATCATTCGAAATATCGATGGAAGTTTTGAAGACATTTTTACTGAAAAACTCGCATTCCTAAAAGATATGGGAGTTGTGATGAATCAACCCCCACCCCCAAGAAGTTGAACCGCCACCCCTTCTACTTATCAAGAACGAGAATGTGAATAGTCCACCATCACTGTTTCGTCTCAACCAACCGAGACGTAAACCCGTTCAATCACACCTCTTATCTCCTCCCCACTTCTTCACGTCTATAGGTGACATGATCTTTTACCAACCATGGAGTTATATTGATAAAATATTCGAATGGTTGGTGTTGACTTTTAGTCTATGTAAAGCTTTATATAGACTAATAATTTTAAACCCCCCTCTTTATAATTTTAAATGCTTAATATGTAAGTCCACGATAGCGCCCCGGCAGTCTAACAGACGCCAAATGCGGAACAAAAACTTTTTACAACTGGCGCTATCGCGTACTATAACCCGGATCTGCCATTAAAGCTAAACTAACAAACTACAAAGTGGGTAGAAGAGTTATACCGAACGATCCGAGTCCTTCGGTCTTCAACCATCATCCCACGCTTGTTACGGCTGCTCCGATCTCCTGAATCTCCAATCTTCTCGTCCAGGTGGCACCACGTCGACGGATCATTAAACGGGCTCCCGTCTCTGAACCGAGGCAACTCGATCGTCAAGTTTGCTAAAAGAGACGACCAAGATGATGTAGAGAATGAGTAGAACACTTTGTCTCATTACGTCCAAAGCTATGGACGAACGGTTAATGAAGTTGCCTTTTGGATCGGGTGAAAAGAGAAACCGATCACATCTAATTTCTATGCACCAAAACTTATATCTTTTCAAATGAATAACCATATCATCCCCACAAGAGAGGGGCCGGCCAAATTTAACAAGGAAGGGGGGTGAGTGTAGGAGGGAAGTGGTGACCATTAGCACAAAGTAAAAAGCATGAGTCAAAGAACACCTAGTTTGAACATAATTAATGCAAGTGATGAATCACTAACCATGTCATCAAACATTATTAAATGCACTAATGAGTCACAAAGATGCATGAACCTAATCACCACCTTCTAGAAGCCTCTAGAAACTTCCACACTCATCTCAAGAAAAGATAAATCCGTATTTAACCGAATGTTAAATACGGCTGATAGAAAACTGGAAACTGGTAACTTCCAAAAGTGATCCTGAAACGAATTTCAGGATAACCCCGTAATGGTATAAACATACCCGCATTTGTATTATGACTGAATACAAATGTATCTGAAACAAAGATATTATATCTACACAGTATAATACTCGGATCCGGCTTAAACCAAAGCCGACCAGTATTATCTGCCCGAAAAACGACACGTGCGAAAATGCACGTGCATTTTTCTAGCCCTGCCATAAACCCATACGGCCTCTACAACGTTTCGCCCAAACTTGGGAAACTGTCTGTGGGGGACTCTAATGACTCATCAACATACTGGCACTGGGTATAACCACTAGCACGTCAGAGGTACAAGCTGTACGTAACGGTTGCCTATGTATTGATTGGAAGGGAAGCTGACGAGCGAACTCATCCATAAACCCTACTGAGCATAATAGTGACAATATGCATACAGTCCGGTCTGTTCGTCTATGAGTATCGCATATCTGCTTAGGGGGCTGGTAACGTCAGACCTCCATTAGCGGTATAAGTCGTGTCAGAGAGTGGCCCAGAACACCCTGAGATACTACTGGAGTACCTACCAATAAATCTCCTGCCTCGGCCGAGGGCTTTGTGTAATGGCTCTCCTAGACACAGCACGATCTCACCCCCAATACCGGGAGAGATGAATCCCCTGCCGATCCGCTCACTTGCCTCCATGTGGCTCGGGACTGTACCTAAAAAAGACCTGTTTGCACGACTCCTTTGAGCCGTGTGTTCATATCAGATTTTTGCATTTTTATACCGCCCAATTTTTATCACATTGCATATCGGTAGGTACTCTTGAGCCGTGTTTGCTAGTCAATTGCAGGATACAGGTTCTCGGCTCTAAACGGTGAAATCCATGGAAAAATATGACAAAATCCGAGTTCCTGCCAACCATAGATAAAACACGGGTCTCCGCTCTTTATCCGTCTGTTGCCACACACCAGTTTAGAAGACAAAATGACAAATCAATTGTCACCTTCATGCACAAAGCACTATGGCAACACCAAGACCAAGAAATCTACGCGGAGCTCAAGAAAATCCATGTCCAAAGTCCACCTTTCCCTCAAGAGAAATTCTGGAAGAAATATGGAAGTATGTTAAGAAAATACATATACCAGATAAGAGGGGACAGCAGACCAGGGAAGTACCAAGAACCCCATGCCCTGACTCCACTATACGGCGGCGGATCCGCGGCATAAGGAGGCTTAGGCCGCGGATCCGCGGCCGTATGGTGGCGGCAGAGGTAGGGTTTTTAGGGGCAGTTGGGTAATTTTGTAAAGGGGCAGATGGTTGCCCTAGATTTTCAGTTTTCAACCTATAAATAGCTCAGAACTTTGTGAAGGGAAGGGGGTCCATAATCTTGTATTTTCTTTTCTAGGTTTAGTTGTGTTTCTTCTTCCTCTTCTCATCTCTTCTCCATTAAAACTTGTAGTGAGCTTTGTGAGTGAAGAATGATGAATAAAGAAGACTCTTTTGCTATTATATCTTGTCTTGTTCTTTTATAATTGCTTGTAATTTTAATTTGTTAACTAGTTGTTGTTATTTCTTGTTCTTTCTTTCTTCTCTCTTTTCTTTATCCTTAAAACGACAATGATGCTTACGCTTGATCCTCGCCAAGGTGAAGTCGCAAATAGCTAGTTGTTATCTTCTAATCTCTTCTTTCTATCTTCCTCTTTTGTTTTGTTTTATTTTTCCGTATCATGATGTGTGAGTAGTTTCATACTTGTTAGGGTAGGATAAGGGAAGTTTGAGAGAAGGAAATCTCTCTCACTCTTTCCTTGCCCAACAGCTTAATTCGACTCCCGTTAATTGAACCACAATCCGCTCCTTACGGCACCCTATCCTACATGATAGCGGTGATTCCGTAGTGAGACCGGTTGTGGTTGAATTAACCGGAGGTTATGGCTAAGAGCCAAGAACGGACGGACAAGCACCAAAAGGAAGAACTTATGCGTTGGAAAGCCTAGCTTATACTCGCAAGTTCCTTCCTAATCGTGCTAATCCCCGTTGTTGCCGATTACCGTAACACCGAGATTAAGAGGGGCAATGAAAGATGTGGGAGACTCCTAACTCAAACTAACCTAATCCTAACCCTAACAAGCTCTCTTTACATATCATTTTACCGCTTAACTAATCACAACAAAATCTGAAAAACTGGACTTAACTCGTTAAAGCACATAGAAAAAGATTCCCATCTCCCTGCGGATGACCCATACTCAACCGGCTAGCTACGAGCGAAACCGTCTTGATTGCGGTATTTAACTAAAACTTGAACACGCAGAATCCCTACCAATCAAATGGCGCCGTTGCCGGGGAGACGGTAGTTTATTTCTTTGTGTAATTTCGGGTTAATTTGTAAGTATAAATATAACCGAAAAACAAAAAAAAAATATATATACATTGTAAAAAAAAATTATCTTGTTATTTTTAATTAGCTTTTGTGCAAGAGTGCAGGAAAATACGAAGTTCAAGACCAGCGCCAAAGACGTCGGATAATACGGAGTTCAAGATCAGTGCCAAAGACGTGGGAAGATAGACCCACATTTCGCGGCTACACCGCGACGGATAATACGAAGCAAACGGTCTACTTTAAGATTCTGGAGCAGTTCCTGTGAGCAAATCCAGATTCAGGGTCTTAAAAACAGCAGAGGACACCCAAAACAGCACACACCAGAAACCTGAAGACCCAACTCCACAGAATTGCCGCGATTCCGCGGCATAAGTAAGCTTAGGCCGCGGATCCGCGGCCACTTGGTGGATTCAGTGGGCCAAAATCTCTCTGTAAGTCTCTCTCCTCTCTCCCACTCCTCTGGACTCCAATAAATTGTGTTTTCTGCAGCCTTCTTTGCGCAAATTCTCTTCCCCCTTCCAATAAACTGTTCTTGTGCAGGATTCTTTGCGCCGCGCTAAAATAAAAATTGTTTGCAGTTGATTTGTTACCGCGTTGCATTCTTTAATACGGACTTAAGGGGCTTGAAACCAATTCAGATTGGGTGGGGATTTCATCACCCTTCCCAGGACCCCAAAAATCACAAAAGCATATGCATTGTCCATTGTAATTAAAAAAATACTAGACTGCAGCCCTAAGGACTTCGCGCTCATTAGGAGAAGTTAAACCGTGTTTAGAACCTCGCTTAACGGTATATTGTTTACGGGGTGTCTAGGAAAGTGTTAATGGCGCAACCGCCAAAAGAGAAAGGGTTATTTAATTAAGGAACTTCGCGAAAGCGTTGGAAAATCTCCCCTTATCTCTGCACTTACCTGGCCTCGTGATCAGTGTATTTTTAAGCCCGTTTCTCGACACAGTTTTACTTCGACAATCAAGTTCTGGAGCAGGTCTAGCAGACCTAGGTGACCCTAGATCTAGGTGTGATTGTGCATATCTTGTTTGTGATTACTTAAGCCGTATATCCGTACATATTTCTGTAAAGCTCTTTCTAGAAAAAAAAGACAAAAATCAAAAACTTTTATAAAAACTTGCCCTTTGTCGCCAAATCCGTTTTTCACGCACCACCCATCGTTTCTCCATTGACGTTTTCTTACCCTCACCTTCTCCGCTTTGACTATACTAAACTCGTTTAGTGTATGTCCGCTTGGACTCGGGACACTAGCGCCCGTCTAGTCCGCGTTACGTTAGTCGCTACCGACTACGCGATCGACTCAGACGTCGATACTCCGTCCACTCCTCTTTCACCCCTACCTTTGCCGGCCAACTCCGACGTTGACCGGAATTCTGTTCATACATCTTCGCCTTCAGCTTCACTTTCACCGACCTCTTCTTCCGCGATGTCAGGATTTAATCCGAACATCTCTTTGACCACCCCTGGATTGGCTCCACCTCCTACGGAGACCAATAACCCACCACACCCGCCTGCTGTAGCACCGCCGCGAATTGCGTTCCAGGATCGTTTCTATCCCACCCGTTCTGCACTCCCCACCTGCCTTTCTCTTCCACCGGCCAATGGGGATAATTTTGAAATTAAGCCCCACTTCATCAACATGCTTCCACGATTTCATGGGCTTGAATCTGAAGATGCCTATATCTTCATCAACAAATTTCAAAACGTCTGTGCCATGATGAAAACCACCCAGCTGTCGGACGATGCTATACGTCTACGGGTCATTCCGTTCAATTTATGCGATCTTGCTGAAAAATGGCTGTATAGCACCGCTTCCCACTCCATAACCAGTTGGGACGAGTTTGTTAAAGCGTTTCTAAAGAAATTTTATCCGAATCATAAAACCGCAAGGATTCGAAATGAAATCAACCAATTCTCTCAGCTTCCTTCTGAACCCTTCTGGAAGTGCTTTGACCGGTATAAAGACCTTCTTGTTCAGTGTCCTCACCACGGTATAGAGAAATGGCAACTCTGCCAAACCTTATACGAGGGCCTGAACCCAGCAACGAAGCAGTTGTTGGAAACCATCTGTCAGGGCCACTTCCTATCGAAATCTGACGAGGAAGCGTGGCAGTTCTTTGACGACCTTGCGGAGCAAACGCTACAATGGGAGAGCACCAGACCGACTTCTTCTTCTTCTTCTACCTCCACTTCTACCGGTCAGTCTAGGGTAGGAATTCACCAACTTGATGTCTCTATTGCGATGAAAGCTGAAATGGCTGCAATAACAAGAAAGCTTGAAGCGATAGAGAGCAAATTTTCTTCTCCTGCTCCTGCCCCTGTTCTCCCCCTTCGTACCATTTGCGCTTGTTGTTCCGATCCTTCTCACTTGACCGAAGAGTGTCCTTACAATCCACCATCGCAAGGACAGGATCAGGTTAATGCTGCATTTCAGCAAAGACCGAGGAATGATCCATACTCTTCCACCTACAATCCCGGTTGGAGGAACCATCCCAATTTCGCCTGGAATCAGAATCAGAATCAATTCCAAGGCAACAATTTCCAAAGGGGCCCTCCACCGCAACAACAAGCGCAACAACAAACTCAACAGCAGTTTCAGCAACCCTTCCAACCCCAACCTTTCCAAAATCAGACGAACAACTTTGCACCCAACAATTCTTTTCCACCAAACAACTTTGTTCCGTCAAACAACGATAAGGTTTCCTCGCTCGAACGAAGTCTGGAGGCGTTCGTTAAACAATCGACACAATCCACCGCAAACATCCAGTCTTCCATTCAGTCCTTAGTGCAACACACTGCCGCTCATGGGCAAAGCATCAAGACCATCGAGGCCCAGATTGCACAGCTGAATGCGGCCTTAAGCGAGCGAGAGAAGGGGAAGCTCCCGTCCCAACCACTCCCAAATCCCGGTCACCCACAGAATGTACATGTTGCTCTTGAACAACAGAACCATAATGTGAGTGCCGTGACCACACTGAGATCGGGAAGGATGCTGCAAAACAACACTGGCAAACGGATCAACCATGACACCCCGGCCGCTGCTTCTTCTTCTTCTTCTTCTTCGTCTTCTGAGCATATTCTCCGTTCTTCACAAAGCTCTCCTTCCTCTTCTTCTGCTCTGAACGGACCCACTTCTCACTCCACGAGAACACCTGTTCTGGGATCCGTTCCAACTCCACAATCTCCTCCACAAGCATTAGACTCAACCAATTTTAAAAATGTCCCATTTTCAAACCGGTTGAGGTCTAATAAACAAAATCCTCAAATGGAGAAGATTCTGGAGTTATTTAAGAAGGTTAACATTAACATTCCTCTTTTAGATGCTGTCCAACAAGTCCCGTCCTACACGAAAATCTTAAAGGACTTATGCACGAAAAAGAGGAAATCTCAGGTACCAAAGAAAGTTTTCTTGGCTAGTGCTGTGAGTGATGCTCTTACCCAATCTTTACCACAAAAACGGAAGGACCCTGGCTGTCCTACGATTTCAATTACCATTGGGGATAAGAACATCAACCGCGCACTATTAGATCTTGGTGCCAGTGTTAACCTGCTTCCGTACTCAGTATACGAGCAATTAGGCGTCGGAGAGCTGAAACCCACGCACTGCACTCTCCAAATGGCCGACCGATCGATCACTCATCCTAGGGGTGAGCTAGAGGATGTGTTAATCAAAGTCGGGGACTTCATATTCCCCGTTGACTTCATTGTATTAGACACACAGCCTGTAGCTAACCCCCGGAATCAAATTCCGGTGATACTCGGTCGCCCATTCCTTGCAACCTCAAATGCTGTGATCAATTGTCGCAATGGTTCGATGAACCTCTCTTTTGGAAACATGACGATTGAACTCAACATTTTTAGGTTGGGGAATCAGCCCGCCGAACCTAATGCTCATATACTGGACGTCTGCTCGATCCAGGAGATCACCCCAGAAGAGTGTGAATTCGAGGAGTTTCTTTTTGATCACGATAATCTTGACGCTACTAGTGCGTTTCTCTTCGAACCTGCTGCTGTTTCTGCGCCCGATAACGACTACGAGTGTTTCACATTTTCAAATGATCTTAGCCGCGCACAACCCGAGTTTGAATCTTTCGAATTTCCGGATGAGTTACCTGAACCATCCGACTCGGTCGCCTACACTCGTTTCGAACCTTTGCTGGAGTCCTTTGAGTTCGAGACCTCTGCACCAATCCTGCCTTCCATCGTTTCACCTCCAACGCTCGAACTCAAGCCTTTGCCGTCTCACCTTAAGTACGCTTACTTAGGTGAGAACGAGACCCTCCCTGTCATCATTTCGGCTTCTCTAGCTCCAGAGCAAGAGAAAGCCCTTCTCGCGGTCTTGCACAGCAACAGGCAAGCTTTTGGCTGGTCCATGGCGGACATCAAGGGGATTAGTCCCCTGATCGTTGAGCATCACATTCATCTGATGGATGATGCCAAACCAGCCCGGGATCCACAAAGACGTCTCAATCCAGTCATGAAAGAGGCTGTGAAGAAGGAGATCGTAAAATGTCTAGATAGTGGTATCATTTACCCTATCTCTGATAGCCAGTGGATTAGCGCCATCCACGTTGTCCCCAAGAAGTCGGGCATCACGGTCATAACCAACGAGGCGAACGAGTTAATCCCTACTCGCACCCAAACTGGGTGGCGAGTGTGCATTGATTACAGAAAACTCAACGCCGCAACGCGGAAAGACCACTTTCCGCTACCTTTCATTGACCAAATGCTCGAACGATTGGCCGGGCACGAGTACTACTGCTTTCTTGATGGCTACTCCGGCTATAATCAAATTCCCATCGCCGAAAAAGACCAGGACAAGACCACTTTCACTTGTCCTTTCGGCACGTTTGCATATCGACGCATGCCCTTTGGGTTATGCAATGCGCCCGCTACCTTCCAGCGGTGTATGATGGGAATCTTCTCAGACATGGTGGAAAAATTTCTGGAGATCTTCATGGATGATTTCTCCATCTTCGGCGATTCCTTCAACGAGTGTTTGCTGCATCTTGACGCTGTCCTTACCCGATGTAAGGACAAGAATCTCACTTTGAATTGGGAGAAGTGCCACTTCATGGTGCGCGAAGGTATTGTCTTAGGACATATCATCTCACAAAATGGCATAGAGGTTGACAAAGCAAAGATTGAGGTCATTTCCAATCTACCTCCTCCCCGTTGCGTCAGAGATATCCGAGCCTTCCTTGGCCATGCCGGTTTCTATAGACGGTTCATCAAGGACTTTAGCAAGATTGCTAGGCCCTTGACTCTTTTGCTGGCCAAGGATACGCCATTCGACTTCAACTCGAGCTGTGTGACTGCATTCGAGTCAATGAAAAGCTCACTCACTTCTGCTCCCATTCTTTCTTCACCTGACTGGACGCACCTATTCGAGATTATGTGCGATGCATCCGACTTTGCCATTGGTGTTGTCCTTGGACAACACATCAACAAGATGCCGCACGTAATCTATTATGCGAGCCGAACCCTGAACGACGCCCAACTCAATTATACAACAACTGAGAAGGAATTCTTAGCTGTTGTATTTGCTTTAGAAAAGTTCAGGCCCTACCTCATCGGCTCCCCAGTCATTGTCTACACTGACCATTCTGCTCTGCGCCATCTTTTTGCGAAGAAAGATGCAAAATCTCGGCTGATACGTTGGATCCTCTTGCTTCAAGGGTTTGACCTTGTCATTAAGGACAAACGAGGATGTGAAAACGTCGTTGCCGACCATCTCTCACGACTTCCTTCTTCGCCTTCGCTTCCAATCCCGATCAATGACGTTTTCCCGGATGAACAACTCTTGACAGTATCTTGCGAGTCCTGGTTCGCAGATATTGTGAACTATTTGGCCACGGGATTACTACCGACTGAATGGTCAAGTCAGGACAGACTTCGCTTCTTATCCTAAGTAAAACACTTTTACTGGGACGAACCATATTTGTTCAAGTACTGTCCCGACCAGATTATTCGTCGGTGTGTCCCTGACGAGGAATTCAAGAGTGTGCTGTCATTTTGCCACGATCAAGCGTGTGGCGGGCATTTTGGCCCCAGAAAGACAGCTGAGAAGATCTTGCAATGTGGTTTCTACTGGCCACAACTCTTCAAAGACGCTCATGACTATTGCAAGACTTGCTCCCGGTGCCAACACATGGGCCGGATATCCCGGAGGAACGAGATGCCGCTCCAACCGATCTTGGTTGTGGAGATTTTCGATGTTTGGGGAATCGATTTCATGGGGCCGTTTCCCAGCTCTTTTAGGAACTTGTACATCCTTCTCGCTGTTGATTACGTCTCTAAATGGGTCGAGGCTGTGCCCAGCCGGACTAACGACAACAAGGTTGTCGTTAGGTTCCTTAAAGAAAACATTTTCTCCCGATTTGGGCACCCCCGAGCGATCATTAGCGACAATGGAAGTCATTTCTGCAACAAAACTTTCGAGGCCTTGATGCGGAAATACTCCATTAATCATAAGCTCTCTACGCCCTACCACCCCCAAACCTACGGGCAGGCCGAAGTTTCAAATCGGCAAATCAAGCAGATACTGGAGAAGACGGTTTCCAAGAACCGTAAGGATTGGTCGCTGAAACTCACTAATGCCCTTTGGGCATTTCGCACCGCTTATAAGACCGACCTTGGCATGTCTCCCTATCGGCTTGTGTACGGAAAAGCTTGCCACCTACCTGTCGAAATAGAGCATCGCGCATTTTGGGCGATAAAGGAGCTGAATCCGTCTCTCGAGGATGCGGGCAGCCATCGGAAGCTGCAGTTGAACGAACTGAGCGAGCTTAGGGATGAGGCTTACGATAACGCGGTTGTCATTAAGAATCGAACGAAGGTGTTCCACGATAAACACCTTTTGCGCAAAACCTTCGTACCTGGTCAGCAGGTGCTGCTTTACGACACCCGACTTCATTTCCATCCAGGAAAGCTCAGATCTCGCTGGAAAGGGCCATATTTTGTGCGGAATGTGTATCCGCATGGCGCTGTCGATTTGGAAAATCCAAAGGACGGTTCATTTTTCAAAGTGAATGGACACCGACTCAAACCGTACCTTAGCGCTGAACCAACAGAGGAGCTCCTATTCTTACAGGAGCCGGTTTACCCTGCATAATCTTCCTCTGCCTACCACCAAACTTCGGTTATCCAGCCAAGAACAGTGGACACTGTTCCAAATAAGTTTGGGGGTATGTACAAACCATTTTGTATATATTTGTGTATATTCTTTTTCTTTAAAAACAAAAACAAAAAAAAATAAATAAAATAAATTGTGTATCGTTAACCGACATTTTTGACCCTTCAAATGATCTCTTCATGCAATGACAGTGAGGACACTGTCCAGTTTAAGTTTGGGGGTACGCTCGGTACGCATTTCTTACCTTCGCATTCATATGTATATTTTGCATCTGCATATTTAAATCCATAAAATCCATAAAAATCTGATGTACGCATTTCTTACCTTCGCATTCATATGTATATTTTGCATCTGCATATTTAAATCCATAAAATCCATAAGAATCTGAAAATTTTCTAAAAACATAAAAACTTTTCTGTCAAGTTAGCTAGCGGGAGGACTCTGATTCAACATTTCGACGGTTTTGTTTGATAAAATAAGAATAACTAAATCTTATGTTTAGATTTTGAAAACCTAAAAGATAACCCTCCTTTAAAGTTAACTATAGCTGATATACGTCTTTACATCACACTTCACGTGTCGTGAGTTTTTGGAAATTAGATGACAAGTCTTTTTATGTCTAAAAACTTTTAAACAGATAAATGATTTTCTGAGGATCAAATAGGTTTGTTCTGAAATAAGTAATGTCAAGAATAGTTTATGAAGTAAAGCGAATATGAAGGAATGTTATTGATGCCTTAATTGGAACTAAGTCTGAAAAATAACCCATCTGGAACTTGATTGGAATGATTACACACCAAAACCCACTAAACACGTCTTTTATCCAAAAAATAACTGAACTGCCGGTTATATCTCCGTTCGTATTAAATCATCTGATTTTCACGCCATACTGTCTTTTGTTTTTGGACCTAGGTAACTTGAGTAATTAAGTCCGCTGGGGTGTTTCTACACCTAATGCCCTAAAACCAACTGGTTTGGGTGCATTGGCCCAAAGCTCGCTAAGAAGCCTAGAAAGTCCAGATAAAAACAAAATCAAGCAAGTGTTCTCTCCGAGTTAAAATTCCTAACGGTTCTTTGTGTGAGAATAATCTTGATAAAAGACAGGCTTTTAAAAAAAAAAATTTTAGCGGAGATATGAAGGTTTTACTCTATGATAAAGACTATTGCACGTTCACAGAGGTGTGTATGAAATGAAAACAAGAAAAAGGTGGAGTGAAGAATAAGACCTAGTTTCCTATTAGGGAAGATAGAAATTCTGAAGTTGAAACTTTACTGGAAAACGAAACTTGAAAAATGCTTAACTCTTTATAAAACTTGTGTGATCCTTTTAAAATTGTTATCAGGGCTTTATTGTGTGAAATGATGACTTTATTCGACCCTTCTAAAACTTAACGATACTATTTGCACTATACATTAAGACATATAAAATCTATAGTTAAATAAGAAGTGAGGTGTGAAAAATAAAGGTTCGATAGTCTAGACTTAGGATCATAGAATTGTTATTGTCTGAAACAAAACTTTAGGGGTTTAAATCTTAGTTATTTTACAAAACTAGCTTGACCGGATTTTGTGGGTAGTATCCGCTGAAAACCCTCAAGAGACAACACTCCTCCTACTAGGGACACCTAGAGGTTTAACGGCTTATTGCACATGCTCAGTGCAATCGCGTTCCCTGCGGAAGTGAGGTTAGGAAATTTTTTTGGGAATAAATTGGCTTTGCTCGGGACGAGCAAATGATAAGTTTGGGGGTATTTGTTCATATCAGATTTTTGCATTTTTATACCGTCCAATTTTTATCACATTGCATATCGGTAGGTACTCTTGAGCCGTGTTTGCTAGTCAATTGCAGGATACAGGTTCTCGGCTCTAAACGGTGAAATCCATGGAAAAATACGACAAAATCCGAGTTCCTGCCAACCACAGATAAAACACGGGTCTCCGCTCTTTATCCGTCTGTTGCCACACACCAGTTTAGGAGACAAAATAACAAATCAATTGTCACCTTCATGCACAAAGCACTATGGCAACACCAAGACCAAGAAATCTACGCGGAGCTCAAGAAAATCCATGTCCAAAGTCCACCTTTCCCTCAACAGAAATTCTGGAAGAAATGTGGAAGTATGTTCAGAAAATATATATACCAGATAAGAGGGGACAGCAGACCAGGGAAGTACCAAGAACCCCATGCCCTAACTCCACTATACGGCGGCGGATCCGCGGCATAAGGAGGCTTAGGCCGCGGATCCGCGGCCGTATGGTGGCGGCAGAGGTAGGGTTTTTAGGGGCAGTTGGGTAATTTTGTAAAGGGGCAGATGGTTGCCCTAGATTTTCAGTTTTCAGCCTATAAATAGCTCAGAACTTTGTGAAGGGAAGGGGGTCCATAATCTTGTATTTTCTTTTCTAGGTTTAGTTGTGTTTCTTCTTCCTCTTCTCATCTCTTCTCCATTAAAACTTGTTGTGAGCTTTGTGAGTGAAGAATGATGAATAAAGAAGACACTTTTGCTATTATATCTTGTCTTGTTCTTTTATAATTGCTTGTAACTTTAATTTGTTAACTAGTTGTTGTTATTTCTTGTTCTTTCTTTCTTCTCTCTTTTCTTTATCCTTAAAACGACAATGATGCTTACGCTTGATCCTCGCCAAGATGAGGTCGCAAATAGCTAGTTGTTATCTTCTAATCTCTTCTTTCTATCTTCCTCTTTTGTTTTGTTTTATTTTTCCGTATCATGATGTGTGAGTAGTTTCATACTTGTTAGGGTAGGATAAGGGAAGTTTGAGAGAAGGAAATCTCTCTCACTCTTTCCTTACTCAACAGCTTAATTCGACTCCCGTTAATTGAACCACAATCCGCTCCTTACGGCACCCTATCCTACATTATAGCGGTGATTCCGTAGTGAGACCGGTTGTGGTTGAATTAACCGGAGGTTATGGCTAAGAGCCAAGAACGGACGGACAAGCACCAAAAGGAAGAACTTATGCGTTGGAAAGCCTAGCTTATACTCGCAAGTTCCTTCCTAATTGTGCTAATCCCCGTTGTTGCCCGATTACCGTAACACCGAGATTAAGAGGGGCAATGAAAGATGTGGGAGACTCCTAACTCAAACTAACCTAATCCTAACCCTAACAAGCTCTCTTTACATATCATTTTACCACTTAACTAATCACAACAAAATCTGAAAAACTAGACTTAACTCGTTAAAGCACATAGAAAAAGATTCCCATCTGCGCGGATGACCCGTACTCAACCGGCTAGCTACGAGCGAAACCGTCTTGATTGCGGTATTTAACTAAAACTTGAACACGCAGAATCCCTACCAATCACCGTGGTAAGGTAGAAATCAAAGCACAGTGGGAACTCACCCGAGACAAATGACGACCTCAGGTCGATGAACTAACCTGTACATATGTCACCAGGGAACTGCTATCTGACGATATGTATAATACCAACTAGCATGTTCCCGGCGAGTCCTGTCCGGTGTACTCATAACCCAATGAGCACCTGTATACATCTTAGGTGATCAAACTGACACCAGTGGCTTGTGAGACCGGCCACCGCCCCTCGTCGGGGTCTCGACTGTATACACTAGTCTACTCTGGAGTATCGATGCCCTGTCTCGAAACTCCACGACTAGGGACACTTTAAGGATGTGCTTACAGACCCCAGCTCTCCCACGTATATGATCGCCATCATACTGCTGATAGTCAAGCAAGAATCCTATGGGCTCTATCATCATGCAATAGTGAACTAAAGCATGTATACGATAATAAAGACAAACCAGATAGCAAACTATCATCTCGAGAAAGACTGTTATATCGGTATAGGTCCTACCTCAATCATTGCAATCACGTACCTGCGATCCAATAATTGACTTTGAGGGCACTATCTCCAACAATCTCCCACTTGCACTTAAGGCTAATTATTGCGATGTCGCATACTCACAGCCCGTGTGATACCGAACATCCAACTCCTCTACTAATCAGTTTCACAAAGCTAGTTTATAAAACTCTTGTGTTCGAGAAATAGCCTCAGTGAGTGGATCCGCCCTGATGTTTCTTTCTATGTCTCTTTAAATCTCAAGTTCGCGGAGAAATCCATCTCCCAAATCGAGTAATACCTGTCTTAGAATATGTCTGAATATCTGATGGGACCTAGTTCATAAATGAACTCCAAATCCAAACTTCGTAGACTGTATCGATAACTGAACTTAATCAGTATCCAGCACCATGCCTCCCACAGTATCCTCTTGGACCACCTGGTCATAATACTGTCCCTCGTTAGAGGGAAAACTATAACTCTGACAATCACTCTGTCAACCATGTCACCTCTGAAGCCTGGAATGGTAACCGTCTCCTTAAGGAGGCTGTCGTCATCAAATCCATAAAACATTCACTCATGTTCTAAAACTGCTTCCTTATGTTTCTTTAGGACTGGATTAATATAAACTTATCGCATCAAGTGCAAAAACTACATCTGGTGTGGTACTTGACATATCATGATTGACTCAATTGCCTAAGTAAGTGATCTGCCAATCATGCACATCCCTCTTTCCTATAGTCTCTAAGACACCTTTAGAGAGGGTGACTCCATCACCTGCAGGTTCACCACCATGCCAGGAGTCATCTATTCTAAAATACTATTAGAATACTATCGAAGTACCCACATTGGGAAACTACCCAAATCTGGATCTAATACCATAGATCTAGTAACCAGAATGTCTGATATTATATCCATGTCCTGTCTAGAGAAACAACTGTGTGATGACCACAGTACAACCGATCGTAGTATAGGAATTTTACTTCCTACTCTGTGTATGTCATCCAAATACCAGGACATCACACCCTACTACCTTCTTAACAGATCCATCCCCATTCTGATGAAGTCAAACCTATGACTGTCACATCAAAATTAGATGATCTTATCTCCGCTATATTTGCTTAAGTTTATAAATAGACATAAGCTACTTGCCCACTATGCTTCCGCTGCTCCCACTGACTACGACAACCCTCTGGCAGAATAATATATATACGTCCACTTCTAAAACTAGTTTAGAACGACGCTATACATATCCTCCTGCCGGGTCTCATAGTCAGGAACAACCGTAGTGTCAAGTCTGGATAAACAAGAATCTCACTGTCACCGTCCTTGAGGCTACCTGAGTACCTCTCGGTGTCTGAGGTTACCCACCATATCTGCGGAGTGGCTATTGGAATGTCAAACCTGATTGAATATATAGGTCCTATTAAATTTTCCGTAATCGTTTGCGGTTCTGGAATCACTTCCAGTTCTACCATACTCCAACTACTGTTTTCTGAAAAAGTCCATTTTAATAAAACTGTGGCGAGTCTAGAACAATATCATTATTGATCTTCAGATGGTAGAAATTTTTAGGTTTACCTAGCACCCTATGTAGAGTTTGGAAGCATCACATGTCACAAAGTTTAAATTTTTATGGTGCTAAGAAAGCGTACAAAGGGATCGATCCTAGAAAATTAGGGTTTCATAAGATAAAGGCAATAAAGACTAGGGGTTTCGAGACTACAACCTTTGTAGCTCCCTTCGCTAGACTCTTTGGCCTCTTGGGTGTTGGAGGAAGGTCCTCTTGATGTCTTCTCGCGTCGACGAAGATCTACCCGAAGCTCCTAGTCCAAGCTTGCAACTTCACTTTCAAGATGAGAAAGGAAGAGAACACTCTAAACAAGTTGGCTAAACTTGTGTAGAATGATGTTGTGGTTGTGATTCTCACTTCAAAAACCTTTCTTGATGTGTGTTATGCTCCCTACAAAAGTCTAGAGAGCAAATGGTGAAGGAGGAAGAAGATGATGGCTTTCCTTTTTAACAAGAGTAAAAATGATAACTCATCATGAAGTAAAAAGAAAATATATGTATATATATTTTCTAATCCTCATCTCAAACCATGGTTAGATGATGGAGACATTAATTAAGTTGAGTTTTAAAACACAAAGAGAAGGATAACTCATGGTTAGAAGTAGGTGAGCATGGTTAGGTTTAAAGAAGAGTGTAGAAGCTAAGCAAGAATTATCCTTTTCTTTATTCCTTTTCTTTAAGAAAAAATCAAATAATAATCCATTCATTTAACCATAGTGTGAGTCTTATATTGCCACCATTTTCCATGTGTAATCAACCATGATAGATGGTGTATGTATGTATGTATGTATGTATGCACATCCATATGTGCATGAAACTAAAAGAAAGATAGAAAAACATACATGCATGCATACATCCATCATATACAAGAAAAGGTTTTAAGTGAGAAAACTAATGGTTAAATGATAAATCAACACTTGATTTATCAATCCGGCCATATCACATATGACCCCACCAAAAGCAAGCCGCTCCGATCAATATTCGGTATCGTATACGCGCATTTTAATCGGGTCCATGCGCCTATCGCATACGCGCACCACAACGTTTCGCCTGGACTAGGTAACTCCTTTGTGGGACTCTAAGACTCGTCAATACGCCGGCAGTGGGTGATGATCGTATCAAGCACCCCCAAGTCGCAAGAGTTCAGCTAAACGTAAAGGCCAACCGGGTATTGAGCGATCAGAAGAAAACAAGCGAACCTGCTATAACTCCCGTCGTGCCAACCGGCAACACTACCGTACAGTCCCATCTCTTTGTCAGATATGCTGTATATCGAGCCTAGGGATGGTCACGTCGACCCCAATAACTCAATAAGTCGTGCCGGTGAATGGTCTATAACAGATCGAGAAACTACTGATAACACTTATCAGAAAATCTCAGCAGCCCTGGCCAGGGACTTACTGATATAACCAGTCGGGCACAGCACAGCATCAACTCCCAATACCGGGAGAGACGAAACCCCTCCTATCACGCATTGACTTCGTGTGTCTCGGGACTGTACCCAATGGCCACCTGTTTGCATGACTCAGTAGAGCCATGGTAGGATGGCAATCAAAGTACAGTGGGAGAACACACAAGACTCTATGACGATCTCGGGTCTACAGACTAACCTGTACCAGTGTCACCTGAGAACTGCTATCCGACGATAGATATAATTCCATATAGGAGTTCTCGGTGAGTCCGTCCAGTGCACCCTGTCACCACTGAGCACCCGTATATGATCTTGATGTCAAACATCGATGAATGCGGGAACATCCATTGCCCATCGTATGGGTCTAGTATCATATACGCTAGTCTACTCTGGTATATCAATGCCTCGTCTCGATATACCTACGACTAGGGACTTTCCAGGATATGCTTATAGACTACAGATGTCCCACTAGTATGATCTCCATCATAATCAGAGTAGTCAAGCCGATATCTTCAGGGCTTTATCAACATGTATGAATGAATAAAAGCATGATCAAATCAACCTGTCAGATAAAGAAGAACCAGATAACATACTATCATGTCGAGCAAGAATGCATACTGAATATATATATACATGTATAGATACATCCACTATCATATAATGGCCTCTAGGGCATACATATATCCAACAATCTCCCACTTGCACTAAGGCCAGTTATTGGCGTATCTCATACCCAACATCTCAAAAAGTCGCTCATGCTGCGGCTGAGGGAGGGCCTTGGTGAATGGATCCGCGGCGTTATTCTTTGTGTCTACTCTCCTAATCTCGATCTCGCGGCGATCTACAATCTCCCGGATCAAATGAAATCGCCTCAGGATGTGTCTGGACCGCTGATGGGATCTGGGCTCCTTGGCTAACGCCATAGACCCATTATTATCACAATACAAAGGTATTGGATCAATAATGGTTGGAACTACTCCTAGCTCCGAGACGAACTTCTTCATCCAGACGGCTTCCTTAGCGGCATCATTTGCAGCAATATACTCAGCTTCCATCGTAGAGTCTGCAACGGTATCTTGTTTGGAACTCTTCCAACTCACCGCCCCTCCATTGAGGGTAAATACAAACCCAGAGATAGATTTGCTGTCATCCTTATCGCTCTGGAAGCTCGAATCGGTAAAGGCCTCCATTTGGAGATCTCCATTACCATACACCAAGAACAATTCTTTAGTCCTTCGTAAGTACTTAAGAATGTTCTTCATAGCTGTCCAGTGATTCTCCCCTGGGTTAGATTGATACCTGCTTACAACACTAAGTGCGTAAGCTACATCTGGGCGTGTACATAACATCGCATACATTATAGATCCTACTTCCGAAGCATAGGGTATAACACTTATGCGAGTTCTCTCTTCATCGGTCTTTGGACAAGAATCCTTGGAGAGTGACCCCATGGCAATTGGGTAAGGCACCCCGCTTGGAGTCTTCCATACTAAACCTTTTTAGGATGGTGTCAATGTACCTGGTTTGGGACAATCCCAATAACCTTTTGGATCTATCCCTATAGATCCTTATGCCCAGAATGTATGTGGCATCACCCAGGTCCTTCATGGAGAACCTCAGTGATAAGAAAGATTGACCGACTGTAGCATAGGAATATCATTTCCTATCAGAAGAATGTTGTCCACGTACAATACGAGGAATGTGACAGCTCTCCCTACAACCTTCTTATAAACACAAGGTTCATCTGGATTCTTGATGAAATCAAACTCTTTGATGACATCATCGAAACAGATGTTCCAACTCCGTGATGCCTGCTTTAACCCATATATGGATTTAAGCAATTTACATGCTTTCCCACTGCTCCCACTGTCAATGAAGCCCTCTGGCTGATCCATATAAACGCATTCTTCTAAATTTCCATTTAGAAATGCGGTTTTAACGTCCATCTGCCAGATTTCATAGTCGTAGTGAGCAGCAATAGCAAGTAGGATCCGAATGGATTTAAACATGGCTACGGGAGAAAAGTCTCTTCATAGTCCAACCCGGTCTTTGACGAAAACCTTTCGCCACAAGTCTTGCCTTATAGGTCTCCACCTGCCCATCTACACCAATCTTTCTTTTAAAGATCCATTTGCACCCCACAGGTTTTACCCCAGGGGGTACGACGTCTAAAGTCCATACTTTGTTGGTGTACATAGACTTCATTTCGGATCTCATGGCATCCAGCCACTTCACAGAGTCTCTACGCGTGATAGCTTGCTGAAAACTGGTAGGATCATCATCATCCATGATACAGTCTTCTCTGTCACCATCAATGAGGAAACCGTAGTACCTCTCCGGTGGGAGAGAAGTCCTACCAGACCTACGGAGTGGCCGAGGTTCTTCAGTTTCTGTTGCAACAGCCGGTTCAACCAAATCGTCATTTGTAGTTTGTGTCTCTAGAACCTCTTCTAGATCCACCACCTTGCCATCATCTTTATCTGTGAAAAACTCTTTTTCCAAGAATGTAGCATGTTGAGAAACAAACACTTTTTGTTCCTCTTTATGGTAGAATAGATATCCATAAGAATTCTTTGGATATCCCACAAAGTTACACATGACTGACCGTGTCTCGAGTTTGTCCGGATTCTGCTTTTTAACATAGGCCGGGCAACCCCAAATCTTAATTCTTTTAAGAGATGGTCTCTTCCCATGCCATATCTCATATGGCGTGGTAGACACGGTTTTGGTTGGAACCCTGTTTAGCAGAAACGCTGCAGTCTCCAATGCATGCCCCCAAAACGAGACGGGTAACTCAGCGTCACTCATCATGGACCGGACCATATCTAATAGGGTCCTATTCCGTCGTTCTGACACACCGTTGTGCTGTGGTGTGTAAGAAGGAGTGAGCTGAGAGAGAATCCCATTCTCTTTTAGGAAGTTTGCAAATTCTGTACTGAGATACTCACCACCTCGATCTGATCGAAGCATCTTGATACTCAAGCCGGTTTGTTTTTCTACTTCTTGTTTATATTCAATGAATTTCTCGAAAGCTTCGGACTTGTGCTTTAATAAAAATACATGACCGAATCTTGAGAAATCGTCAGTGAATATAATGAAGTATGAAAAACCTCCTCTAGCCTGTATAGACATTGGCCCACATACATCACTATGTATGAGGCCTAGGAACTGAGTAGCTCTTTCTCCGTGTCCGGTAAACGGAGTTTTGGTCATTTTACCCTTGATAAAGACTGGCAAGTTGCATAAGATTTATATTCAAAAGAGTTTAAATATCCATCTTTGTGTAACTTGTTTAGTCTTGTTTCTTTAATATGACCAAGTCTACAGTGCCAAAGAAAAGCTTCATTAAATTCTGAAAGTTTTCTTTTATTAGTGTGTTGTATACTGAAAACTGTGTGTTGATTTAGGACATATATTCCGTTATTAAGCGTACCATACCCAACCAATATTTGATTCAGGTGAATGTTCATAACATTGTTCTGCAATACAAAATTATATCCTTCATTGTCTAACAAAGAAATGGATATTATATTACAAAGCATACTTGGTACAAAATAACATGGATTCAAAACCAAAATACATCCAGATGGCAATCCCAAGTGATACTCTCCCACTATGACTGTATGTACATTGGAACCATTTCCAACGCGGAGAGTATGGTCACCTGTCTTCAAAACTTTGCTATTTCTCAGCCCCTGCATAGAATTGCAAATGTGAGAACCTGAACCGGTATCCAATACTCAGGAAGCAAAGTTTATTGAAAAATAGTTTTCTGTTACAAACGCACCTGAAGCAGAAGCATCACCATGCTTCTTCTTGAGACTTAAGTACTCCGTGCAGTTGTGCTTCCAATGTCCTATCTTGTGGCAATGAAAACATTCGCCTTTCCCCGAGTCTCCAGCCTTGGACTTTTCCTTTCCCTTTACCTTTTTAACTCCACCCTTAGGATTGGTGGGCTTCTTCTTTTTCTTTCCCTTGGCCTTAGCTTTCGGGCGAGAAGAGGAAGACTGTCCAACAGTCATAACGAGAGTTTTTGCTGACTTCATAGTGCTCTCTTCACTCCTTACCATATTAAGGAGTTCAGGGAGTTCCTTCTCCATGCCATGCATGTTGAAGTTCACTATGAACTGAGCAAAGGTGGAGGGGAGGGACTGCAGAATAATATCTATATATTATTCATTGTCCATCGTCCATCCAAGGTCCTCAAGCTCTTCTATAAGAGCTATCATCATCAGAACATGGTCTCCTACTGATGTGCCAGGGGCCATTCGCATCTGAAACAATTTCTTTGATGCTTCGTATCGTAATACACGGGATTGCTCTCCATACAACTCCTTTGTATGGAGCAATATACCTTGAATGTCCATATCCTCGTGCTGCTTTTGATGTGTGTTATCCATCGATGCAAGCGCGAGGCATTTGGCCGTGGCACAGTCAGCGTCCCATGTCTTGCGGACTTCAACGTCCGCAACTCAGGATTTTGGACTTGGGACGGGCGGGGATGAAGCCGTGAGGACATATGATACGTTATCATAAGTCAAGGTGATTTTCAGATTCCTTAGTCATTCTTTATAATTGGTCCCATTCAGTTTGTTTTTATCTAGTAGAAGCTTGAGTCCAGCCATGGGTATCTGCCATTAAGAGAGAGAAAAGAATACACTCAGCGAAAGCTCTTGCATAAATCAGATTGGTTATTATCTTGTCTAATCGATGTTTCCCACTGGTTTTATCGAGTTTTTCTTTCAAACCTTAAAAAGAAAAACTAGCAAGGATTAATTACAGTCTACAACTGCGCTAACCGTTCAGCCAGGCCAGTGTCGGTACTTGAGGGAGGTCCCCCGTGCTTTCGTACGGACCTAATTAGAGTAAACCTCGTTTTCCCAGAGGCGGAGCCTCGTTAACACCTTTCTAGACACCTAATGAGTTACCTAATTGTAAACTGTAAAACTCTCCTAGGAGCAACTATTGCCCACTGTGGGATCGGGATCCAACCATCACATGGAAAGTATGCAATCTCATTGCAAATTTCAACTATTGAAATTCCCGATGTGGTTTTTACCCCTAGTACTCGTGACCTTGGCTAAGGTCAACAAATCACGAGTACTAGTCAAGCTCAACCCGTCATTTCTTGATTAATTAGACCCGTTCACATGACCGTTGGCTAAGGTCAACAAAGTCATATGCCCGTCCTAATTAATCTGCATCATATGCATTTATAGAAAGACATCACTTGGCTACCGTACACTACGCCTTGGCTAAGGTCAACAAACGTAGCATGAATACTAAGTACTCTACTTCCTAAAATGACGGAGGGTTGCGGATGATTTTTAAGAAAATCTTTAACGCTTTGAGCTTGATATCGTTGTAGAATCAAATGGTTTTCAAAAGGAGTGGCTTAAGCTCCGTAGTTTTGAAATATAGCTTTTTCATAAATAGCCGAGTGCTTTTCAAATCCGATTGTACAACATCTTTTTAGGTTTATTTTCTTTACATTAATCACATTAATGTAATCCCATCATTTAAGTCCTTAAGCCAATCACAGAAAAGAAACGAAAATAACACGTACGCTTATGCCATCCGCATTCGCCGCAATGTTCCGTTATGCACCGTTAGGTTACTTAACTAACGGTATACCGGGACGGGACTAGCTCGGGTGTAAAACATAAGCAACGTCTACTATATATCATATATATAATATGTCATTCGTCTCAGATATCACAGAACACAGGCAGCAGAAACATAGATATAACGTGGGATATACTAGGACGTCCGTATTTAGTATTTAGCCGGAATAGAAAATACGGATTCCACAGTCGTGATGAATAGCCAAGCCCACACCCTGGACCCCTACGAGAGCGGCAAGTGACCCTACCAATTCAGGAGTTTAGGAGACCCGGTCTTGACTCCTCGAGATGGCCTCCCACTGAACCCCAGAACCCGGTCACCTGTGCTCCCCTCCTTGGGTCCATCCAAATGCGAAAAAGTAAATAATATACAATACTGGTGGCAGCACTCAACCCGGAAGTGCCCCAAATAAAAGAATATTACATTACATTTGAATTTACATGAATGAAAATACAAAACTCTCATTTCACATAAAACCCCCCCGGCTATTCAATCGCGACAATCCTGCACATCATATCTCAGCAACACATAATATCTCATATCATCAACGTAAGTAAGTAGGCATACACCGATTGTCGTCGACGTATAGCAACGACAATCGGCAATACCACTACATACTACACTTACGGTCATAGAAAAGAAAGTGTAAAACTGCAATAGCCGGAATCCACATTCTCTTTAGACATCGCAAATGCGAAATATCACATACTTCGTATTTCATGTCTAGTAATATGAATTCCATACATTGCATCACAATCTAGATAAACAGACAGTATTAAAGTTTTCGAACGAACGATCAAGTACCCAAGATTCACTAAAGCTCAACACTTGAGCAGGGTTCAAAAATCTGGAGTGTGACACAGTAGTAGCGGTCCAGCCGTAGAAGGGTCAAGCCAATGCCTCATATGTGGCACGCCGTACTGCCCCAAACCCTAAGGTTCAAAAGGCAGTTCAAGACGGTCACATAATCGAGTTAAGCTTTCTTGTCTTCTAGAGGGTCTGTTAGTTATATGTATGCCCTAGAGGCCATTACTGTACATTGGATGTACATTGTAGTGGATGCTGGGATATATATAGGGAGGACTTTCTTGCTCGACATGATAGTATACTATCTGGTTGCTCTTTACCTTAACGTGTACACTGATTGTTTCTCAGTTACATGTTGGTAAAGCCCTTAGGATGTGTACTAGACTACCTGGACTATGATGCGGATCATACTAGTGGGGACATGGTAGTCCATAAGTACATCCTTCAAAGTCCCTAGTCGTGGGTGTATCGAGACGGGGCATCGATATACCAGAGTAGACTAGCGTATACCTTCTCGACCCATACAGACGGGCGATGGATGATCCTATATCCATTGGTGTTTGACATCAGAGATGATATACGGGTGCTCAGTGGAGACTGGGTACATTGGACGGACTCGCCGAGAACTCCCAGATGGTATTATACCTTACGTCAGATGGCAGTTCTTTGGTGACACTGGTACAGAGTAGTCTGTTGACCCGAGATCGTCATAGAGTCTTGTGTGATTCCCACTGTGCTTTGATTTCCACCTTACCACGTCCAAGAGGGCGTGCAAAACGGTGGTTTTTGGGTACAGTCCCGAATCACATGGAGGCAATGAGCGATAGGAGGGGATTTGTCTCTCCCGGTATAGGGAGTTGATGTTGCGCTGTGTTCGATTGGCTATAACCGGAAATCCCTGGCCAGGGTTGCTGAGATATACTAGTAAGTGTTACCAGTAGTTTCTCGAACTGTTATAGACCTCATATCGACACGACTTATCGAGCTATTGGGGTCTGACGTTTACCACCCCTAGGCGAGATATGCGACATATCAGACGATCAGACCGGACTGTACGGTAAGTGTTACTGGTTGGATTCACAGGAGTATGAGCGGGCTTGGTCGTCGATCTTCTGATCGCTTAATACCCGGGTGGCCGTTACGTTTAGCAGACCGCTTGCGGCTTGTGGGTATTTGATATGATCATCACCTGCTGCCGGCGTATTGACGAGTCTTTAGAGTCCTACACAGAGGTTTCCTGGCTCAAGCGAAACGAAATAGGAGCGCATATGAGATATGTGCGGGACCGAGAATAATACGTGAATGTGATACCGTATTTCATTCTCGCGATGAATGTATCAAATGGTTGTATGCGATATAACCTAGTTATCGAATCAAGGATTGATTCGATAAGCCGATACATTGGATACTAGTCGGTTATGTGCGACATGACCGGATCATTGAATCAAGTGTTGATTTAATGATTTAATGTATAATTATATATTTGATATATTACTTTGCATTAACTAGTATTGGTTCATTTTAAATGGATTTTCTCACTTGGATGTACAAGTTGTATATGTGATATACTTTTTGTGCACTTGATTGTATCATGTTTGATGATACATGCTTACTTGGTTAAGTGTAAAGAATTAAACCATGGTTAAACTAATGATTAGGGTTTTGTTTATCCATCACTTATTTATTCATTTATTTATTTTCTTTTTCATTTTGGAATGGATAAATGAATGGTGGATTGTTTTGTTTGTTAGTTGAATCTTCTTGAAGCTTTGACTAAGTCATCACTCTTGTCTTATACTCAACCCTAACCATTCAAGTTAACCATGGTCTATTCTCTACACTCAACTAAGGTTAGTATATGATAAGTATTTCAATTATTTTCTATTATTTCAATACTTATCATATTCTATCATCTTCTTCCTCTTCTTCTTATTCATGAAGAAACCTTGCTCCATCAATGGCAACTTGAGCAAATGAGTGAGAAATCCAATTCTAAAGTGAACCCACCTCCTATTTCTTCATCCTCTACCTCTTGCCAAGTAGTATAGGGTGTTTCCTTCACAAGTTTTCATGGCTTGGTGAAGGTGGAGCTTGATCTTGTGATGCCTCGACGTAGATCATCTTCGGCATCGTCGTCGATGACCTAGCCCGCTTTTCTCCGATGAAGCCGACGCTAGAGCCCGGGATTCAATTTGGACAGCGAGGAGACTTCATTGCGGAGCTATGGAGGTGGAGAACTGGATCTACAAAGGTTGTATTTCCGTTCTTTTAGTTAAGTTGTTAACTAGTTGCATCGCATAGCCTATATTTCTAGTTAACGATCCGTATTAGGGTCTCTCGGCACTCGTAAAATTTGAAATTGGCATGGTTGATGCCTTGTGAGACCTCTTGAGAGTGCCTAGGAACCCTACAGTGGTATCAGAGCCTAGCTAGAGCCTTAGGCGATGCGTAGACGGAGTTTGAAGTCCGATTAAACCGAAAACCTAACACAAATTTGCTCTCTGGACTTTTTCCAAAAATTGGGTTTTTTCCAGATTAAAAATATGCAGAAAATTCAGCAGGAAATTCTAAGAATTACGGTGCAAAAATTACCTAATGATCTTTCTAAAGTGCGGCGGAACCGCGGCATTAGCGTGCTAATGCGGCTGTTCCGCGGCCATTTTGTCTCTTCTCCCATTGAATTTTGCACAGTAACTCCTATTTTGCAGTGCTGGTTTTCCTGGGATATTTGTTTTCTGAACTCAAGAGTTGAGTTTTCTGGGTTGTATTGTGGACTCGGTGTTTTGATCGGATTGTCTAATTTTGTCTATGTAGCTTTCCGGATATTTTAGAATATGTTAAAAAGTTCGACCGGATATAAATACCCAACTTTTCACCTGTCGGGAAATTTCCAAGTGTTGGATCTTTCCGTGGTTTAATAACGTTCTAAGTAGTGCAAGTAACGTGATGGTCCCTCTAGAAGACAACAAACCTTAACTCGATTATGTGACCGTCTTGAACTGCCCTTTGAACCTTAGGGTTTGGGGCAGTACGGCGTGCCACATGTAAGGCGTTGGCTTGACCCTTCTACGGCTGGACCGTTGGTACTGAGGCATGAACTGGATGTTTTTAAACTTGTTTCATGTGTTGATCTGTTTCGGGAAAACTTGGGTGTTTGACTGTTCGATCGAAAAGTTTAACATTTTCTATTTATCCAGAATGTGATACAATACTTGGAATCCACAAGTAGTTATGAGATAACTGAATGAATGTTATAAACATAGAAGTTTAGTCTCACTTGATCGGTTGCCACGGAATTTTGATGTGATCAAAAGTCCGTCGCAATCACGTAGCGTACGCGGATACTCGCCGGATAAACTTAATAGACAGCTACATCCCTTAGCCTCGACCAAGTGACTGTAGGAGAACCCCATCGCCGAAAGCATCCATCTGGGTGCTCGCGGCAGCGGTGTTCCGCCTTGGTGCACTTCGTCGACGGCATCGGGGGTGCGGCCGTCTACTGAAGTTTGCGACGAGCATTCGATCAGGATATCGGGAATCTTGTTGAATTGCCCAACTTGATATTGAAATGTGTTTTCGATAATGAGACTAAAATGCGGGGTTTATAATTGTTAGGCATGTGATGTCTAAGTAATTCATTTGTTAGGCATGCGATGTCTAAAGAATTCATTTGGTCAGGCATGCGATGTCTGAGGTGGTTGCGGATTCCAACTGTTGTAGTTTTACACTTTCTTTTCTGTGACCGTAAGTGTAATATGTGATATCGCCGGTTTCGTTGCTATATGTCAACGACAATTGGGATACGCATGTTTACTTACGTTGATGACATGTGATGTTATGTGTTGCTGGATATGTTATATTGGATCGTCGTGTTTGAATAGCCGGGGTTTTTTATGTGAGATGAGTGTTATTCATTTTCATTCATGTAAAAACTTGTATGTAATATTCTTTTATTGGGGCACTTCCAGGTTGCGGAAGATGTCACCTTTTGTATACTATTTACTTTTCCGCACTAGGATAGACCCAAGGAGGGGAGCACGAGTAACCGGGTTCTGGAGTCCAGTGGGAGACCAACTCGAGGAGTCGAGTCCGGGTCTCCTAACTCCAGAATTGGTAGGGTTGCTTGCCGCTCTCGTAGGGGTCTAGGGGTGTGGGTTTGGCTATTCATCGCGACCGTGGAATCCGTGTTTTATACTGGCTCGTATTGAAAACACGGACGTCCTAGTATATCCAATATTTCATATGATTCTTCTGCTGCGATATCTGTGATGTGATCATGTGATGTTCTGTGATAGATACTGTATATAGTATATATGATATATTATATAGGCGTTACTTATGTTTTACACCCGCGCTAGCCCTGCCCCGCTCTGCCGTTAGTTACCTAACCTAACGGTGCACGAGGGGACATCGAGGCGAATGCGGATGGCATAAGTGTACGTCGTATTTATCTGTGATGTTTAGGTACTTAAATGATGGGACTTCATTAATGAGATTAATGAAATAAAAGAAACCTAAGATGTTGTAGAATCGAATTTCAAAAAATAAAAAGGTAGCTACAGTTCTTGCTTTGCACAGAGGTATATATGATATATCCTGCACCTTATTCGATAAGGAAAGGACCGAGATCCCTTCACCGGGAGTGACTCCTTTAGCAATAACTGGCAGATGCTACACACTCAGTTTGTCTTTTGATTGCTTTTAAAAGTTTTTGCTTTGCACAGTGATATATATGATATATCCCGCACCTCATTCGACGAGGAAAGGACCGACGATCCCTTCACCGGGAGTGACTCCTTTAGCAAAACTAGAAAAGCTTCAAAAACACTCCATTTTAAAATCATTTGATTCTACAACGATATCAAGTTCATTACGCAATAGGTTTTCAGAAAAACCTGTCGTAGCCTTCCGTCATTTCAGATAAGTACTAGTTAGTATTCGTGCTGCGGTTGTTTGGCATGCGTCAAGGCGTAGTGTACGGTAGCTAACTAGTGCTTATCTGCTAGCATACGATGCGATTGGATTAGGGTATTCGTACGGCGTTGTTTGGCATGCGTCAAGGGTCGTACGGGTGGGTTTAATTCAATCAAGAAATGTACGGGTTGAACTTGACTAGCGGACTATGGGTTGTTTGGCATGCGTTAAGGTCATAGCACGCTAGGGGCAAAATATTATCGGGAATTTCAAGTGTTGAAATTTGCAATGAGATTGCATACCTTCTATGAGATAGTTGGATCCTGATACCCGCTGCGAGTAAGAGTTACTTCTGGGAGAGTTTTACACATTACAATTAGCCGATCAAGTAGGTGTCTGGAAAGGTGTTAACGAGGTTACGCCTCTGGGAAAACGAGGTTTACTGTAATTAGGTTCGTGCGAAAGCACGGGGGACTTCCCTCAAAGTACCGACACTGGCCTGGCTGAAAGATTGGCGAACTTGTAGTGTGTAATTAATCCCGGCTAGTCTTTCCTTTTAGGGTTTGAAGGAAGATTTGATAAAAAGCAGTGGGAGCCATCCTGATTAGATAAAATAATAACCAATCTATTCTTGCAAGAGCGCACGCTGAGTGTTTTCTTCTCTCTCTCTCCAGGTAGCGACCAAATCACGCCCTAATCAAGATAATAATACGGATTATTGACCGAACCCGCTTGTTATACTGAGCTGGGGAACGTTGGTCCCGCTCCAACTTATAATTGTTATAAGACAGAGCAGGAAATTGGGGATTACCAGAATTCCCATGCCGCCCAAACGAAGAGAGTGCATGCTGATGCATCATCTTCGGTTGTGTTCATTATACAGTACTGTTTCTCAGTATTCTTTACGTCCTGGGAATGTGATACCAGATCAGGATCCCGCATATATAATTTGTTACATGGGCTACAGATAGGTAAAGAACTGAGAACGGGTGATAAGTTTCATGAGGCAGAAAACGGGGCAAGAGTTGCAGCCAAGTCTGTTGGTCACTGTCACCCTGTATTACCAATACATTGATTCTGAACAAATGCTATTAGATACCGAACCTGATATACAAAATCATATCAGTCTCTTTATTAGTAAAGAAATGATAAAATTTTGTATTGTCGGATAATGTTTTGAACATTTCCTATATCAAAAGTTGATCGGTTCAGGCACGTTATCTAAAAGCATTGATGTTCTAAATCAAACTACAGTTCATAGTATACAGAACACACACAAGAGCAAGAGTTCAGAAATGAACGAATCCTTCTTGAGGTATTGTAGACTAGGTCATATCAATGCGACCCGACTAGCTGAAGTTACATATAGATGCATATTTAAATCAGTTTGAATTTACATCTTGTGAAACTTGCCAGTCATGTCACAAAGATAAGATGACCATAG